>OX387323.1:17420051-17808680 GCA_947562085.1 Eudonia lacustrata
TGAGGCAGCGTCGTTTAAATGAGACAAGCGAAGAAAACGAGAAACGCCTATCTCAAAGTAGGAAATCAAAAACTGAGTTCCGGTGCCTGTCTTCTTTTGCTTCGTCATAGTCGCTTAACTATCTTAATCGAGATATTTTATCGCCACCCGTGAAATACTTATCATTGAGGAGTTCCGATGGCAATCTGTGGTCTTTTTATCAGTTACATTTCATCAAATGATACTTTTTGAATGCAAATGCTTGACTTATTTCTGAAAATACCAAAATCGCGATAGGTATGCCTACAATATTCGAGGAGTTCCCTCAATTCCTTGAAGATTCCATCATCAGAACTGGACCAAATTAAAATGGGACCACACGGGAAGCACCAGCTTTCAAATAAAGAAAGAATCATCAAAATCGGTTCACTCAGTCGAAAGTTCTGAGGTAACAAACATAAAAAAAAAAAAAAAAAAAAAAAATACAGTCGAATTGATAACCTCCTCCTTTTTTTGAAGTCGGTTAAAAAGTGTCATTCTATGCCACAAAAAGCGAACTTAACAATAGTCATTTTTAAACTGTTAAAACAGGGAAAGAAAATTGTACTGAATTTCATTCACCTCTAGGAGGAGAATGTGATTTAAATTTGGAATACTTACCGAAATTTATACTGAACTACATCTGTGTTTACACCATTGAGTTTGTATATAAAACATTATACATCTTTTTGAAAAAGGAATACGCATTTATTATGCAGTTATGATTATTAAATAAAATTACGAAAATCGACGAGGCCGTATGAGCTTGATGCCTTGATGAAAAATATTAGTCTAGGAATTTACTCATCAACAATAAATGTAGGTACCAAACAAAAATGTAACTCTCTCTATCAGTAATTGGACCAATGTTTCTAATGTTAACTTTTACTTTTAATTGTCATTATTTTTAAAGGCTTATCTCATATTATTATTGTGTTAATTTTTTCGCAAATGGTACGAAAAAACTTTTTCATTATCCAACTACCAACATATCTCAAACTTCAAATTCTGCATCGAGCAAAAACGGTGTAGTTTGAAGATATTGATTCTATACAGCGAGCTATAACAGTGCAATTTGAACTTGAAGCTTTTGAGTACCTACTGCTTATCCGGATTTTAAAAACTGGGATTAAATTCGGCAATAAAGTGCCTTTGTTAGATCACGCTTATAAATGGCAGTTTAATCTCACGGGTCGGGAATATTAATGATGGCTGGTAGCTGCCTAAAAAAAATAACTGGAATTTTCTTTTCTGTTTCCTTAAAATTTCGTTTCAATCGAAACATTAATACTTATTCTTTCTTTCTTATTGTTTCATGGCTTCAGGCGTAATGTTGAGTAGCGACTTTCTTTGCTGTACAATCAGTAAACGCAATATCGAAAAGAGCGAAAGGGCTTTTCTTCACAAGTAGACTTTTCATATAATTATTATTGAAACTATGTAGGTACATTTGCAAAACAAAATAAGTTATTGATAAATTATAACCGACGAATTTGCAAGCAAGGCTACAGACTTGACACTAAATGAGATTTTTTCGTTAATACTGTAAAATGTTAAAAAACATTTAAGAGATATTAAAACTACTTATGTTGTCTTATCTAAATAATGATATTAAAAACTTCTCAATTATCGAACATCTTGATTTTACAAAACAGTGCAGCTAAGTATTGCATTTCGTCCAAAATCCGGTATTTGGCAATTTTTGGATAGGTACACTATTTCAAAAACTTTTCAATAAATATTATAGCTTATTTTGTTTTATAATAAAAAAGTCCTCGGTGATTATTCTATTTGGAAGAGGCTCTGACTGACTAAAGATTAATCAACATCGTAGGTACAATCCGAAATCCTTTCACGACATCTTCAACGAGACGTCCTTTTCAGTCCCTTTCACGAGACGTTGGTAGGTACGTAGCGAGACAAGAGATAAGGCGTGATTTTCGGATAATCCTTCGGGATCACGGGATGCGGGTGTTGACGCGGACCAAGATCAGTTAAATATAAAATAGTAAAGTACAAAGTAAGTAGCCTGTACTGTCCCACTGCTGGGCAAAGGCCTCCATCATTGAAATCAAGTCATCGCTACAATTGATGGATATTGGCTTTATTAATCAGGCACCTACATATAAAACGAAAAAGTTTTTGGTCTGAGTTCGGATATCCCGAAATAGGTCCCCAGGGAGCCTAGACTTTTATTCGCAATTTAACTTTCCTCGTATTCTACTACCACCTGCCCCCCGACTATGAGCTCTTATAGCAGTAGGTATTATTGCAGTTGTGGAAAAGAGACGCGAGTAT
The DNA here is from genome assembly GCA_947562085.1 of Eudonia lacustrata. Classification (NCBI taxonomy): domain Eukaryota; kingdom Metazoa; phylum Arthropoda; class Insecta; order Lepidoptera; family Crambidae; genus Eudonia; species Eudonia lacustrata. The sequence continues at coordinate 17,422,368 of OX387323.1, forward strand.
ATTCGCCGCTACACGCGTCTCGTTTACACAACTGCAATAATACTGCTTTATGAGCTCGTGGTTACCCCCCAGGAGGCGCTGCTTTAATGCCATACAAATTACCGTTTTTAACCGACTTCAAAAAAGGAGGAGGTTACTCAATTCGACTCGTATATATATATTTTTTTTATGTGTGTTCGCGGATAACTTTGTCGTTTATGAACCGATTTTAATGATTCTTTTTTTGTTGGAAAGGAGAAATTCCAAGGGTAGTACCATGATAAGGAAACCAGGATCTGATGATGGCATCCCAGAGAAATCGAGGGGAACTTTCGAAAATTGTAGGGGCGACTAGTGCGTTTGTTAATGTTTTCATTAAGAATTTTAAAGCACTACTACTTAATGAAGGTCTGGAGTCGATCTGATGATGGAGCCGAAAGACAGTCCTCAACGATTTACAGCAATTACATGGTGTTTGGGCTTAATTCATTTCTATTGATAAGCACCCAAGTGGGTGCTTAAATAGAGATTTTTTAAGATTTTTGAGGAGTTCTCCTCAACGATTTACAGCAATTACATGGTGTTTGGGCTTGATTCATTTGTATTGATGAGAACTTTACACCTAGATGGGTTGTGACTGCCATTAGAGGTCTGATGATGAAGACGAAGGACAGTCAAGGGAACTCCTCAACGTTTTACAGTAGCTACCTTGTGTTTGGTCTTAATTTATTTCTATTGATAAGAACTTTGCACCCATATGGGTTATAAGTGTCATTTCAGGTCTGATGATGGAGACCATAGACAGTCGAGGGAATTCCTCAACGATTTACAGCAGTTACCTTTTGTTGGGGTTACTTCATACGGTTCAATATGCCAAAATGTTTAGTTCGTATAAAAGTAATGCCTAATTAAGATTGTAGTTTTACATAGGAATATAACTACCTACTAGGCCATCGTTTCCTCATCCGAGAAGCATCTTTGTTAGGTCTACGTCTACCCGTCACTAAAAATCGTAAAACATAATAATTTTTTACAAAAAAAAACCGCCTTAAAAAAACAGGAAACTTAAAAAAGTAAAAACAGCTCTAAAAAGCAATAAATAATATTGAAATCATATTATTAATTACCTAGATACGCATGTCAGTTTTAAAAAATGTCTACTGAAGTCGGGTACTTTTACAATAAAAAAGTGGAAATAATGGAACAACTATAAAAGTTTAAATTAAACAAAATTGTCCCCCAGCCGACCACCCGACTTCGATAGACATTTTTTAAAACTGACATGCGTATCTAGGTAATTAATATGATTTCAATATTATTTATTGCTTTTTAGAGCTGTTTTTACTTTTTTAAGTTTCCTGTTTTTTGAAGTCGGTTTTTTTTTGTAAAAAAATATTTTTGTAAACGTGATCGCATAGCGATTAAAAGGCCTACAGAGTGCCTAGTGTGAGGTTTCTTTTACTATACATAATGAATACTAATTTGATTACGTTTACGCAAAATTTTAACTCTTCTCGTACCCTCCATACAAATTCTCGTTTTCGTTAATGTGATCGAAAGGCAAATGAATACGCCCAGGATACACGAGCACACGACTTGCGCGGCAGCCGAGGCGCGGGACGGACGGGGCGCGATCGAGCGGCGTCCGCCAACACGCTCAGTGACCTGCGCGACGCGCCGTTGGCCGAACCGGCGCGCAATGAACGGCGACGTTGTCTTCCCGCGCAAACTGCTCAAGCGATTCATCCTCCTCTACAAAGAACTGCCTTGTCTATGGGAACGAACATGCGCCGCGTACAAGAACAAACCGAAACGACACGAGGCAATATCCAAATTGACAACTCTGGTACAAGAGTACGATCCGACCGCGACCCGAGTGCATGTTTTGAGGAAAATCGAGAGCTTGCGAGCGTGCGTGCGGCGCGAATACAAAAGGGTCCTGGAGAGCAGACAAAAGGCCACGAGCCCTGATGAAATGTACACCCCACAGCTGTGGTATTACGACATGTTTTGCTTTGTCTTCGGTGGCGCCGGCGTGGAGGGGAGCGGGCCTGTTTTGAAAGCGCCAGGCTCGCCGACCGGGCATGCAGTGGTAAGTTTTTGCTCGTCAATAATAGATGGCGCTTATTGCATTCACGTTACATTGTAGTAAATACGGTATCGTGGCGTGAATCCTAATAAATAAAATGGTTATAAGTATGAAGGTACTATGTACGTGTATACGTATTTTCCCGTCTTTCTCTAGCCTAAATTGTATTTAAGAAAATTACTTACCTACATTGTTAAGTTGTGTAAGCGTATCGTGGTCACCACCAGCTAAGATTACCAACCCTACTATGTAAATAGTAATATAGTATCCTCCTGTTTTTTTAAGTGTCTAACTACTATTATTTTAAAAATATATTATAGTAGGCGAAACCACAGAATAATGGCGAAACTAATATATTTTTATTATAGTTTTCTGTGATGAACACAAAGTGGAAAGATGAGCGCAACAGAGCTAGTATCGGTCTGATAAAAGCAGAGTTAATGGTGTTTTGTAACTTAAAATTAGATTGTAATAACAGTTACGAAGCCTTTCTTAAAAATAAAAACCTATTATTAAAACCTCAAAGCAGTTAAAAATATTATCATTTAAGAAATAAATATTTTTAATGTGTGTATATTTGTTGCTTTTTCACGCTGCAACGAATGGATGGATTTGGATGATATTCGGCATACAGATAGATTATAACCTGGATTAAAACATAGGATTCTTTTTATCCCGATATTCCCACGGGAACGGGAACCACGCGGGTGAAACCGCGAGCGGCCGCTAGTATACTATATTTTCTTTATTAATTCCCTATCTACTATATTTTTATGGGTACCGAATCTTAAAATACTATATTTGGTCTAAAAGAAAGTTGACAACCCTACCAGTTCGACACAGTTTTCATCACCAAAAAATACCATAGATTTTAGCTAGGAAGCAGATGATCTGTATTATATTGTTTCTAAAGACTAAAATCAGTTGCCGGCATCTAGTTTAATGATTAAAGGAAACAAATGTCGATCATTGGTTCCTGTCGAATACTGGTGCCACTACTCTAGTCGTCAACATTTAAAGATTGGCGCAACATAGATGGATAGACCCTACTAATATTACTTATAAACGCAAAAGTCTGTAAGTATGGATGTTTGTTACTCTTTCACGTGAAAACTACCGATTGGATTTGGATGAAATTCGGCATACAGATAGTTTATAACCTGGATTAACACATAGGATACTTTTTATCCCGATATTTCTACGGGAACGGGAACCACGCGGGTGAAACCGCGAGCGGCCACTAGCAGATAGATAATACTTTTATTGTAACACTATAAAACATAAACATGAACAAAAGAAAAAAAACAAAGTTACAATTTGGCGGTCTTATCGCTTTCAAGCGATTTTTTCCAGACAACCAGGCGGATGGAGAGAGCTAATAAACTTTTAGATCAGAGGTGAAACTATAAAAACATACTAGAATAATTTTATAAATGAAGCAAAATAAACATAGGTGATGGTGAAACAACTTTGACGGATCTACTCGCGTTTATTTTACACATTACTTTAAATTAATGTTTATCCTGACGTTTCGAACCCTTTGCAGGGTCCGTGGTCACAGGGAGACTGAGGTGATGGTCGTCTCATAATTAGTTAGTAGCTTGTATACCCTCATTTAAATTTTAGTCAGGTGCGTTCCGTTTTACTTAAAAGTTGTTTCATTTCAATGTGTAGTGTTCGCGTAAACTTTCGAAAACAATATAGGTGAAGGTGATCATAAATATCTTGGCAGTCAAGAAAAACAAATCTTACTAGGTAAGTATTTACCTATGATAGGTAGTCCACGAGTACTAGGTACCTAGGTAGGTCACCTATGCCTACGGTTGCCAACCATACTTTAAAATAACGTATCCTACGTTATTTTCCATCTCCATACTTTGTTCTTTTTAATAAAAATAAAGTATGGAAAATACTTTATTTCCGACTAATGCGTGCGTTTGAACGGAACATTCCTGTTGACCTAATTTCTGAACTACTGAATGATACTCAGACTCAATCAATCACTCAAACTTAAATAAATAAATTTGGAAAATACTTTATTTTTTCTTCAAATCCTTTTTTTTATATTAGTTAGTGATAGATTTACTTTAATTTCCTGAAAAATAGTTGGCAACCCTACCTATGCACTGCAATGACAAAACTTAAGTTTCATCAAAATTTGTTCTTGGTAAAAAAAAAACAATTTAACTATGATAAGTAAGTATACCGAAAAGCATATGTGATACTTAACCTTTTAAGTAAAAAAACATAATAAAACCGCAAAATTATATCAAAAAAGTTAAATTTACGACACGTCCGAACCGCGTGGTCGCACCGCGCGCCGATCTCCATGCAATATTAAAATATGGCTCGACAATTCATGGCCCATTTTTATTCACGCCCCACTGCAATCCGTTGAGATTAATTCCTTTTTTTACGACAAAATTGTGACCGCTCCACTCACATTTTAGGAACAATGTAATTGGACCACTTGTTGGTTAGTAGTTGGTACACTGGGGCACAGAAGTACTGGGGGTATTAGTTTTTTATGTATTTTTTTTTCTTTTATATTTTTCGGGTAAGTACAGTGCCTTGATCTCACTCACCTAATTTTAAGCGATGATAAGGCCAATGATGGAAGCGCACTTTACCCGGGAACCTCACCTAGTGAGGCACTGGCTATCCTTATCTCTAGCTGCCGGAACACAAAAATTCTACAAACTTTGATGTTATGGCGACATATTTAGATAAGATAATGGTAGCTAGCCAGGCGGACCAACAAGCCCTACCACCAACCAAACCAAGTACACCAACTTGTCCCCCCACTGGAAATCGAACCCGGGACCGGTAAACTAAACCGGTTGTCTTAGCCACTAGACCACAAAGGCGGATGTAGGAACTAAATGAATAGTTTTTTTCAATCCGGTTGACTTGTTGTAATGAAAGCTCATTATCTTAATATAACTATAAACTTATTTATTATTCTCATTATCTTAATATGAACGCCTCGGTGGCCCCGTGGAATATTAATGTAAAATAATGGTGGATTATAAACGGTTAAATGTTTAAGAACAAAACAGTGCAACGTCACTTTTTAAATTCTCTCAAGAAGTCCGCGTGAGGACTTAGTAAAGCCCCACATCTCTTACAGCATTGCTCTAAGCCACATCTTTACTGTGATACTCGAGGGGTTGGGGGGTACCTATACCATTTCTATTATAATTCATCATCATCATACAGACATACATACAAAATTACTTTGATACTGGCTAAATGTGCTAATCGCACGAAGCCATCAACTAAAAGGAAAAAAAAAGAACAAGACATTATTTTTTTTAATTAATATTAGCTTTAAGATTATTATTCTAAATTGTTTCATCATTTTGATATTGTCAAATATCTTCTAATGAGTATTTACTGCATTCTTTGGCATCAGTATCTCTTTGGCAATGAAGTACTTTTGAACTAAATCAATTTAATCCTTTATTGTACATTAAAAATTACAGTCTAAATTACATTATAAAAAACATATACAAGGGTGAGCTTATCTCTAAAAGAGATCTCTTCCAGCCAACCCTAGCTGTAGTTGGAAAAGAAAGTTTGCGGGACCAATTGTCGACCATAACATAATTAACTACCTTACATATAAATAAATAAAGTAAATAGGTACATAAACTAATTATAATGCATATACGTACATACCTATACACATATACATATATATATATATATATATAAATATATAATTATCTAATATATAGATATTATCATCAAATTCAAATTCAAATTCAAATTCAAATTCAAAATTATTTATTGCATGCCACATTGGTGTACATAGTAATTAAATAAAATAGGTACAAGGTGTCAAAATAAACAATGTAGCGCCCCGTAAGGGCATAACAATAACAGAGGGAGTCAACTTACGTACTACAGTTGAATTTCAATATTTTCCATTTATTTTCCTCCCCCACCTGAGCTATTTTCTTATTTTATCAGTTATTTTTATATTATTGCCCCTTGTGAATTAATCTTCTTTTGAACTATTTTGGTTATCGTTGTTGCAAGCCCTTCAGGACGACTTCAAGCATCCTCTTTGTAACATCTTTAATCTGTTTTTTATATTAGAGCACTTGTTATATTACTCTTACCAAAGTATATACTCGTTAGTGAAGTGAAGGCGAATGAGTTACAGCTCAAACGTAACAATCCCAATCCTAAAATGATTTTTATAAATATAAATATTGTTGTCTAAAGTTTACGCGAACACTACATATTGAACTTACACTACTTTTGCGAAAAGTATTCGTTTAGAGAATAAAAACATTCTTCAATGAGTCGTTTTTTAAGTTTGGCTTTGAACATGGTTACTGGTAGCATCTTAAGCTCTTCAGGTAGCCCATTGAAAACTTTTACTGCCATTATGTAACTGTTTCTTGCATATGACGTCGTTGTTATTAATGGCAGTGCCAGCTTATTAGGGTATCTACTGTTAACCCGTGATGATTTTCCAAACAATTCTGGATGCAATCGAACAAAAACACAGATCTCATAAATATACATAGATACAACGGTCAAAATTCTCAGCCTTTTAAATAATGGTCTACAGGAGGTCATGATATCAACGTCACAAATTGCTCTTAAACATGCTTTTTGGGCGATTAAAGCTTGCCCGATTTGACTTGAATTCCCCCATATAATAATTCCGTACCTAAGTAATGAGCCTACATAGCCATGGTAGGCTTGAACAGCGGTTGACTCGTTACTAATCTTAGCAAGACGCCATAGTGCATAAGAGAAGGAATGCAATTTGCCACAAATATGGGTGATATGATTTGTCCAAGTGCATTTGTCATCCAGAGTGATTCCAAGAAATTTTGTTTCATTGGACTCATTTATTATTTGATTTCTAACTGATACATTTAGTAATTTCTTCCTTCCATTCTTATTTATAAATTGTATATAAGTGGTTTTTTTTTAAGTTTAATTTTAAGTTATTGTGGTGTAACCAATCATCTATTTTATTTATACATAAGTTAATTTCTTGGTTATAATCTTTATTATTTTCGCTTGGTATAATTATACTGACATCGTCCGCAAAAAGAATGCATTCATAATTTGTCACATCCGGTAAATCGTTGATATACAATAAGAAAAGTAATGGACCCAGAATGCTCCCCTGAGGCACCCCCATGTTATTAGTTTTGGTTGATGATCTATAGACATTGACTTCTTTTTTTTCATCCACCCTTGTCATCTCTACATATTGTCTTCTGTTAGTAAGATAGCTAACTAGTAAATCATGAGCCACACCTCTAATGCCATAGACATAACATTTTCTTAGAAGAATATGATGGGCAACAAAATCAAATGCGCTGCTCATGTCTAGGAACAATGCTGTAACCGGTGTCCGGTTATCGGTATGTTCAAGCAATTTCCTTACAAGTGAGAAAGTAGCTAATGCAGTTGACTTACCCTTTAGAAAACCGTATTGTTCTGGTCTTATGATATTGAACTTATTCATAAAATCTAGGATTCTTACATACATTACTTTTTCAATCACTTTGGACAAAACGGTTGTTAAAGCTATAGGCCGATAATTTTCTATTTGATCTTTACTGCCTTTTTTATAGAGAGGCTTTATGACTGATATCTTAAGTACCTCTGGAAAGATACCCGTAGCAAATGACAAATTTACTAGGTATGCAATGACAGGCGCAATCTCATCTTTACATGCTTTCAGTATGCTAGAATTAATTTCATCGTATCCCGTAGCATTTGTAGATTTAAGGCTATTTATCATTTTAACGATTTCATATTTGTCTGTTGGCTTCAAAAATAAACTGTTACAATTAAAATTAGAGTTATGGTTTTTTACTACATTGTTGTTATAAGATTGATCATGTATATTTTTATTTGTAATGTTAATATAATAATCATTAAACTCATTAGCAATATCTGCGGCTTTATCTATAATTTTACTCTTATTTGTTATTTTTTCTATGTTTAAATGAATTGGGTTAATAATTGTTTTATTTTTTATAACATCCCATGTACCTTTGCATATGTTGGTCGAATTAGCAATGTATTTAATGTTTGAGATTTTTTGAGCCTGATGTATACATTTTTTTAATTGTTTTGTGTATCTTAAATATTTTATTTTATTTACCTGATGAGAGCACCTGTAATAATGAAAACGTAGTTTTCTTTTCGTAGCCGTTGACGTTTTGATGCCCTTGGTGAACCATTTCTTATTATTTTGTGTGGTACTAATCCGAATTCTTTTAACTGGGAAACATAGCCCATAAAACAGCAAAAAATCATCATGAAAAGCACTAAAAGCTAAATTTGTATCGTTCTTATTAAATGTGTCGCTCCACGATAAACTTTTCAAGCAGTCTCTAAACTTAGAGACATATTCCAAACTAAAATCTCTTTTTTTTTTAAACCAATATTGAGGATGGTTCAATTTACTTGAGATTTCAAACTTAAGAGATTGTGCCGTTTCATGATCCGATAATCCCAGATTTAGAACTTCACATTCAGTAATAGGTATGTTACTAATTATCTGATCTAAACATGCACTTTTCCTTGTTGGAACATCAACATGTAGTTTAAAACTGTTACATAGTGTTATTCTTTTTAATTCATCGGAAGTTTTTAAAGTTTTTAAAATATCGATGTTTAAATCCCCAGCAATAATTATTTTGTGATTAATTTTTCGTTTTAGTCTGTTAAGGAGTAATTCAAATTTATGAAGAAATATTAATACGTTCGAGGTAGGTGTTCGGTATAAACATATAATCACACATTTCAATGATTGTATTTCTACACCACAGCATTCGAAAACTTGTTCCTCGGCAAAGTCATTTAAAAAAACCAAATTGCGTATTTGTACGTTTTCTCTGCAAAGAACACAAACACCACCTCTCTTTTGCGTTGCTCTCGAAAATGAGGCTACCAAGCGAAAACCATTAATCTGTATATTACCTTCACTGCCTGACCTTATAAAAGTCTCACTGAAACAAAGAGCATGAAAATGTTGACCGCTGCCTTCAAGTTCATCTAGTGTAACCTCTAGTATCTCTTTCTTGCTAAGTAAACCAGCTATATTTTGATGTAATACTAAAAATATTTCATTATTACAAGTTTTTGCATTAAAATTTCCTTTTACGTTACCGCTACACAAGAAAAAAATCATCATCTGACTGTATAACTATATATGATGTTACTGATTACTGCTCAAGCTAGAGAGGTAGTGCTCTTTCAATTTGTGTTTAAAAGATGCTACTGATGGGCTCTCCCGAATGCTGGCAGGCAGTTTATTCCACAATCTGGCTGCATATACGGTGTAAGAATTGTAGAAAAATTTGGAATTGGATTGTGGATAGAGAAGGGTTCTTGTGTCACACGACCTTTTGGGGCGGGAAGTGGCTGGTAAGAGAGTAAAACGGGACCGTAGGTAATGAGGAAGCTGAGGGTAATGAAGGATTTTATATAGGAGGGACAGAATGTGCATATCACGGCGGAGTCGGATTGGGAGCCATTTCAACTTTGACCTGAACTCTGAAATATGATCATACTTGCGCAGACCAGATATGAACCTGATGGCCAGGTTTTGCAGGCGCTCCAGTTTGTTAATCAACTCTTCCGTGGCATCCAATAACAAACATCGGCGTAGTCGAGAAGAGGGAGAAGAAGCGACTGAGCTAGCATAATTTTGGTATTGAACGGTAAGAAAAACTGAAGTCGCTTGAGAGAGTGATAGGAGTAATGCATGCGCCGGCTGACTTCATTAATCTGTGATTTCCAAGAGAGAGTGTTGTCAATAATGATGCCTAAATTTTTAGTTTTGCCTGCATACGCAAGATTCACTCCATCATACGTAACCTTGGGGAGTTTATCAAAATCTAGTTTATCATACAATCTGTTGCTGCCTATGACTATTGCTTGTGACTTATTGGGATTCACGAGCAATCCAAATGTGTCCGCCCAAGTTTTCACAGAGACGAGGTCTTTATTAAGGGCTGCAATAGCAGAGTCAGCACTGGCTGCATCAAAGTGCCTATAAATTTGTACATCATCTGCATATAGGTGGTGCGGGCAAGATATAACTTTAGCGAGTTCGTTAATAAATAAGGAAAAGACGAGAGGTGAGAGTACCCCACCTTGAGGCACACCCGCAGTTAGAGGAGACCAATCTGAGAATAAGTCATCACTCCTAATCCTCTGGTAGCGATTGCGGAGATAATCTGAGAGCCAAAAATCACTGCAGGGGTAATGTTAAGGGAGTGGAGAATGGCAAGAAGGATGTCATAGTCAACGGAGTTGAAAGCGCTGCTAAAGTCCAGTAAAACAAGAATCGTGAACAATCGGTTATTCATGGCGTGGCGAATATCATCCGTGACATTTAACAAGGCAGTTACTGTGCTATGGCCTGGACGAAAACCGGATTGGTACGAACTTATTAGATTGTGACGTGAGACAAATGAAAAAAGTTGTTTGTATACAGTGCTTTCTAGGACCTTGGACAGGAATGGTAGGATAGAGATGGGACGGAATTGAGAGAAAGCGACTTACGTAGGGGTAGCGGACTTTGGGATGGGAATGACATGGGCTAATTTCCATTCAGAAGGGAAGACGTTGGTTGCTAGAGAATGGTTAAAAATGTGTGCAATAATAGGGACAACGTCATCCAGAATAGGAATCAGCATGTCACGGCAAATGCCATCTACACCCATGGCTTTGGAAGTTATGGAAAGAATACTCTCCTTAACCTCCCCCACAGTGATTTCACGAAAAGTAAAGGGCTCACAGTCAGGGCGGGCCACGGTGTCCAAAAAAGTGAGCGTAGCAGCCTTGATGGAGTCAGTAATAACAACCGGTGATACAGTAAAATGCCTGTTAAGCTGGTTGAGGTTCGGTAATTCACCTGTAACGCTTCGGTCCTTACCCACACCGAGTGATTTTAAAAACTTCCAGATTTTATTTGGAGGAAGATCCTCAACCGAGGTGTGAATATATCGACGTTTGGCATCCCGGCAGAGTCGATTGCAGTGATTACGCAGTCTTTTATAGGAGCACAGATTGACTTCGTTAGGGAACTTCTTTAGTACTGACTTAGCCTTGTCCCTGCGCTGCATAGCTTTCCTTATTACAGGTACAGGTCGAAGAGGAGCGTGATCATCAAACAGTTGCGTCAAAAGTCTATTAAACATTTTTACCTTCTCGTTTGCCGTGTCAGCCGCAAACAAGGTAGACCAGTCAATCTTAGAAAAATCATCTCTCAAGCGATCCAGACAGATACTACCAAAACTACGCTGAAATATTACTTTGGTTTTGGGTTTGGGGGTACGTACACGATAGGAGAGATATAATAGGTCGTGGTACGAGAACGGAGCAGTAGTTTGCCCATGAAATAGGACTGATTCTGGTTTAGAGACTATCTGTACGTCCAAGAGAGAAGGCTGACAATTAGGAGAATGATGGGTAGCAGCAAGTGGGAGCAATGTAAAGTTGACTGACGTTACTATGGAATTTAGACGTGAGGAGCGGGAGTTATTTTTCAGTAAACAAGTATTCAGATCACCCATCAATATTACGTGGTCGTAAGAAGAGCTCAGAGATTCTAGGGTGGTTTCGAATGAGTCAAAATAGTTAACATGGACACTAGGGCTGTAAGTAGCTCCTATTAAAATACTGGAGTGGTGCATACTAAGCTTTAAAAATAGGTATTCTAAGGATCCTGTATAAGTACTAGGAGACTGACTGACAACTGTGCAAGGGATGTGGTCCTTGATGTAGATACATACACCACCTCCACCAGCTCCAACTCGGTCGTTTCGGAATAGCTTATACCCATTTATAGTAAAAAGAGGGGACTGAAGGGATGGCTTAAGCCAAGATTCAGAAATTAATATTCCATCGACTAGCCCGTTGATAAATGACGCATTTAAATCAGAAATGTGTGCAGGAACACTTTGCGCGTTAATATGCACTAGGTTTAAATAGTTGGATTTTTTGTGGAATATTGATTGCAGCTTGACATCCAAAGAGAGAGCATCAGTGTCAGAAGAGGTAGAAAGATCACTACAAGCACTTTCAAATTCATCAGATGAGCTATCAGTAAAATAGTCAGAATTAATAGACATAAATATAAATAATACTTAATAAATATAATAGATTTATATATAAAAATAAAAAAAAATAAAAAATAAAAATAAAACTAAAACCAAAAATTAAATCACCAGCGAGCGTTGGCAAGACATTATTACACTTATAAAATCAACATGATACACAGACAAAACATAGACAAACAATATCTGTTTCTGAACGGAACGTCAGATTGACAATGACAGGTAGCTGATATTTTGACAAACTGATGTAGACAAAATAGAATTGCAATTATGAATCATCATCATCATCATCATCATCATTTCAGCCAAAAGACGTCCACTGCTGGACAAAGGCCTCCCCCAAGATGGGGGGTATTTGCCATAAATATAAATAAGCCATATATATAATATTAATAATTATGAATACCTGTAGTAAATTTTACAAAAAGTTATGATGGTATCAGAACAAATTAGCATTGCAAATACCAGCGTCAGCTAAATCTATGTACAGAATCAAAAGTACCTCACAAAAAACGGAAATTGAACGTGTAAAAAAAAGGAAGTAACTTAGCTATCTGCCGTAGATGGGAAACTGGCCTGCAGACGTTGAAGCTCAGCCAATGCAGAAATCTTACGTCTACTCTTGTCCGGCAGTAGTACTATTATGTTTCCATCGGACGATCAACAGTTCTTCATGCCAAAATGCTTCCGGGCTGCTGTAAATAAATTCTGCCGTGTCTTCGTGAGAAATTCAGACATTGAAACTCTCGTGCCCTTTAATGCCGTCTTAGCATTCCATACAGCAGATCTGAGCCCGTATGTTGTAAAGCGAACTAACACAGGCCGACTTCTGTCTTTTTTGGCTGACCCAATACGGTGACATGTCTCGATACACTCAGGACGAACTTGTGTCAGCTTCATCTTGTTGCTCAACAATTCGTGCACCTTCGCAGCAACATTCTCCTTGGAGTCCTCCGGCAAGCCATGAAGTAGCAAAACCTTGCGCCTTGAGTGGGTTTCAAAACGATCAATACCCGAGTTGAGAATATCCAGCTGCATCTTCAATGTGTTTACTGCCTTTACTACAAATGTTTTGAACTGCTGGTAGTCTGCAGCAAGGGCCTTAACAGTTTGTAGCTGAGCTCCAGGAACCGACGAAACAGAATGTTGCTGAAGCGCTTTCTCGAACTCTTCCAGTGTGGAACAAGGTTGTGAGGTCCTGAAGAGTATCATTGACATCAGTGGTGTCCATGATCAGCAGCTGAGTACCCTAGTATGCAAAACTGATGTGATGTGAGGCCGAAGGCAATACGTGGTAGTGGTGGAAGCGTTGAGAGTGTTAGTGAAAATTTGTTGATGCCAACTCTCACTGGTACACTTACTAGTACATATAAGCAAAATTTAATATGTAAGTACTTTTAAACTAATAAAATAAATTAAATTTTACAGAGCGATATTAAAGGCGACTGTCTATTTCAAAGTACCCGCGATCAATCAATTCAAACTTTTGGTTTTTACACACTGTCAAGATGAAGAGAATAGCGAACGCTGTGAAACATGAGCATCACTTCACTGCACACCAAATGTATTCCAAGCGTAGAATATATGTTTGGTAAATGAGAAAATAGCATACTCCCACCGCTGAGGGTATGGTAAGGATGATGGAGAAGAAAAAGGGAATCGATCTTAAGAATAAAAAAAACAATTCTTTAAAATCTTAATCCAATTCACCGAAAAACTCCAAGCAAAAAGCCAAACGTCCAAATCATAATCTGACAAATTCAAAAGACGAATCGAAGAAGAATCCATGGGCTAAACGTCAGTGAACAAAATGAAAAAGAACTCCTTAGGCGGAAATAAAAAAGGTAGAATGTGGCGAACGATACAATTCTCTTTAAGATTTGTAAAAAAATATACGTCATTGTTTTCAGAATACGAGTAAAAAATGTTAATATTGCTTATTACTAAGGTGAGATGTCAAATTAATGTTACACATCAAGCGACTACTTAAGGCTCGTTATTTTTTTATTTCATATTCATATTTATTTATTTGCATATTACATGGCAAGATAATATTCTTAACGTCTTTTCCTATCGATAACTAGATACCGATAAGTTAATTCTCAACGCAAGATTCCAAAAGTAGGTATCAAAATACAGACTAGGAAACTAAAGTATTAGTTTTTCTGTTATCAAAGTTCAAAACTGGCAGTAAGGCGAAATTTCACATATTTCAAATTACTTTTTTGTATATTAAAACTTTCGTTCCGCCTAACTAGAAACCATAAACTTTGATTAGCGTTATTTTGTGTCACAAAAACTCAGGGAGATATCAACGTACTTCTAATAGAACAGGAATGGAAGGAAAGTCTGGACCGCTAGTAAATAAACGAGTAAGGACAGTAAGGAGCAAATACGAGTACAACATGACATTTGCATTACAAATCCGGTCGGGAGCAAAGTTGCGAATTCGGCGAAGGCAAAGCTTCACGCTGACAAGCGACTTATCTTCTTATTATTCAAGTGGATTCGAGAATGGTTGAGATATACAATTGGACCCGGTAGGTGGCGCTGCTATAAAAGTCCATCATGGGATACGGGTGTTCTTAAGCGGACGAATGATTTGTTTGTTTTGTTGTCATGGAAACTGACAAAGCGGTACGAAGTCCGCCGGTCAGCTAGTATAACTTTGAAAAGTCCTTTAGTTTAAACAATCAATATTTGTTAAATTACAGAATTTAACTCATGACCACAGCATAGGAAGTCATGGCAAAGCTTAACTAGTTAGCAATAATAATAAAGAGTGCAGTGAGCGTGCGTGGCAAACTTCGTACCTCTTTGACAGTTTCCATGACAATAAAACAAACAAATCATTCGTCCGCTCAAGAACGCCCGTATCCCATGATGGACCCCTATAGCAGCGCCACCTACCGGGTCCAATTGTAAATCTAAACCATTCTCGAATCCACTTGAACACACACAGAAAATTTCATCTAGATCGGTCCAGCCGTTTAGAAGGAGTTCAATAACATACACACGCACAGAAGATTTATATATATAAAAGATTATAACTTGGACCTAAAGATTAGGCATATAGCGGTTTTTGCGGTTGTTATATATCTATGTACTAATACGTGGAGCAAAAACCGCACCGCAGCGAGACCAATCATTCATCTAAGATTAAATACATAAAACAAACATTACACACACTGAGTAGGTACCTACCAAGTATTTATTTGACACACGTATTTCAAAAATTTCAAAAATAGAAGAGGAGCGGCCGAAATCTGTCAATGCCAACCCAAACCCACATTCTATCTTTTTTAATTTTTCATTGCTTAGGATACAATCCGTGCAGCCTTAATAAAATTACGGTCGAATTTCGACCACTGGGCGACCACTAGTCTTTATAAGTCCGCCTAAACACTTCCGCCTACTACCATCTTGCCTAAGTTCGCCGCCATAACATCAATGTTATTAGCATTGATGTGTTCCGACGGCTAGGGGTATCCCTACTACGGATTAGAGAACTTGCGGGTCGGCAAGGTCAAGACAAATACAATCAAAAAACAAAACAAATACAATCAAAGAACAATTGTAAAAGTAGTCTATGTAATAGTATACATTATATTTGTTTATATAAGTATATTTATTTAAATTGTATATATGTAGGTATATACTGTGCGTTTTATAATATATTATTTTTATTTCTAAATTGTTGTCTTCACCCAATTGCACCTACCTTGGTATTTCTGCACCACCCTATGGTTGACTGGTAGAGAATGCCACAGGCATTAAGTCCGCCATGTAATATATGTTGCAATAGTTTTAAAATAAATAAATAAATAAGTCCTGCTTCACTAGGTGTCTTCCTTCGCATCTGGACTTCGTTTCTGCTTAACATGTAGTGCGGAGTCACTTGCCTATTGTTCTATAAGAAAAGCCGTTAGTCCTAAAGTCTATACTCACAAGGGTGAAGTTTCTGTGCCGCAATGTACTTCTCCAGCTTCCTCCTCAGGACGATCTCGGCGCCGTAACGGCCCACTGAGCCGTTGTCCACTAGCAGGAAGTACGCGTGGCGGTTGTTCAGCACCGCCAGCTTTGATCTGGAACAAATTGATGAGATTACAATGTGTCACAAGTCAGAAAGAAGTAGCACAGTATTACCATTTCATATATATGCTTGCTAAACTGTGGAAGTAGTATGTCACTCATTATGTATATGACACTCTCGAGATGATACATTTTTGGTCTCCCATCCGATGACCGGCCTTTGCGAAAGTTGCTTAACCTCCGCACTCGCAGACCGGGCGCGTAAACCACTGCGCCATCGAGCTCCTACAGTCATGAGCTAATGTAATTAGATTAGGCCAAGTTGATATTCCAAGCGAAGCTATCAACAATCAAAAAAAACTAGGGTGAACACTGGTGACTGCCAAACCGGTGATCCCAGTCATCCCAGCGGCATGTAAAGGGGATGTACAGTACAGTGGTTTTGACTGGGTAGGCCCCTCCTCCTTCCAAATCCCTGTCGAGACCCTCGGTACTATTAAGTATTCTGTGCCTCGGGCCTGGGCAAGGAGGCGGGATCTCGAGGGGAGTACCTCACATAACCATCCGCGCCTCCCCTGGCGTGGTGGCAATCGGGCGACGAGTTTTCTACTGTCAAAAAAAACCCTCCTTCCCCACCACACTACCAAGCCGCACTACTGGTAGTGTCGTGGGTATTTTTTTTCCCTTCTGCACTACTGGTCCAGTAGTACCGTAGGTATTTATAAAATACATATATGTGCGTTCCCCATTACACTACCTAATTTAGAATTGTTCCCCAGAGATACATTTTCGGCTTGAACACCTATATAGAAATGTTTTTTTTAATGAAAAAAAAAAACTGAATACCTAATAATATTTTTAGTGCACTAGATTTAATAATTCCAACATAAAGTACCCGGCTACCATAACTATGCAGGAGATTGAGGAAGGAATATAAAAGAATAATACAGTCTTGTAAATACATATATATATATAGCAAAGATTATAATAATATTCTTTTATATTAATAAGCAATCTTCTGCATAGTTATGGTATCCTGGTACTTTACGTTGGAAATCTTAAATCTAGTGCAACATGTAGGTATGTAAAAGATTGTTTGTGCCTGTGGTTTATACATTCAAATTCAGAATTCAGTGAATTCATTCAAATCTTCAGCAATTATTTATAAGGAAAATGAACTAAGTAAAGAAGTTTTATGTAAATACTTTGGATCTATGTTAAATTAATTCATAGGAATCTTGTTGATTTTTACTTACCGATGTCTAGTTGCGAAAATAAATTAGGTAGTGTAATGGGGAACGCACTTAAATGTATTTTACAAATACCTACGGTACTACTGGACCAGTAATGCAGAAGGGAAAAAAAATACCCACGACACTACCAGTAGTGCGGTTTGGTAGTGTGGAAGGGAAGGAGGGAAAAAAAGGCTCTTTCAAAAATTAGAGGATAATGAAAAATGGAGTTATTGGAACAGCTTCGGATACTTTCAGGCCTGGTTTTGGAATCATGAAATTGAGTATTGACATTGTTAGGACTCCAAATTCTCGAATAACATCATACATTTTCAGTCTGTCGATAACTCGAAAAACCGTGAAAAAGCCACAAGGAACTAGATATTTCTTTTTCCAGTTTTGTATAACAATACAAGTTGAGTACTTAACATAAAAATTCATAGTCCGTTTCCTGATGTACCTACATAGTATGTAAATCTATACCCAAACATTTTTGTCTTTTACATAATTTTTCACTTTATAATAACAATTATTCATCACGGTTTTTCTGTCATGTGCTTATTCTATGTAAAGACATTTTAACAAACTTTTATGTAAGTTGGTGGTTATAAAGAAAAAGTCGAGTAGGCTTCTCGATGTTTCGACCGAGCTGCGCCCATGAAAATGTTTTATCTACATCATCAGAATTGCTGCAGTTAAAGTGCAATAATAATAAATTTAAATTTAAATAAATATGAGACAACATCACATACATTGTTCTGATCCCAAGGTAAGTAGCTAAAGCACTCGTTTCAGGGAAATCAGAAACAACGACGGTACCACAACCACCCAGACCCGACACAATATCGAAAAATTCGTTTTCGACTTTGACCTGACCGGGAATCGAACTCGGGACCTCAGAATTAGCACTGCCCAAAGTCCGGCGTGCAAGCCACTCGGCTATGGAGGTCGTCGAAATTATTATTATGTTTCTCTTTTTAATTATTATATATTTATATTTTTTTATTGCTAACAACTTGGCCCTCATCTCATGTGATGATAAAGCCGAAGGTGGAAGCGCGCTTCACCCGGAATCCTCAACTACTGAGGCACTGGCTATCTATCCCTAGCTGCCGGAACACAACAATGCTATAAACATTGATGTTATGGCGGCATATTTAGATAAGATGGTATGTGGTGAGGAAACGGAGTCAATGCAGCACCTACTGTGTGACTGCGACTCTCTGACTAGGAAAAGAATGGGACTCCTGGGGTCGGCCTATCCGAAACCGGAGGACTTCAGGCTCTTTGCTCTTAAGGACATTGCCAAACTTATGGCATCTATCTTTACAGAGGAGGAAGAGTGAAAGGATGGGGTTGCACAAAAGATCCCGATGTGTCGAAGTGTTACTGCTAGAGGAAAAACCTCAGCAGGCCCCACTAAGATAAGATAAGATAAGATAAGATAAGATAGATAAGATGGTGGTACCTAGCCAGGAGGACCAACAAGCCCTACTACCAATCAAACCGAGTACACAAACACGTACCTCCCGTTGGAAATCGAACTCGGGACCTCTAGGTCTGAAACCGGTGGTCTTAACAACTAGATCACAGAGGCGAATTTTATAGGTATCTCTAAAGCAGTAACTGTAAAACTCTTCTACCCATTTAAACGGACCAGGCGTTTGTGTGTGGCTGTAAATGAAACTTTAAAAGTATCACATTAGGGTGCATCTATTACTTTTAGAGGTGTTGTTTATAACAACTGGTAGGACTAAGTGGGTAAAGCACCATGATTATAAAATTTATTGCCACTATGTCAGATCGAAAGACATGGCCATAAAAGGCAGGAATTTAAAATAAAAATTTGCCCAAAAAAGTATAAGTCTATACATAGTACCCCTAACTCTATTTAACACTCATGAATGTGTGTAAAGCGAAATAGTGCATTTAGCGTAGAACCAATCAGCTAATCGAGTTATTATACCGGGGATTGCTCAGAGTTCCACTTTAGATGCAAGGAATTGATAATAGATGGCGCTATAAATTTCAATCCGTGACTTAACTTGAAAGTAAAATCTCACAGTATAGCGGAACGGCATAATCATCAGTTTACTGTTAATAAATGAGGTTGGAGACCTGCCCACACTGCGTTTTCCGGTACGAGATCGCCACCCAAGAACTGTTCCGCCTCAGCGCAGCGGCCATGGTCCTGCGAGCGATGTGCCCTGAGGTGAAGTTACGATCTGGGGAAGGTCGCATGTAGCCGCTGGATACGAGCAGCATAAAACCGGTCGTTGTGGAGATACTTGAGGGAGGCCTTTGTCCAGCAGTGGACGTCTTTTGGCTGAGATGATAATGGTGATGATGAAATAAGGTTGATGAAACCATATGATACTTTGTTTTAGTTGCTTGCCGTGATTTCTTTAGCTCAGTAACTAGGCCTTTGAGAATAACTTTGAGTACTTTTCGCTAACGTTTCTGATTTGGTTATCTACACACAAATGGATAATTAACACTGTCGTTAAAAAAAATTCTAAAAATTCAAAACCATTTATTTAGTTTAGGCTACAAATAGCTCTTACGAATATCACTATGTCGTTGTTTGTAAAACACAATAATTTTCAACTTCCACAATGCTGTAGATATACCAATTATATACCAGCTATGTTATAAATAGGTAATGCAATAACAGGCCGAGCAGTATTAATAATGCAAATTTTAATTGGGTATTATCGGTAAGCTTCGTACTTTGCTGCGACCGAAACAACAAATAAGCCATAATCAAATTAGATAATATTTGGCGTCAGTTTAAAAAATAAATTAAATTTTCACAGAAATGGACTGTGTATTATGTAGAAACTTATTGGTTCAGCGGCTAGCGTGCTGTGAACGTGTAAGTTAAGCAAGTTTCGCAATGCCAGTCCCCAGATGAGTGGCCATTTGTCATCTTGAGCTCCTCCGTGCTTCGGAAGGCACGTAAAGCCGTTGGTTTGGCTTTAGTTTAAAAGCCTTTATTGGCTGCATTAGCTGTCGTTAACATCCACCAATCCGCGTTCGGTCCGCGTGATGGTTTATGGCCCCTTCTGCCTATTCAGCCATAGGGAAGGCTCGTGCCCCAGCAGTGGGGACATAAAATGTGTTGGTGATGATAATTATGCAGGATCTCGTGGGTTCAGCGGATAGCGTGTTGCGATCGTGCATGATAAGCAACTTTTGAAAGCAAGGTTTCCAGATGGGTGGTCAAATTTAAAAAAATCGAGCTCCTTCATGCCTCTTGAAAGGGTGCTAAGCTTTAGGCTTGGTTGCTAAGTGCTATTGTCAATGTGGGAATGTCAAGCCCAATAGTGGGACGATAATCATTAGGTATGTACTTCTTAGTACGGACATATCAGGTAGTACATGGAATTTCACCAGCACACACCTAATGAAGGCCATAGACGCTGCCTTAGTTTCGGGGACAAGATGATAATAATTTAAGGCCATTGACACGATTAGAGGAATAAGAAAAGCAAAGTTCTTGCAGGGTTTAACTGAAATTACTGTATAATTTTAGGAGTAACCCTACCATCAGTTTACCGAAAGCGAATACCAATTACAGGCAGAATAGTTACTTATGGCGTGCGTGTGCCAAATTTAACCTACTTAGCAAGCAGTTTGAACTGGACCTTTTCTGTACCAGTGTACCATCAGCGAGGCGGATGTTGAGCGAGCAGTTCTTCGAACCCAGATAATATTTGTAACTTTAGTATATTCTGTTGCGGTAATACCAATTTGTTAATAGTTTGAGCGACATTAATAATGCGTTGCTTAGTGCTTCTAGTTTTAATTAATATGTAACTTCTATCAGTGAGAACCTATAAGTGGTTTTTATGTGTATTACTTTGTAACCCTATTTTAATTTTGTAAACCTTGGTTTTCCTAAGATAATAAAATAAATAAAATAAAATAATTAACGAGATTATTACCATGTTTTTTGTTGTGTGTAAGCATCTGATATATCGGCACAGTTGCATGCACCATGATCATGGATGTACAGTCAACAGCAAAGGTAACTGATGATTGGCCAAATTTCAAAATATGAAATCAGTATGAAAATCAAAACTTTTTAAACTCATATCGAAAAACCTTCGAGTGTCTACTAGTACCTGCAGACTTTGAATGTAGTTATATAGAAAATACCGACTTACACTATCGAAACTTAATTTTGAAATCTAGTAAACATCATCTACTTTTGCTGTTGACTGCACTGAAGTTGTTACGGGTGGGTGGAGTGCATTAGAATAGACCTACACTCAACATTGGGTGGATAACGGTTGAGAAAGAAGAAGAAGAAGTGACCATGATAGTTTAAAAAGTTATATAGGTACTTTTTATAAGTATTCTAGACGGTTCACCTTTGTTTGGTATAACAACTTTTGATATAATTTTACTAATTCGAACAACGTTTAAGAAAATAATCACTTTGTATAATATCGATTGACATAATTTTCATTTCATCGAATATTTATTTGCGATAACGACATTTGCGCTAATGATCGTAAAATAGAATGTTCATTTGATGAAATGTTCAGGTGGTATAATATTCATTTGGTATAATGTAGTGTAGCAAAGAAAATTAAGTTTGAAATTCAAACTATCACAATATATACCTATATATTTATTTAACCTTTCAATTTCTAGCAATACTAGCCTCCTCTCCAATCATTTTCTCAAGTTAATAAGTCCGGTGCGCGGTTTAAATAATGAATTCAGTAGGTGAAGGAACAATGTTAGTTCAATAATAATGAAAGGAAACGAATGATTGCTGAACTGAATATTCGATACGATCTTTCGACTAAATTATTATTAATCTAGTTAAACATTAGTTTCAATAAAATTAGCGCAAATGAAAATTCGGTAAAATGAAATTATTCCAAAGAAATAATTATACGAAATAAAATTATAACAATCAAACATTCGATCAAATGAATAATTATGTGGAATTACTTTATTGTAACTGAAATTAGCCGATGCGATTTTCTACGAAACGTTATTATACCAAACAAGGGTGAACCACTCTAGACACACAAAATGAAACACGAAAGTTTAAAAGTTTATACATACATATACATAATAGGTACCTATATGGATTCAGGATTTACATTTAGATGGGTACCACAATCTTTAACTTAACCCCCATGTTCCGTCGACGCATCGCTATAAAACATTTCACAGTACTTTCTGGTGTTCAAACTTTACTACCTGGCCCTAATTTGAACCGATTCAGAGGTTCCCGGTTCTTGCGTGACGCGCTTACGGATGAAGAGAGAAAGGAGTACAGTTTACTCGACTCTTTGAATTTCAATTTCTGGTGTGGTTGTGCAAATATGCTTTAGTAAGTTACTTCTTAAATCGTTTCAGTTTAGTGTATAAAATGAAGGGTTATAGTGAATTGGAAAGCACATCCTAAAAGAAAGAATATGGTTAAGTAAAGGTCTGAACAAATTTCAGGTAGTTTTACATATTTGTTTAGATTTTTTTCCAAATAAAATAAAAACTAAGTAAATGAGAGTCATTCTTTCCACTAAATAAATACTCTTTACGTTGAACACCCTGCTACACACTACTTTAAAGTTTATACTGACACCCCCCCAACCTCACGGTTATAAAGTTAGGTGTCAGACATCCTTATGCAAGCACAAGGGACCATCTACGTCAGATCATAACGCCAGATCAGAACACGCCGGTTACGCATCCTTCATCCGGTACTTTTAAGGTGACGCATTAGAAATTTACGTGGCCCCCGCCATTCTTGATCTTGATTTTTCCCAACAATTACAAAACATATGAAAGTGATATTTGATGACATGATTTTTCATTTCATTGACTTCGTTTTGCTAGTTGCAGAAACACGATTTGTCAAGTCTTATAACAGAGAAAAAAATATCAAAGTAACCTCTTTTAAAACATAGATTTGCATTTTACAGGTTAGCCAGACGGATTTAAGCATCTAAATTTTCTTAGTTAATAGTCTTAACACACACTTCAATATTGTAGTTCATTTTTTTTAAATAATTTGTAGTTTTAATTTGAAGGAAAAAAGGCAGTTTTTCGTATTGTACGGGGCGCAAACGCTCCGTATGAGATTTATTGTTTAGTGGTGCGTCGCCTTAAGACTAGTGTCTCGAGCTAGTTGCCCCGTGGACACCTGTAGTCCACTACCTAATATCCAGATAGGTTACCGGAGCTGTAAGCTCGCTCACTTCTCGTTGCACTAAGAGCACAACTCGCAGTGTACCACTGCTCTTACGTTGAACAGTCGAAACAGGATATATTCTGTCCCACAGCTGGGCAAAGGCCTCCATCATTGCTTGCTAAATGCGAGTTGGTGATCACAAACAAGGGCTATTATGCATGTATCGAAAAATCCGAAACACGCTTTGCCCAGCCTGAGAATTGAACCCGGGCACAGAATCTGTGAACCCGGGCCATTGGCTATCGGACCGAGCTCTTTTCCACTCGGCCACCGATGTAGGTAAAATAGTAAAAAAATGTAAAACAGTAATAGACAGTAAAATAGTTATGGAATGTATCATCATGAACTTATATTTATTAGTCCAAAAAATGTTGGGTCTATAGATTTACATACTATGTGCTTGAAGAAACAGACTTATGAATTTTATCTTAGGGACTAGACTTATATTGTAATACAAAACAAGAGAAAGACATAGACCTTTCGAGTTCAATCAGGCTTTTGAACGGTTTTTCGAGTTATCTAAAGATAAGATTAGGATCGTGCTCGGTGGCGTGCACTTGGAGAGACCTATGTCCAGCAGTGGACTAGTATAGGCTGCTGATGATGATGAAGATTAGGAAATATAAAATGTATGATGTTATATAATTTGAAATATCAACAATTTCACATACTCTATTACATGATTCCAAAGCGAGACCTTAAAATATCCGGAGCTGTTCCAAAAACTCCATTTCTCAAATCCTCTAATTTTCGAAAGAGCCTATTCACACGTATACAACGTGAAACAGAAAGGTGTGCTCAAAATGAAAAGATCCAAAGTGTATCCGATCTAGATCTTGTATGCAGAGTTATTAAGCCATGATTATTAACTTTAATGTGTTATGCAATTTCAAATTTAATATTTTTATTGTGACGTCACATCAAAATAAACAAGTCTCAACCCTAGTATAGTAACCTCTGTGTACTAACATTTATGATCAAATCGTTGAGGAGTTCCCTCGACTGTCATTCGGCTCCATCATCAGATCGACTTCAAACCTTCATTAAAAAGTAGTGCTTTAAAATACTTAATGAAAACATTAACAAACGCACTAGTCGCCACTACGATTTTCGAAGGTTCCCCTCGATTTCTCTGGGATGCCATGATCCTGGTTTCCTTATCGTGGTACCACCCTTGGGATATCTCCTTTTCAAGAAAATAAGAATCATCAAAATCGGTTTATAAACGACGAAGTTATCCGCGAACACACATAAAAAAAATATATTATATACGAGTCGAATTGAGTAACCTCCTCCTTTTTTGAAGTCGGTTAAAAATGTAAACGTGCTGGCCGCATAAGAACCTTTTAGCCTTATTAAAACGAAATAAAAACAGCAAAGAAGCGGTATAACGAGATCCTACTTCCAGCTTCCAGTTTCTAAACATTATAGTTGGCGTCGTAAAAAGTAAAATCCAGTTCAATATTTGCCCATTCGGACGGAACGATTTCCCCAGCCAGTTCCCTTATTACTTGATTGTTTAGAATACGGCTATTGTACATAAGGTCTAATGTTGCTTGCACGGAGGAATTACACTTCGTATAGTTACTGTACAGTAAGTAAACAGCCTATAACTGTCCCACTGCTGGGCAAAGGCCTCCATCATTGAAATCAAGTCATCGCTACAATTGATGGGTAACGCTTACACAAATGCGGGTTGGTGTGTAAAAATAATGTGTTAAAAAAAAATGAAACGGTAAAATTTTGTGTAGTATGTTGTACTAGTATGTTGTTAAGGTACTTGAAAACGTACTTTAAGTGAACTTTAGGTACTTTAAGTACTTGAATATTAAATATATACTAAGAAATGTAATAGGCTTAAGATTTTGTATAGTTTGAAGACAAAGCCTTATTTTCCTTCAACTGTAATAAAATAAGTTTATTTTCAATAAATGAAAAAAGTGATATACCTACATATAAAAACATTTTTTTTTTTGCGATTTTCGTATAAGTATTACGAATTTACGAGGCGCCAATAGCACATACATATATCTACTCTGTGTCAATAGGTATGGCAACGCTCTCTCCCGCAAATAGCGCAGCCAGGGTTTTTAGGGGTGGATCTAAAAAAAAACCTTTTTAAAAAAACAAGCTTTTATTTAAATGCGCTAAAAAGAAAAAAATAAACTTTTACTTTAAAACTTTTATTATCAACTTATATATAACGTCATTACATAATTTATATGATATAAAGGTTGTCGCGAGATTTACTTGTGTAGATAAACAAGTAAATTAAATAACTTGATGTGATTGATTTTAACTATTAACATTTTCAATCTAAGTAAATACGAGTACTTAAATCTCGCGTAAAGTATTTGTATATACGAATACAATATATAAGACCGTATATGTTATTAAAGGTATCTATTATAAACGCAATATGCGGTGCCTGAGATTACTAATAAATAAAAAATCAGCATTTCACATAGATTGAAAAAAGGTTGGCTCTAACAAGTTGGATACTTTTTCAAGTTAAAGTTCCTCAAACACATTGTGATGCTCAAACGTCTTTGATACTTTACAAATCCTGCTTGCTTGCATCTTCGCCCACAAGCATCTAATTAGCCCTGCGCAGTAATTAGTCGACTAATCCTTATTTGTAGTCAGTTGAGGCACAAAGAAACCTCAGAAAGTAAGCTAAATATATAACGCGCTTGAACAACGCACACATAGATTTCGTGCCCGTGAGGAGGTCACGGGAACGAAATCTCGAACCAGTCCGAGCCTAGCTGTTGCTAGAATCGGCACAGAATAACTAATAGTACTCGTACAGAATGTTCGTTTTACCGACGACGACGCGCGACGTGAAGCGTGCGAGCCGAGCGGCACCCTACCACAAAGTAAAGAAACTTTGTGACCCTACTGCCATACGCTTCCCGGGAGGCGCGCCTTCCGAACGTACCTAAACTGTGGAGTGACATGACAGTCTAGGGTTGCAAAATTACGTAATTTTACCGAAAGTGCCGGTAAAATACGGGTAATTTATATAAATTACGGTAAAATTACCGGCAAAAGCTGAAGTTTTAAATTCTAATTTATTTTAATCCCGCGCACGTAAATATGAAAAACCATTAAGCGACGTTGCCGATTAGTGCAATTGGCCGATTCTCGTGGTGACCATAAAGTTATTATACCAACGGAAATAATAACTTTATGGTTTTGACATGGGAAGTCGCGACGCGACGTCGAGTGAAACTTCGACGACGAATTGCTTCAAAATCTACGGCCAAAATATTGTCAAAGCGCCGTATTTGTGTTGACAAGTTCCCGCCGTTTTTTTCAGACAGTTATTTTGGACACATGTTTTAGACAAATTCATACTTGACAAATTCG
This sequence comes from Eudonia lacustrata, assembly GCA_947562085.1. Taxonomy (NCBI): domain Eukaryota; kingdom Metazoa; phylum Arthropoda; class Insecta; order Lepidoptera; family Crambidae; genus Eudonia; species Eudonia lacustrata. Next base: position 17,449,401 of record OX387323.1, read on the forward strand.
TTTTTACTCGGGCTAGTCGTTTAGTACGTCCATGGCACCAAATCTAACCGGAAACAGCTAGTTTGGGGGCATGGGGAGTGGGGAGGGGATAGACTCGTTCCTCGTTTATTTTCCATTAATAAAATTAATGGGGCCCCGGTAATCTGTGCTGATAATTATTTTGACATTCAGAGCCATGATTGATAATCTTTAAGCAAAGTAATTTTGTTATGATCTATGGAGCTCGGCTGCGCTACTTTAAATTCTGAGGTTATTGTAATCTCGCCACAAAGTATAATCGTCACGAAAAATGTAATTACAATATGTAAGCTCGTCACGGTCTTTTTTTTTTTTAATTTAATATTTAATGTTATACTTACATTATTTTAATAATGACTTCTAATGCTTATGGTGAGTTATGAGTTTGCTTTCGATTTATGGAAGTTACAAAAACGTGACAGATTAACAATTACCCAAATTCGGGAATATTCAGCCCATCAGCATTTGTCTCGACTTGATCCTGTCTTGTTTGGGCTCGGCAAAAATGTTTTCTTCTCCAATTCTCCTCGATCAGACATCATCACAACATTTTGTTTTTTTTTTATATATAAAAGACTAGACTCCAGTCTACTCCACCTGATATTATGCAGAAGCGGAATCCTGATGCGAAGACAGCTAGTACTAGAGCAGAACTGTGTTAGCTATTTACTATTTACTCCTTTCTGTGCTATATCATCTTTCTCGTCACATTCATTTCCGCATTAAATGTCCATACCAAGACAGAAAGTCAGTTTCCTCTTAGTCTTTTATCCAATATCTAAACTCAGTTTTTTCTTCAGGAATCAGCGGAGGAGATAGACGAAGATGTCCCAGCCAATGACGAACCAGCATTTGAACAGCAACCGTACCAAACGGAGTACAACATCATGGTTGAAATGGCAGACCACCCCACGCCGTCGAAGCGGTACACCCCCACCGAGGAAGACCAGGGGAAGGTCAGCAAGAGGCTGTGCACGGAGATCGAGGACGAGTATGACGCTATTGGTGAGTACATATCGACATCCCCGCCAGATCCTCAAAGCCACTGCACATTTACAGAATACACAGAATACCAGGTACAGACATGTATACCTGGGTGCTTATCTCTACCCTCACGACCCGGTCAACCCGAGCCGAGGTCCATGCCTTTAGAGGCGCCCTCGGGCTGTTCCGCTTTCGATCCGATTCGAACACCTCAAAGAATCTAGTAGGATACGGGGACACCCTGCTACACACTACTTTAAAGTTTATACTGACACCCCCCACCAACCTCACGGTAACAAAATTAGGTGTCAGACATCCTTACGCAAGCACAAGGGACCATCTACGTCAGGTCATAACGCCAGATCAGAATACGCCGGTACGCACCCTTCATCCGGTACTTTTAAGACTAGTGTCTCAAGGTAGTTGCCCCGTGGAAACGTATAGTCCACTACCTAATATCCAGATAGGTTACCGGAGCTGTAAGCTCGCTCACTTCTCGTTGCACTAAGAGGACAACTTGCAGTGTACCACTGCTAGGATACGGGGACAAGCAAAAGTGCGTGATGCCGTTTCCTCTGGAAAACTTCTGACGGTGCTTCGTTTCACACGGCTTGAGGTACCCTTTAAGTTTCTTGCCGCCCCCAAAAAAGTCCGGTGACGCTGAAAATGCTTGGAAAGCGGCAATCAGCAAGCTCTCTCTAAAAAAAAGTCTATCGACATTCATACATTATGATCACAAGCTTTGAGAAACTCGAAATTTTTTCAACAATTGTCTTTTTGTAATTTGTTCGCAACAAAATTTGCGTTAAAAATTATATAAATAAAACAAAAACCATTTTATAAATAGCTTGCTTACTTCTTAACTGATCTTTAGTATTTGTAAAAGTATTATTGATCGGATGTTAATGACGGACGGTAGTTGTTGACATTGAATGGGCGCCTTTGGCTTTCAAAATAAATAAGTAAAAAGTGTTGAATAATTTCGGCGGGCTGGTTAGAACCACGATAGTTCAATTGGGAGAGCACCTGACCCGGTATGTCCGAAGGGTGCATGTTCAAATCCTGCTCGTGGAAATTTTTTCAACATTTTCGTGTTTTCGAGGAACTCGATAATTCAGTGCTAAACGTGCTCGATCTGGTATACGTTTGCAAAGGCTGGTCAAAAATGTAACATCTCAAGCTCCCTGCTTCAGTAGGCAGGCACGTAAAGCCGTTAGTCGGACGGGGTGGTAGTAGTTTGTGGCCCGTTCTCCCTGGTGATGTTCCCATCCATGAGGAAAGCTCAAGCCCCAGCCGTTATGAAATAAGCATCAAAAATATGAAACACTTTTTTTTAACTTTTTATATTTCGATAGGCTTGCATTTGACAACTATCTCACCTAATGTTAAGTGATGATGTAGCCTACGATGTAACATGCTTGCCTAGAAGGTACCGATTCACTTGTGATTTGAAGACCCCAATATTATATTTGATAGGAAACAGACTGAGCCAAGGAGTTCCACAGCTTTGCGGTACCTAAGAAAAACGTGGACGCAAAACGCTTCGTACGCATGGGTGGAATCTCTACTGTTTAACTATGGCGTCGCGCAGTTTGTCTGGTTGTCCTGTGATAGAAAGGTGATGGAGGAATCAAATTGAACAATTCCAGTGCACAAAACACTTTTGCCAAAACACTTTTGCCTGACCTGAGAATTGGAACGAGGATCCTCGGATACTGGGTTTAGCACTTTGCCATTCAGCCACCGGGGCATGATACGGAATACGGAAGAAAATAAGAGCCTCCAGTTTCAACTACTTACAGGATGCTTAATGCGAGTTATATTAAGCCATACAATTAAGTTAAAAAATAGTATGGCATTGAAGCGGCGCGGCGCCCTTTCGTATCGGAAGGACATTTAAGTAAAACGTCCTATGAGCACAATGTCCTAAAAGCAAAAAGACCTGAGAGCAGCTCGTCCTATTAGCAACATGACCTAATAGCAAATGGTCCTAATATCATAAGGACATGATAGCAACATTTATAATAGGTACCTATACAAACACAAGTGAACAGGAAAAGTTATTAAAGTTATAAACTGTACTAAAATATTTATATATTGGACTTGTCTTAGCATGAAGATGTAGTAACAAAAATTGAGAAAGGTATGCTGAAATGGTTTGGACATGTCGAGAGAATGAATGAAGAACGATTGACGAAAAAAGTGTATAAGGGGAGTGTGAATGCAAGTGTTGGAAAGGGTAGACCTAGGCGGACGTTTCTAGACCAAATCGGGGATGTCTTGGAAAAAGGCCAGGTCAAGAGTACCCTAAACTGAAGAGCATGTATGAAGGAAATAATGAAAGTGGACGAAGCGAAACAAGTATGTATGGATCGTAGCAAGTGGAAAAAAGTGGTCTCTGCCTACCCCTACGGAAAAGAGGCGTGATTATATGTATGTATGTCTTAGCATTGTTTCCTTACTACCTGCTGAATCAAACATTTAGTGTATTTTGGGCCTAGGACGTTTTGAAAATCAGTCAATAAGAGAATCGTGTGTTTTGATATTTCCATGTGTATATATTTTAGTGTATTTTGGGAATGAGACGTTTTGGGAATAAGTTTCAATGAGACTCGGTTCATTTGAAATTGAGTCTTATTGACAAAAGTATAGCCGACTGTGTCGATAGCAGTATCGTGTATACAGAAGTACCTTTCGGAACTTGTGTCCTAACTCCTCTGATCAACAGTTCCCAAAATTCACATTCAATTCAGGTTACAAACTATCTCTATGCCGAATTTCATCCAAATCCATTCAGTAGGTTTTACGTGAAAGAGTAACAAAGATCCATCCATCCATACTTACAAACTTTTGCGTTTATAATATTAGTAGAATATATTAGAGTGACATATTATTTTCAATAAATGATTTAATTGTGTTATCAAGTGTACTTGCCTATTTAAGGACGTTTAGCTTAGTTTATGTCCTTATGATATTAGGACCATTTGCTATTAGGTCATGTTGCTAATAGGACGAGCTGCCCTCAGGTCTTTTTGCTTTTAGGACATTGTGCTCATAGGACGTTTTACTTAAATGTCCTTCCGATACGAAAGGGTCGCTGTAGCATGTGCTGAGGCTGGGGCCTAGTTGGCCACACTTCGTCTTTTGTCTTTGTTTTGTATTGTTATTGTGAATATCTTGTAATTTTGTAGTGTTTACCAATAAATGTATTTCATTTAATTTCATTTCATTTCATTTAATTTTATTTCATTTTCATTTCTAACACGCAATAGGTACAGTCAACAGCAAAGGTAACTGATGATTGGTCAAGTTTCAAAATATCAAAACTTTTTAAACGCATATCGAAAAACCTTCGAGTGTCTACTAGTACCTCCAGACTTTGACTGAGACTTTGATTTAACTACACAGTTATATAGAAAATACCGACTTACACTATCGAAACTTGATTTTGAAATCTAGTAAACATTATCTACTTTCGCTGTTGCTGTACTCCGAAGAGATTCACAATAGTAATGAATTAACAGTAAAGCGAAATATTAATATTGCCTCAAACATTTCAAAAATGTAGACAGATAAAGTTAAGTCAGGCAAAGGTAAAGTAGGTAATCCTTTGCCTTCGTAAGTGGATGTCTATTGACGTTGGCCAGCAAATCAAAGCAATCTACAAATCCTTCGCAAAAAAATGAACCCAAAGAGGTATTAAAGTATAAATAAACTCCCTTGAAATTATTGAGTGAGGTACAAATCAAACTTTAAAAGAGGTCTTAGTATTTTCGGTATTCTTTTTCAACACTGTAATGGGCGAGGTTCCCGGGTACGACGATCCGGAAGAAAAGAAGGAAAATTGATCGATTGTCGTATATTTCCAACCAACGGTACATAACCTTACAACAGGCAGGTAAAGCTATTGGCGAATAAACTAGGCTTGTGTAGTACATGTACTAAAGAACTAAAAGAATTGCTTCCTAGCACTGAACTAGAACGAACTATTCCGCATGCTTAATCGGTCTTCGTTCATTTAGTACACTCAGTCGGACAGGAACGAGATGCTCCATACGGCAGTCTCGGCTCTTCTCGGCAATTTTCGGTCTCGATCGCCTGCATCGAAAACGGCAGAACGTTTAGAAGAGAGCATTTCTAGTGAGAATGAGATAGTTGCACAGCCGTACAACGATTGATTTGAAATAAAGAACTGTTTGATCTATTCACTAAGGTCGTAATTAGAATAGACGAACAGGTGGCGAGGTCAACAGTCTTCACTCATGCTAGTGACCATTTGAACGATTTCTGTTTTAGTTTAGTTGCAATAAATTAATTAAGATACTTTGCGCGAAGTATTTTGGAATATTGCTTAGTTATTTGGAGGCCATATTACGCTACTCATTCTCTGAAACTTGAACGTATTTGGTCGGTTGTGTGTGCATGCTAAAAGTTTGTGTTATTTTTTGTTTTGCATGTGTCGATTGCAATCTACTGCTTTAACTAAAAAGTACCCAGTAGGTACCTACCTAAATGATAATTATATATAGAATTTGCTTGTAACATTGGTGTTGGTGGAAGAAGGAATATTACTAACGCTTAAGTGTAAATACTAATGTAAATATTTTATATACCTACCTACTCGGCAAAACTTTGCTATCAGTGCTTGTACTGTGGTGGTTTTTTTATTTACATAGCTTGTGCTTTGCTTTGTTTGGACAATAAAAATGGCGCCAATTAGATATAAAAGAAGTATAATCTGGTCACATTTCAATGAAGATGCTAATCAAAATAAAGCTAAATGTAATTATTGCTCATTGAATCTCAGCACGAAAAGTGGTTCATTAGGCAATTTAAACCGTCACATGAAAAATAAACATCCCACTATCTCTTTAAATTTTCAAAGGCAACCTGCAACTGTGCCTAACGAAATGACACAAACTGGTCATAATGAAGCACCGCATGAGGTCGCTTTACCATCTACGTCTTCAGCGCCCAAAGTTCCTGTGAATATTAATATTACCACAAATACCACAATTCAACAGCGGCAAGGTACTGAATTAATATCAAACTTTTTACGTAAGCCACCCTCATCGCGCAGAATAGAACTGATAGATAAACAAGTAATTGCAATGGTTGCTAAAGGCCATCACGCACTACGCCTCGTAGAAGAACCAGAGTTCAAAAAGCTATTAGAAATGGTATCTTATTGCCCAGGCTATCAACTCCCATCCAGAAAAACTTTATCGACCACTTTGTTACCAAAAACTTACGTTGAAGTATTCGAAAAAATTCAGCGAAAAATAATGGAGGCACGTGCTGTGTGTTTAACGACGGACGGATGGACATCAGTTACGAACCAAAGTTATTTAGCAGTTACGGCGCATTTTATAGATCCGAAAACTTCACTATCGTCTGCCTTGCTTGGGTGCATTAATTATAACGAGCGGCACACAAGCGCTAATTTGGTCACTTTCTTAAGACAAATCATTCAAGATTGGAAATTAAATCAGAAAATTGTTTGTATTGTCAGTGACAACGCTGCTAACATATTAGCAGCCGTAAGAATGGGCGAGTGGAGATCTGTAAGCTGCTTTGCCCATTCATTAAATTTGGTGGTACAACAAGCTATTTCAGAACTTGGCGAGATAGTTACAAAAATAAAGGCTGTGGTAGAATACTTCAAAAAAAGTGCTAACGGCTTAGTCAAGCTCCAGGAAATCCAAAAGCAAATGGGTTTGCCGTTGCTTAAATTAAAGCAAGAATGCCCTACACGATGGAACTCATGCTATGACATGATGGAACGACTTTTAACAGTAAAAGATGCAGTAATTAGCACTTTAGCTCTTCTTAGAAGTGATCTTTCCCTGCAACCACGAGATTGGGAAATTATTAGAGTTATAGTTCCAATTTTAAAACCTTTTTACGAGATAACTATAGAAATAAGTGCGGTAAAAAATGTTACGTTATCAAAAGTTCTCCTATTCGTCCAATTAATGGCGAAACTTGTAACTAGATGTTCATTACAGTCATCAGAACATACTGAAGTAACATCTTTTATAAACACTCTGAACATTGAAATACGTAATAGGTTCTATGATTTAGAAAAACATGCCTTATATGCTGAAAGCACAATTTTAGACCCTCGTTTCAAAGGCAAAGGTTTTCGGACGTCAGAATCATTTGGCAAAGCTGGCGATAACTTAAAACGCAGGCTAAGTGAAGTGAGACTGCCAACATCAGAGGAACCGTCAACGTCGGCTACAGTGACAGCTGAGGAAACACCCACGCCCACGGACAAACACAGCATATGGGATGACTTCGACCGGGATATGTCAACCATCATGAGGCCTGAAAACCCCATTGCAGCGGGAGTCCGAGAATACGACAAATATATAAATGAAGAGTACCTAAACAGGAAAGACAATCCTCTGCGATGGTGGAGCAGTAGACGTCACATATACCCACATCTTTACGAATATATGCTGAAAAGATTGTGCGTACAGGCTACATCCGTTTCCTGTGAAAGAGTATTTTCCAATGCTGGGCAGGTTCTAAACCAAAGGCGCACATTATTAAAGCCTGAAAAAGTAACCCAATTGCTCTTTTTGAATAGCAACTTGTAGCTGCAGTTTAGACTCTGCATGACGCTATGTATATATGTATGTATAGGTATTATGTATGTATTGTAAATAATTTTCAGTTGTAAATAAGTGTACATAGTAACAAATAATTGTACATATTTGATTTTTAAATACGCCTTTTCAAGTTTTCGGAAGTGTTGTCTTGTTGCAAACACTACTATGTAGGCTAATAAACCCAAGAAAAAATGAAGAAATTCATTTAAAAGTACTAGAATTAACGAGTATACCGTCGTCAACAACAGCTACCAAAATACCCTGCTAATAATGTCAACCTTTAGGTCCAATACATATTGTTCAATATAAATAGAAATAAAATGACTGTTAAAATAAATGAAATAATGATTATGTTTAAAAACATTTATTTTTGGTATTAAACATTTTAAATAATAGTGGTGTTTGCACAATTTAAAAGATAATAATTTCGTAGGTGCTGTTAGCATAATACCTATTACGATTCACTCTTTGAAAAGACAGTCCTAAGCCTGCAAAGTATGAAGGGAAATCAAATATGCTTTGTTGTACAATATTAAGGCACCAATTTACCTTTTTTACCTCTCTTCTTAATTAGTCTAAAGTAATTTGTCGTCTATTTACGCAAATAAACTATCTAATAACATAATAAACTCTAATAGTACATCTCTGACTGAATATTTATCATCAAATAAATCAGTGTACTAAAAGAACTAATAGTACTATTAGAGTGAACTAGTACATTGCCTGTAATGTACTAGTTCAGAGCGATCTTTGAGATGACCGAGCAGGCACAAGACTGGAATAAACCGGCCAAAGACTAGGCTCGGCTCAGACCGATAGCGAAAGCTGGTCTAAGCACAAAGTCCAGTGCAATAACTAGTGTTAATTCGCTTTAGCTGCGTAGAAGATTCAGCCCGCTATTTATGGTATCGGGAAAACGAAACGATAGCGTGATTCAGGACACTACCGCGCAGCGCCATCTAGTAACAGACATCGGAACTTTATATGTGTACAATGTTTGTTTCCTACGTTGATTATGTTTACAATTATTATGGTGTGCTAAATTATTAATAACACAGATGTAAAGTCCCTACATAACCCGTTTGTATGGCTACCACCACCCAATACTTTATTCTATAATATTTACAAAATAGATGTAGGCTTTGCGTGTACAATGGGATTAATTTTGGACTCTGTCGGGCACAGCTCAGCTTAGGAAGGTAGAGGAAGAGAGATTTCGACTGTTCAACGAAGGGGTTAGGGTCAGTAACTTCCCTATCTACTGACCCTGATAGGTAGGGTATGGCAGTTGGAACTATGGGTCCGGCTGTCTTCTCAAGGGTACCACGGGAGTTCCGGATCCTAGGCACCCGCCGGTTATGCCTTCGCGGGCGTCTCCGGCAGGCCCGGCACATGGGTTGAACTCGTGGTGGCATGTGATTAGCTGTAGAAGTGGGAATGTTCGTCTGCCTGTTTGAGGTCTGGCCAGGCTTCCATTTCGTGCACAGCGAGCGGGTCTTAGTAGCGGTCCGGAGGGGGTCCTGAAGCGAAAAGACCTGCGGGGCACGTGAGTTGCCCTTAGTTGGTTGTTCTGCTCGGTGGTTTTCATTGAGTAGTTCTCCAACATCTCCGGCACAACTCTGGAGAACTAGTAGAGGCGCTCGCTAGATGCAAAGCCTCCGGTTGAATCAGCCGCGTAGGATTTTGGAATTGATCAGGTGCCTGGACGGGTACCGAGAAGTGAGTGTGCTTACAACTCGACTGTAGTCGACTTTAGAGTTGACGACCCGAGCAGTGGTACACTACGAGTTGTGCTCTTAGTGCAACGAGAAGTGAGCGAGCTTACAGCTCCGGTAACCTATCTGGATATTAGGTAGTGGACTATACCGTATACGTGTCTACACACGCACGTACGCACGCACGCACGCACGCACGCAAGCACGCACGCCCGCACGCACGCACGCACGCCCGCACGCACGCACGCACGAGCGCTCTGCCACTCGCCCACCGAGTATATAACATGTAAACACAAATAAAACAATCTCTTAGCTCTCAGCTCACGAAGCTATAGACAACATACTGGCTGTTTGATTTATCTCCCACGCTAGGAGCTAAATTAAACAGCCAGTATGTTGTCTATAGCTCCCACGCTAGGAGCTAAAATTAATATACAATTTGTTTTCCAGGTGTAAATGTAGCAGCGAAGCTTCGAACCCTGCCCCCCAACATGAGGATCCTAGCAGAGAAGCTTATCAACGACGTGTTGTTCCAAGCCCAGGTGAACGGGCTCAACTCCTCAACGGTCATATCGACATCCGACCCTTTTAAGTAGAACTGTAGTTGTATAAATACCACGTAGACATATAAATTATAATAAAATCTGAAATGATTATTTTTAAGTAAAACCCAATACGTTATTTTTTGTTATGGTAACTGCAACGCAACGTCTCTTTTCGAATTCTCTCAAGAAGTTCGCGTGAGATCTTAGTGTATTGTCTATAAAAAGTAAGATGAGCCTCTGATGTCCTGTTTTTTTTCTAAGGCAACATTTGCTATTGTTCCTTTTTTTAAATAAGTCTGAATTGTACTTTTTATTTATTTTTTACTTTTTATTTTTAAGTGCTAAATGCTGTACTGAAGCTAAATTAAATAATTATAAAATACAGTGAAAAAATTAAACGCCTACCCGACCCAGCCAGGAATCGAACCTAGGTCTTCCGCAATCCGGGCGGCTGCACTGACCGCTATGCTACCGGGAAGGCTGACGTAAGCGCTGAATTCTGTCAATGCTTTTAATTTTTTTAGATGGCGCACTGTGCCGCTATTAGCACTCAAAAATTAAAAAACAGGCAGCCTTCCCGGTAGCATAGCAGTCAGTGCATCCGCCCGGATTGCGGAAGACCCAGATTCGATTCCTGGCTGGTTCGGGTAGGCGTTTAATTTTTTCACTGTATTTTATAAATATTATACGAATTGTTTTAATTGGATAGCTTTGATGGCTTTTATCTGGAAACTATTACTGAAACTGCTCCCGCCTCCCTTAGCCCCGTCTGAAGGGCTACTTGCAGAATAATTACAGCGACACTCAACAACCCGACGAGTTAATTGCTCAACAAGTCAAAAGTCACTTGGGAAAGCACTTCTCCAAGTTATATTGGCGTGCAAAAGTTCTTTACTACAAAAAGGGAAAGTTGAATCGTTATAGACGTGAGCTTAATTAAGATTTTTTTATTCGATTGAGTCGGCATACAAAAGCTGGTTTCAGCTCTTGGCCTCGAGTTTGCGAATTCGATGACGTTTCAATAGTGTACTGGTAGCCTGATTTTGACATTGAGACCATTGAAAATGAAAATATTTTCAAAATTAGGCCAACGAAATACATTGTGGACGTTTTAAAGTAGCAGAATCGAGGTTATTAGGTTATTAAGGCAGCCCTGCCATCATCGGCTCCGTAGGCCGAGCTTTAGTTCTAAAACATTTCATGCACTTGAAAATTCGTGTACGAATTACTTGTCCCGCCGAAATAATCCAAAAATACTTTTGCAATATAGCCAGTAAAACTGTAGCACCCGCATGGCAATATGTTTTGTGGAAATGGTCCACGATCAGGACAGTGAGAAGGTGACGTTTTGGTAAAATAAGTGGATGTTTCTTACCAAAAGACAGACTCGAATGCTCTAAGCGACCAAAAAGATGTTAAGCAAGCACCTAAGACTAATGATGCAAGAGATATAATACCTGTTTCATAAATTCATCCAATGGCAACTAAGTTTAGGTTGTAAGTTTTTGGGGAAGACCTTCCTTATTTTTCACGACAAATGCAGACTTTAAACACAAAAATCATTGTTAAATTAAACTAGTCGTAACTTAAAAGTCGTTGCCATGAATAAAAATAAACGAAACATACTTAGCTCAATCTTTTTTTTGAGAATTGAACCCGGGACCGCCGCATATCGAGCGCTCGCACTTTGCCACTCGGCTACAGATGCGTTAAGTATTAGTGATACTGTTATTAGTGTAAGTTATTAATGATACTGGTGTTAAAATGTTTTTGTTTTGTTTATACAGGGTCTAACAAAATCAATAAGCGAACGTTTAAGGGCGGTATCTATATATCATTCTGAATACAATGACAAGTAATTGGCTCCACTTTTATAGTGATTTTTCAAAGTTATGTTTTCTAACAAACTAAATCAATTAAAATAATGCACATCATGAAACATGCTGTATCTTTACTAACACGCACACAAGCGGCAATAAAAAGATAGTGTACAGATACACGCACACAATTGAAAAACCATTGTATAACATTCATACATACACGGCTATTTTTGTGTGCGTGTATTTTTTGGTGAATTATGATAATGTTTTGTTGATTATCTCGGTAACGAGCCTGTAGTTTTGGACCAAATTTGGTGAGCATACTCAGTGTGATGATGCTCCCCTTAAACGTTGGCTTATTAATATTGTTAGACCCTATATAGTTTTAACGCAAATTTTGTTGCGAACAAGCTCAATAGCTCAATTGGGAGAGCACCTGACCCGGTATGTCAGAAGGGTGCAGGTTCAAATCCTGCTCGTGGAATTTTGATGACAATTGGATTGCCTTTACATCCCCTTTTGTAAGCCGAGATTTCTTTCATTCTTTTCAATAGTTCTTTACCAGTGGTCCTTGCGTCTGGACTCCGTTTCCACATAACATCAGGTGGAGTGGAGTCATTTGCCAAGCCAGGTATAAAAAAAACAATAAACAAATCCCTACCTGGGTGATGCGATGGCGTGGTAAGGCACGTCCCGGCCCTTGCCGACGAGCTCACTGGCACCCTCCACGATGCCCCACGGAGCGATGCCGATGCTGACCACGCGGCCGGCGCGCTGCGATCGCTCCAGCTGCAGCGCATCACCCACTTGGCGGGTGACACCTGGAGGCAATAACACAAGATGTATAAAGGTACAAAACAGCTGCACAGACTATCCAAAACGGTTGTAACGGACTTCACCCGGAAAGCTAGACTACTGAGGCACTGGCTATGTTGTCTCTAGCTGCAGCTAAGAAAAAAAAGAAAAAAAAAACAAAATCACAATTATGCCGGACCCGGAACACAACTGAATAATGTCAATTGAAAACGCAAAAACTGAATAATGTCAATTGAATAATTAATTAAGCATATTTACTAAAAGATTATTTTAGTAAATATTATGAATTATTAATTTCTTTTTTGTAATAAACTCAATTATACATTATATTAGTAAGCTAAGGAAGAGCGGGGCCTCCTGGTACAGGTATCTTGTATACTTAACAGGTCGGTCCCAACCACTTGTAAAAATAAAAACCAATGTAAATTGAATAAAAATATTATATTTTTTTTAATTTTTTCAAACATTGATGTTATGGCGACATATTTAGATGAGATGGTGGTAGCTAGCCAGGCGGATAACTAAACCACCAACCAAACCGAATACACAAACATGTACCCCGCTGGTAACTGAACCCGGGACCTCTGGGTCTGAAACCGGTGGTCTTAACCACTAGACCACACAAAGGCTGACTTACACGCTTCTTTCGATTGATCATAAGGCTACTGCCGCCGGCCTGTCAACAGTAAAATCTCTACAAAAAGAAAGATTTTTTTAAATGAAACTCTTTATTCATGTCTACGCGCGTTATTTTTTTTTTTTTTGCCTAACGTTTCTGTTAGAACCGATCCCTTTGCACGGTCCATGGTTAAAGGGGTCAGCCTCCCTGTGACCAAAGACCCAATTTTATTTTTAATACACATACGAAATTACAATGTACCGTTTCAAAAGAGTAACAAAGAGTAATTTTTTCTGTGCAGACTATAGTTTGTAGTCTTGGATTGTCTGTAGTCTAAAGGTACGGTTTATGTAAGGTACGGTTGGTAGCCGACTCTACGCATCAGCAGGGGACGACGTGTCGTCGCGTCATGTTACCACGACACGTCGTTGCGCCATGTCGCTGTCGTCATGATTTCGAACCTCACTGCAGACGGCATCCAGTTGGTTCCGAGTGTTCCGTGAATCAAGATTTCTGACGTGTTTAACGAATAGTGATTGCAATTTTGACATCGTACAGTGCGGGATGTTGGGCGACCTGGTTTATGTGTTTATTTTCTTCAGAATCGGAAAAAATAATTTTGAAAAGGAACTCGCTCGACGTGTCGTTGCTCCGGCGTCAGCGACACTACTGATCTGCGGTCGGCCGACAGTGTCGTCTGCCGCTCGACGACGTGTCGCTAGCTACGGAGGGTATTTCATAGAAATACATAGAAGCCTGAGGAGCTCGCTGGCACAGTAGTTAACGCGCCTTGTCTGCAAGTGCTGAGGTTAAGCAACTTTCGCAAAGGCCGGTCATTGGATGGGTGACAAAAAATGTATCATCTCGAGCTCCTCCGTGTTTCGGAAGGCACGTAAAGCCATTGGTCCCGGCTGCATTAGCAGTCGTTAAAAACCACCAATCCGCAGTGGGCCCGCGTGGTGGTTTATAGCCCGTTCTCCCTATGCATCCGTAGGGAAGGCTCGTGCCCCAGCAGTGGGGACATAAAATGAGCTGATGATGATGATGATGATGATGATGACATAGAAACCAGAATTTCGCGACGACACTTCGTCTGCTGATGCTGCGTGCAGTCGGCTACCAACTGGTACCTTAGGCACAAGATAAGGAGGTCCAGAATGAAAGCTATCGGTCACGGACACGGAATCTCGTAACAGATGCGCTCAGGCTGGTAAATATTGTTTTTTTTTAATTTAAAAAAAAAATTAACAGTCTGAGCGCATCTGTTGCGTTTTTTTTTTTATTTATTTAAAAAAAAATATATAGCGATACTTTTCATTCTGGACCTCCTTATTGGTCACGGACACGAAATCTCTGTTCTGAGTTGTTCCGAGCTGTTCCGTCCGAGATCCGTGGTCGTGGAAATAGTCTATGGGTTCGGTAAACTTATTTCTGTTGTCTTCTTATTTTGTGCCAAATAAACTGATATTATATTATTATATATATACACGTTGTCGCCCGCGACTTCGTTCGCGGTGACTACACTATCCCACGGGAACAGGTTACAGGTAACAGGTTACCGGGACAAAAAGTATCCTATACCCTAGTCCGGGTCATGGTCTGTCTATGTGCAAGGTTTCATCCAAATCCGTTCAGCCATTTTCACGTGATGCGCGGGTCAAATAAACAAACAGACAAAAATTCTAAAAACTGTTGGAACGTGTTCTGTTGTCGATTTTAAGTATCCTCAGCCAACTTTTTTTCGAATATCTTCCGTGTACAGACTGTCGACCCTCTTTAGCTTTATTATGTGTATAGATTATGTATATATTACGTATTATACACGTATCATACACGTGAAGTAAAAACTTTATACCCCTTTTTACAAAAATTGCGCGGAAGAAGGAGTATGAAATTTCGCACACTTACCCCCGTATTAATTAACAAAGTGTAAGCTTGGAGTAGTTACTCTGTGTTTTGTTCCCGTCATGTAAACTTCATTTCATATTAAAGTAAAAGAGACAAAACACGGAGTAACTACTACTTTGTTTATTAATAAGCCCCTTATAGTTTATATTAGCTGACCCGGCGGACTTCGTACCACTTTGACAGTTTCTATGACAACAAAACAAACAAATCGTGGAACATTTTGTATTGGAAAATTAAATTGTCATTTTTAGTATTTTCCGTTACTTGTTTCTCACCGTTTAAACCTTACCTGAACTTCCACAAATATTTCAAAATCAAAATTAGCCAAATCGGTCCAACCATTCTCGAGTTTTAGCGAGACAAGCGAACAGCAATTGATTTTTATATAATATATTAGATAGATAGAGAAAGTGTGCATAATGCTAATATTTTTTTTTAAATTATGCATAAAAAATCATTAAATTAAATAAACATTACATTTTTCAAAAATTTCAAAAATGGAAGAGGAGCGGCCGAAATCTGTTGCCAATCCAAACTCACATTCTATCTTTTTTAATTTTTCATTGCTTTGGATACAATCCGTGCAGCCTTTTAAAAATATTGTTTAGTAGAGGCTTTGGCGAGAACCCCCGCGATTCCCCGTTATGTTCCGTTCAACCGCCTCTATGGTCTATGCGAGGGGGTATACGTTTGTATTTGGTTTGGTTGGTGGTAGGTCTTGTTAAGTCCGCCTGGATAGCTACCACCATTTTATCCAAATATGTCGCCATAACATCAATTTTTGTAGCATTGTTATGTTCCTGCATGTTAGTGTTAGTTTCTTTTATTATTATTTTTATTAATTTTTTTATATATACCTGTATTAGTGCCTCCAGTGAAGATCCAAGCGCCTGTCGTCTTCGCTGCCTTCAACAGTCCCTTCCTGAGGACCTTCTTAAGCTTGGGCTGAAGGTCGAAGTTGGCCTTGCCGCCCTGGATGGTGATGAGCAGCTTGGGCCGGTCCAGCGCCCACTCGCGGGTCAACAGCTGGACGATCAGGTCAGGTCGGGTGTCGTGCGAGAGGCGGACGTACTGCAACCAAATAGTTTAGTTAAGAATAGAGGTTGAGACAGAAGCACATAATAAAGAAGCCGTGGTCAAAACAGCCTCACGAAAACTCGGTGTCCTGAAGAGAGTGCGGCGATTCTTTACGCCTGACCAGTTGTGTCTTTAGTACAAGACTCAGGTACGGTCTTCTGTGGAGTATTGCTCGCACACCGGGGACCAAAGTACCTTCTCGATGCCTTAGACAGATTGCAGCGTCGCGCTGTACGCATTATCGCCAATGCAGAGGTCACTAATACCCTCGAACTCCTGCAATTGCGTAGAGATATAGCGTCATTCAGCGTTTTCTATCGCTTTTACCACGGCGAGTGCTCTGAAGAACTGTTTGACCTTATCCCACCTCCTCCCTTCCTCTATAGGAGTACACGTGCTGCTCTCCGGAGTCATCGCTTCACTGTCACACATATCCCATCGCGCACAAAGAAATTTGGTGATTCGTTTCTTTGTCGCACCTCCAAAAGATGGAATAGTCTACCAGCACACGTTTTCCCTCCTTCGTATGTTATGGGGTCCTTCAAACGAGGCGTGAAGAAGCACCTTGTGGGCCGGCAGAGTGAGGTTTACTGATGCTGCGTTGTTTTCACGCTGCACCAGTTGTCTTCGCGTCTGGACTCCATTTCCACTTGACATCAGGTGGTATGGAGTCATTTGCTAGGTATAAAAATAATAATAATAAAGAGACCCAGAAGGTAAACTTAATACATACATTCTTCCTTTCACATTCAATCCATTCTCCTGTGGAACGCGCTGCCTCTCGAAATCAGGATGGCTACTAGTCGTGATGCTTTTAAAAAGAAAGTCCGCGAGCTCTTGTTTGATAGAATCATGGCAGAATCATCTCAATAACGTCCTATTAGAATTATGTATTTTATGTATGTTTATTTATTGTAGTTTACGTATTTACAATACACATAGTATATGTTTATGTATATATAATATTTATGCATGTATGATATACTTACATTTAAATTACTTAGGTATAATATATCTTGATTGTACCTACCAATGTTATCTCAGCACTACCCTATGGTTGTCCGCCATGTAATATTTATGTTGCTAAAGTTTGAATAAAAAAATAAATAAATAAAATACCGAACACGATATCTCGCAACAGTTGCGCTCGTACTGCACTGAGCTGCAGCGCTATTCTCTAAGCAAAACAGCGTCGAACTCGACGTCGAACTCGCTCATAACTTGCAAACTAATTTCAACCTACTTTGTAATAGTAATAAAGTCTACATTCGTTTGCAAGTTATGAGCGAGTTCAATGTCGAGGTCGACGCTGTTTTGCTTAGAGAATAGCACTGCTGTTCCGAGATCGGCGTCCGTGGGAGGTTGTCTATGTGTGCGTGGCTCGAACGCGTTTATAAGAAGCTTACCTTCTGCATTCTGCTCATTTTGTGACAGAAATGAGTGATGTATTTGTAAGATGTCTGAATTTCTTAAATTTGAAATGTCTCCATTATTGATTTTTTCGGATTTAGAGTCAGTAAATAAACTATGGCTCGCCTTATGGAAAGCGGCCTCCGTAGCCCATATATACTTAAAGTACCATGTTATCTATACTATACATACTTGTCCTGACTGACTGACTCATCATCGCCGAGCCTAAACCGCTGAAGCTAATTAGATAAAATTTGGACTGAAGGTTATTTGAGTGACTTAACCAGGCACTAAGAAAGGATTTTCTTAGTGGCTGATCAAATAGGGGGTGAAAGTTTGTATGAAAGTCCGTCAGTTTTGAAGTTAAATACATGAAAATTGGTATTTAGGTTCTTGAAAAGAATTAAAGACTGACATGTCTCAGGAATTTCGTTTATTTTTCTTTAAATTAGTAAAAATGGGAAATGTATTTTTTTGGGGAAATCGTTATTTTTAATGTAATAACTATCAAAATGAATATTTTAATCGATCTTTAGATTTTTCAACAAAAATAAAGAATGACATGTTTTAGCATTTTTCGAAAAACCTCCTTAGAGATGTGAAATAGGGGTGGGAAATTTGTACGGAAATCTTTCATTTCTTAAATTTCGGTATTTGGCCTGGTTAGAATTTACGAAGTTTCAGGATTTTTAAAAACGATCCCCTAAGTAGGATGACAATTAGTACAGGTTGTTTCAGAACGGACCAAAACTAGTTATACAGAGTGATCTTTATTACGCGGTTTTGTGTTACACTTTTTACTAATTCTAGCTCGCATGGATGGGCTTTTTAATGATACAAAATAAAAACTTAATCTTGAAATGACGTGACATGTTTAGTTGTCTAACCCTTATTAATTATACCCTTATGATATTTACCTTTAATAAGTTTGGCTTTTATTACGAACAAACACGAGTTATGTAGCCCACGTGAGCAAAGCCACGAACAAAAAGCTAGTCATATATATTAAGGCTATGATGAGCACGATGCAAACCCTGACGTTTCGGTTCGGGCAAACAAAGAGAAAACATTACATCGGGCAAACAAAGAGAAGTGTAGGAACCCGTGTAAAAGAACATATAGCCGACGTCAAGCATAGGCGCGAAAATAAGTCTGCAGTATGCGAACATTCCCTAGAGGGGCCCAACCCTAGGATGATACGCGAGGCTATTGAAATTAAAAAGCATCCTAATTTTAATAGAGAAGATGGTTGGAATCTACCACCAGCCTGGGATCCCATCATACAAAATATTAAATCCCAGCCCCGACACCATACTGCCAGACCAAAAGATACTGTAAGCTCTTTCTGCGTAAAACGGAACGCACCTGATTAAATTTAAATGAGGGTATACAAGCTACCAACTAATTATCAGATGACCAACACCTCAGTCTCCCTGTGACCACGGACCCTGCAAAGGGTTCGAAACGTCAGGATAAACATTAAATAAGTAATGTGTAAAATAAACGCGAGTAGATCCGTAAAAGTTGTTTCATTTCAATGTGTAGTGTTCGCGTAAACTTTAGAAAACAAAACATACATAAAATACATAATTCTAATAGGGCGTTATTAAGACGCATGCTTCCCCTATTGTGGCAATGGCGATGCTGGCACCATTCGAGCTAGTACCGACACCAATGATATCGTTGTCTTACTTGAGCTTTCGTAGGATGCGGTCCTCCCTGGAACTCGACGGTTCCGTAGGCGTCGGTGGGCGCTGCCTGCGTGTGCCGCGCTGGAACCCATGCTTCCCCCAATGTGGCGGTGGCGATGTTGGCACCGTGCGCTGTTTTGCTGAGCCCGCACCAGCATCTGTGAGGAAGGTGTCCTATGTAGTGCATACTGTTAATAACTATTTATCATTCATAGTCATGACTATAGTTGTTTAATTTAATCATCATCATCATTACATTATTTTATGTCCCCACTGCTGGGACGGATAGGGAGAACGGGTCATAAAGCACCACGCGGGCCCAGTGCGGATTAGTGATTGTTAACGATTGCTAATGCAGCCGGACCATCAGCGTTACGTGCCTTCTGAAGCACGGAGGAGCTCGAGATGATAAATTTTGGTCACCCATCCGATGACCAGTCTTTGCGAAAGTTGCTTAACCTCAGCACTCGCAGACCGGGCGCGTTAACCACTGCGCCATCGAGCTCCTTTGCGTTGCGTTTTTACTATATTTTTTACTTTCAATTTGGTTTTTTTTTTGTGAAATTGAACATTGAGCCGCTGACGCGACAATTAAAAAATGACATAGCCTATCCATTACGAGTAGTAGGTATTCGTAAATTGGGAAACCAATATCTCAATAGATTATTCGAAACAGCAATTTATTACATTGCTGTTTCAAATGGTATTTAACAGTAACGCCATGGCATGGTCCCTTGCGGGCACAACAATAGAAGTAGAAGAGAGCATTATTAATTGCGATTGTTACTATTACAGTTGTATATTTTATTTAACTTTATTACTATGTAAATATTTTTAGATTTATGATAGGTCTCGCTGCACTCGACATGATAGGTCTCGCTGCACTCGACTAGATACCGCCGGCGTACTTGTCAAATGCGAAAAAAAAATACTACGCCGAAGTCGGCGTACCCGAGCCAGTCACACTGACAGCTTTGTGTGAGGTGTACGTATCGAATATTTTATTGAATTTTGGGCATAATCAGGAGTAAAATGCCAGTTTGCGTAGTGATACTATGTAAAAATAATACTACAAGAAATAAGAAGGACACTGGGATAACATACCATCAGTAAGTATCGTATAATTTTGAAATTTCAACATATAATAACATGAACCATAAACGCCATTCAGTGTTGCCGCGTATACGACTGTTGAGATTTTTATAATGTGGTCACAGTTTAGCAAGCATACAGTTGCGAATCGAAGGTACTTTCGCAGAGCAAGGGAGGGGAACCCGCGGGGAAGCGCGCGCTGCGGCGAGTGTCCCACAAACAAGCGCAGTTTGTGGGAGCTACCGTAAAGGGCAGCCACGTGCGCGTACTGCGTATTTTAAAGGTTTTTTGAATTTACGTTCAGTGATTCCTATTGAATATAATGGTGCATACACGTTGTTCTGTATACGGTTGTAAGTCGACGTCGAAACGAAATACAACAAGAATATAAAATTTCATAGATTTAGATGACTAAATAGTTTCTTTTTTCTTTTTATTTTATTTATTTTGCCAACTTCTCATTGATTAATAATGAACATTTTTACAACACATACATATTAACTAATACAATTACAAATATCAAATTCTAATTCATCACAAACACTACAATTTTCACTTGTTTTTATTTCGTATATCTACAACAGCCTCCATATATTTTATTAGGCTATTTCTGTGTTTTTATTCTCAATTATCAATTGAATCGAATTTTTGTTAACGAGACCATCTATCTTTTGCTCTAGTTCTGGTTTCGCCTTGGCGTTTGTTGGGCATTCTGTTGGTATATGTCTTCTGTATGTAAGATGGTATCGTTAGCATCTGTATCACAGTTGCACAACGGTCTCTCCTTACTAAATGCACAACGGGCTCTCTTTACTAAATAGTTACTTCGTAACTCTAACTCCAACCTAGCGGGTTTTTCTAGTGTAGGTAGGTATATGTATTCTTTAAGGCGCGGCGCAAGCTCTTGCGCAAAGTGTAATCATTATGTTTACAACTTAATGGGAGTAGTTGTGACGTCGGCACAGAAGGAGTAGGTATTTGACTAATATCCAACTGTTATGATTTATTTAAACCAACAGAAAAAGAGGAGGTTCTATATTCATCTATTTTTAGGGTTTATATTTAAGATTTTTGGGCTTGTTTCTTTTTTTTTTTTTTTTTAAGTAATCTGAATTCATGTTGAATTGTTTTAATAATAGAAAATTGAAATCTAAAAATAAACCTTCACGTTAATTTAGCAGTGCAACATTTGTATATATGTATATAGTTTATTCTTGATAATAAATGATTATTATATAAAAATATTAACGATTATTTGATTTCGAATTTTGTGACAACCCTTACATATCGGCGAACGATCGCGTAGATACCTACGCGGGCGGCGGCATTGCCCCACATCAAAGGCGATGCCCTACTGTATGAAATAGTAATACTGTGATGTGGTGTTACCTATTTCATTTATCTTACCTAGTTATTTATTATAAGTAGTTATTTATTATATACCTACTTAACCTAGTTTTGAATTCGGCTTCATTATATATCAAAAAAAGAAAATTAGCAAAAAAATGAAATTTCCAAAAGGCAAATGTACCGTAAACTTGTACAAGTTAGTGGAATGTAATTATTAATTATTAATAATAAATTGTAATCTTTCATTAACCTGTTCATTATAGTAGGTTAAACTAAATGTATACCTATAATGTGTTTATTGTTTTATTCAAAATTTTGGTTTCTACACGACTTTTAATTGTAAATTAACCTAAGTAAGACTGACTTTAAAAAGTTATATAGGTACTAAATAATGTGTAACCAAACTATTGACGAGTAGAATAGAAATAGAAAGCACTATTTTGGTAGCACCTTATTTCTATATGATTATTTTTAATAAAAATATGTAAATATTACATTTCAATAAAAAAAAAATATTAAAATGAGGCCAAATCATTGATTGATATACATAACCTACCATTTTTTTAAAGAAGAAACCTACGCCTAACCTATAGACAAATAATATATTGATACATTCGCTTATAATTAATTGTTCATTTTTAAGTATTTTTACAATTACCTACAACCAGTAACTTAACTAATAGACTACAGCATAAAATATATTTCCCATTAAATCGGGTAACAGTTGAGTAGCTGGCAACACAATTTTTCACGCACACTAGCACCCTTGCAAATTGTCACAAATCTCGATGTCAAAATCGACAATGAGTTGCCGCATTCACGGAGCTATTGTTTGTAGGAAGCGCGGTATCTAGTCGAGTGCAACGAGACCTATCATTCATCTAAGTAAATATTATTATTCAGATAATATTAATGTTTGACAAATACAACTCAAAAAAAAATACTTCATATCGACCGATAACTAGTATTATACCACGAATCAACAGTTAAAAATGCACGCGTTCTCTTGACAGACATCTATGACATACACTGGCAGTACAAAAGAACACGGGAGCAGTGACAAACAGAAAACAAAAGAGCACATATTTTTGACAGGCATACTTTGAAAGTTGGAAATTTTGTATTTATATTTTTATACTTTAAATAATACAAAATTATTAGTTACTTCTGGAATAAAGTGGCGATGGAAGATGACCCCGCAAAAGAGGACAACCAGCCGTCCGCAAGTAAAAAAGAAACTCAAAGGGTAGCCTCAACACAAGAGTTATACGAGAGACGGAAGTATGAGGAGAGGCGAGACGACCACGCCTCGAACAGCGAGTCATTCACATCGGGGTCGTACTCTGGCCGCAGCAGGATAGACATGGCGGAAGCGAGGCCAGAGATTCCGAAGGTGCTGCTTCGGAAGAGGGAAACGAAGCCGCCTGAGAAGAAGAGAGGCCGTCGCCTTGGGCGGGTGGACAAGCGACACCGGTCACCGCATAGGCGCGGGCCCCTGAGGAAGGCGCCGAAGCGGAAACCTCGGAAAGAAAGAGAGCTGTCAGTGTCTACCATCTTCACCAAGCTATCGTCACAGAGCGGCGTCAAGACTCCGGGCTGCAAGTTCTGCGGCCACCGATGCTGCCGCAGAAGGTAGACTAGTCGTTTGATAAATTCTAATTTTCTCTACAAATTTGCCATGTTTTTTAACGTCTTGTTCTTAATTAAATCTTAACTTTCAACATTTTTGTTTTTTTACTTTGTTTTTATGCATGTGGAATGTAGTGGTTTTTACCAGATTCGAGTACGAAATCCGAGAAGCTGCCAGAAGGCATAGGAGGTGGACAATGAGAAATAGCAGATGGAAAACTTTCCCGAATCCAGAAAACCGTATTCGATTTGGTCAAGGTCAGACTAATAAAAACATAGGTTTGCCTTTAGCTTCCATGTTTTCAACTTAATCCTAAAATGTTCATGAGCTATATGAAATGAAAAAATGAAATGAAATACATTTATTGGCACACACTACAAAATTACACGATATTCACAATAACAATACGAAAACAAATACAAAAACAAAGTGTGGTCAACTAGGCGCCAGCCTCAGCACGTGCAACAGCGACATAGAGCCGCTGCAACGCTGGTATTCTGGAGGGGCCTAAATCGGTGACGTGTCCACAAAACAATGAGGAACCAACATAGATAGATTCCGATACCACATTTTAGCAAGATTTACACTGCATAATTTATCTCTGCGGAAAGTATTTCAAAACGACAAAAACTTTCTTGTTATATTAAATACCAGTCCGCTCGCGGTTTCACACGCGCGGATCCCGGTTTCACCCGCATGGTTCCCGTTCCCGTGGGAATATCTGGATAAAAAGTATTATGTGTTATTTCCGGTTATAAACTATCTGTATACCGAATTTCATCCAAATCCATTCAGTAGTTTTTACGAGAAAGAGTAACAAACATCCACATTACAAACTTTCGCGTTTATAATATTAGTAGGATAGTATTTTGAGCCCGCCTAAGTTTTTCATATTATGACAAGTTGCTGATATAAACTGCAATGCATGTTAAAAAAAGAAAGTGGTACCTACAACTGCAACTCGTCACAAATGCAGCTCTGATAAGGTGTTTAGATATTCCTAAAAAGAGCGAAATTATCGTTTTCCACGAAACAGCACGCCCCGCGCGGACATCGGCGTCGTGCGCCGGCTTATCGCAGCAAACACCCTAGAGTAAAATCTCATCATCAGCTCATTTTATGTCCCCACTGCTGGGGCACGAGCCTTCCCTATGGATGGATAGTGAGAACGGGCCATAAACCACCACGCAGGCCCCGTGCGGATTGGTGGTTGTAAACGACTGCTAATGCAGCCGGGACCAACGGCTTTACGTGCCTTCCGAAGCACGAAGCTCGAGATGATAAACTTTTGGTCACCCATCCGATGACCGGCCTTTGCGAAACTTGCTTAACCTCAGCACTCGCAGACCAGGCGCGTTAACCACTGCGCCATCGAGCTCCTCAAAGAGTCAAATCTAGTAGCTCAGATTTGCTCAGAGCTGTAGCGTCGACTCAACAGTATAATTTAGTCCATGGTAACATAAAATCCACTTGTAAAAAAATATTCAACCCTTTACTAATTGTAATTTATTCGCAACAAAATTTGCATAAAATTATATATATTCATAAATATAGCTTGCCTAATTTTTAACTGATCTTTAATATTTGTAAAAGTGTTAGGATGTTGATAACGCGGTGGGCAGTAATTGTCGGACTAAATTCTTAAGGAGCCGACCTGCCCACAAACCAGGCTGACTGAATCCCCGATGGTTTTAGTGGGTCGGGCAGAACATCGCCCATCCCCACATACCCCGAAAACGGGTCGAGCCGATAGCTAGTGCTCCCCGTGGGATGATCTGAACGCAGATTTTCACCGGGTCAACAAAAAAACAAAAAAAAAGGATGTTGATAACGTAGTTGTCGACGTTGAATAAGGGTAATTTGACTATAATAGTGTTGATTCATTTCGATGAGTCGGACAGAGCCACGATAGCTTAGTTGGGTTGAGTTCCAAATACTCTCGTAGATTATTTTTAACATTAAAAAAATACACGAAGATCCACCGGCGCGGCCTGGTAGACCTGAGAAGAGATAGACAGCGGTGCAGTAATCCTCTTCTTGGGAAGGAAGTTTGCTGCCGCCAAAGGCATTTAAAGGCCAACTCAGGGTAATCGCAAGAAACAGCAAAGGTTTAACGGATCGTTCGTAATCATCATCAACACCATCATCAGCTCATTTTATGTCCCCACTGCTGGGGCACGAGCCTTCCCTATGGATGGATAGGGAGAACGGGCCATAAACCACCACGCGAGCCCCGCCCAATCCTCTAAATGCCAATACACATTTACAGCATACACCTAAACATGCACACTAATTTAGACCCAAGACACCGTACTCGTAGTACAGTGGTACGAGGAACCGGTTCACACGCGCTCTATACCAGGTACAGACATGTACCTGGGCGCTTCTCTCCACCACCACGACCCGGTCAACCCGAGTCGAGGTCCGAGCCTTTAGATATTCGAGATTCGTTTCACACGGCTTAAAAAAAACCACGCGGGCCCAGGGCGAACTGGTGGTAGTAACGACAGCAAATGTAGCCGGGACCAACGGCTTTGCATGCCTTCCGAAGCACGGAGGAGCTCAAGGATGATAAGTTTTTGGTCACCCATCCGATGACCGGCCTTTGCGAAAGATTGACCTTACTCCCTTGTGGTCAAACACCTCCAACCAGGCTTAGGTTTAGGCAACACGCCTCTTTGAGAAGTAAATATTGTAAAGTCAATAAGGATATTTGATATTTTGCCTCCAGGGTCCAAGCTGACCCAAGTGGGCTCCCGCAGCATGATGCTGTCACCGCTTTTCATCAGCGTTACTCCTGCTCCGGAAAATGTGACAGAAGAAAAGAGTCCTTACTGCGAGGCAAGTATGACTTACAAATAACATTTATCATCATCATTAACATCATCTCCGAACTTTCTCTCAAAAAACGTCCACTGCTGGACAAATGTCTCCCCAAGGACTTCCAAAACATCCGGTTTTGTGGCGCTCGAATACGCGATTATTATTATTATTATTAACCAGATCGTTGGTTCAACTTGTTGGGGGCCTGTCCACACTTAAGTCGCATTCAGTGTAAGCAAAGCTGCTGAGCTTATGTCTAGTTGATGACTACGTATGTTTTTAGAATTAAAAAAGTAGGTATGTAAATCACAGGGCGATCCATTCAAAATCAGGTGCAGCGAAATCATTTGCTTAATCTTCTATGAAAAACAATCAAAAGAAGAAGACTTTTATTATCATCATCATCATCTCAGCCAAAAGTCGTGCCCTGGTGGACAAAGGCCTCCCCGAAGGATCTCCGCCCCAGTAGCTATCAGTCCTGCGAGCGATGTGCGCTGCTAATGCCACTTGAGCTTAGCAACTCTTCGGGCTATGTCGGTAACCTTTGTTCTTGTACATCATCTCAGCCAAAAAATGTTCTTGTACGGATCTCCTAATTTCTGATTTGACCACGCAGAGAACCCCCAAGCATAGCCCTCTCCATTGCTCTTTGGGTGACCTTGAGCCTTTTTATGAGGCCCATAGTGAGCGACCACGTCTCAGTCTCGTATGTCATCAGAATTTTTAAAAGCGTTAGCGAGTTGAGGTTTTCATCGCCGAGCGAGCTTCTCAATCGGTTACAAATGTAGGTAACCGTCGAGAAAGCCCGCTCCGCTTCAACTCATCATTGGTCAATGACTTTCCACATAAGACACTGCGGTATAGAACTTTAAACAGCATAAATTAAGATCTTAAGCATAGAAAGTCACATAAGACTTATTGGCGTATTGGGTTGAACAATATAGTACATATAACTCTGAAGCTTGTATGGCAATCATTCTCATCCATTCCACGGCAAATTAGATTCGTGTTTAATTTACCTCGCACACTCAACGGTTGAAGTCAACCGTGACATCCAAGGTAGCTCATGATAATGGGCGCAATTCCACTGCTGCGTAGGATATGCACGCAAAAGCTACGATTTTTGTGTTTATTTTTGTTTTTTAGTCACAATAACGTTTGTAACAATTCATTGTGGTTCAATTCAGTCCCACGACGAAATATGTTTCTTGTAGTCAATCTAACCCGATGCCAAAACAGATTTTATTTAAAACTAGTGGCCCGCTTGCGACCTCGTCCACTTCAGTGAGCACACGTATCCCGTCGCAATTTTTTTTTAAAACAAGCATTGCTCGAGCCGTTCTCAAGTGATGCTATGTATGTCATACATAGCATACATAGCATCACTTGAGAACGGCTCGAGCAATGCTTGTTTAAAAAAAAAAATGGACACAATTAAAGTATGTATGTATAGTCGACCATGAAATTGCTTTATCACTTTTGACAAAAACTTCCATTACAATAAAATTTCGATAAGGCTCATTGTCAATAATGACAACGTATCTGTCACTTGGTGTTTTAAAGAAAAATAGAACTTGTTGTTTTATTATATGCAAACAAAATTAACTTCTAAGGTGGTAAAGCAATTTCATTGTCGACTATACATACTTTGATTTATATGTTAAATATATTTTTTTCTCTGACTATACCTACATAAGTATAAAAAGTTGCAACTTTGGTTTAGGTATTCTATAATGGCTACGAAACACGAAGTTGTCCCAACGTGAACTACCCCGCTAATTGCATGGGTCCATTTGTCAAACTTTTCCATTGCAGCACATGCAGTGCGCTAATGCTGAATCATGCCTGCTACTAGATAAACTAGAACTCGATCTGTATTCTGCCACTTAAAACGTTCAAAACCGTGTCTTAGCAACCTGATTATGGAAAAATTACAGAATCAGCCTACACCCATAACTTACATTCTTAGAACGCGTTGCTCGCTTCAACGAGTACCTATCTAAAACCTTAGCTTCGTAGCACCCTTTTCCAGTATCCAAAACCTTAGCTTCATAGAACCCTTTTCCACTAAATCTAAGCTAAGCTAAGCTGGAAAATCAAATGATCCTATTGGTGGATATCAACACGTTCCTAGCTTCGCTCAACACATTACTGGTGGAATGGCTTAAGGAGCGATGATAAATTGAATTGCCCTGGCCCCACCGATGTCAAACCAAGTGTAATGTCATCAGTTAAAAACTCATTTCTGTAAACAGATTACACCGGAGATGATCTATGACACCCTGAGGGAACTGACGATGTGGAAGCAGGCCGTGCGGACGAGTGTGATAATGGATTTTTTGAAGGTCTGATGCATCACTTTACTAATAATCTTTTATTAACACAAGATATAACAAAGGTGGGCGTATCTCTAAAGGAGATCTTTTCCAGCCAAACTCTAGCTGTGATGTGGAAAGGAAGTTCCTAATGATTCGTAAACGTTTCGTATTTAAATTAATAAGGAAAAGCGTGTAAAAGAGAGAACCTAAACGTTCTATTACGATTTCGTTCCCTGAATCTTTGAAAAGACAAAACAAAACGATGCCGATGTCTATCTAACGAGGCAGCCGTAATGCAGAACGGATCGCGCAATTACCACTGGCCGAAGGACGCGACATCTTGTAAAACGTTTATCTTACTAAATACTTGAAAGAACATTATTTAAGTAAAAGATGCTTTTGTTTTGTGTTCTGTTGATCGCTGATAAGTACTGTAGTACCTATTAGGGAAGTTTTCATTATTATGTAAAGATTATCCCCTAGTCTATCCAAACGCCATATTGTGATACGTGACAATTGATTTAACCATTATTATACGTTATGGACAGTGAATCTGATATATTAGGAATGTATCACATCACAGCCTTCTCGCGCGCTTTTGCAGGCAATAAAATAATTATTAATAAAGTAAGCAAAGAGCTAGATTATTCCACCAGAGCCTCAATGTGTTAAGACAATTAAAAGTATGAAGTGAAGAGGACATTAGATATATATAATACCTATCTACATATTTTTTATTTATTTAAGTATACGTTTATTTTTTAGTATTTTTATATAGCCGTTTTTATAATATGTTATATTTTATTTAGATGTGCGCGGTTGTAATAGAGGTACAAATTAATACGTTTATTTAATTGTATTCTTGTATTTTTTTTTATTGTATGATTTGTATCTTGTAACTGTGCCAAAGATAAATCTATACTAATATTATAAAGCTGAAGAGTTTGTTTGTTTGTTTGTTTGTTTGTTTGAACGCGCTAATCTCAGGAACTACTGGTTCGAATTGAATAATTCTTTTTGTGTTGGATAGTCCATTTATCGAGGAAGGCTTTAGGCTATATAACATCACGCTGCGACCAATAGGAGCGAAGCATCAGTGAAAAATGTTGCAAAAACGGGAAAAGAGCCTAAAAAATTAAAAATGCTGCCGATAGTCACTATTCCACGCGGACGAAGTCGCGAGCACAGCTAGTAAATAAATAAGCAGGGACTGAATAACCTTAAAAATATGGTACCTTTATATTGCGGTATGACGTCATACCGAAAAATAACGGTTACCGGAATATTTCGATACCTAAATTTATTTCGCCTCGTACCTCGAGGTATTCCTCGAAGCGCAACCATTTTCAAGCGCACCTATTCAAGCGCAACTAAACTGTTCCTCGAAGCGCACTTTTTAGTTGCGCTAATTTGTGTTTCTAAATAAAAAAGGTTTACTTCGGTTTGAAAGAGATGGCTATCAATAATTCTATTATCATGGTTTCCTCATCATTTTCTCGCAACCCTCGCACTGCGTCCCGCAACAGGCAACGCAATGGTTTTTTTTCGGTACCGATATTGCATAAAGGCTAAATAACATGGCCTTACCACTGTAGGAAAGTTTATTTATTTATTACTATTTTATTAAGGTACACTTATTTTATACCGTAACCGCTTTCAGTCCCTGAAATAAAGTTAAGTAATTAGCCTATACAACCTTATTTTTAGTTTATACGAAAATCGAAACACGGTTCAAATATTTTCATTTAAAGAATCAGTACAAAAAAAAATAAAATAACATCTTGAAATCTCACCAAGTTACAAGCTTTTTGTTGTGTCAATTTGAGATTTTGTAAATATTATTTGGTCAAAATGTAACATGGTATAAAAAACATTGAAATCGATTCTATTGCTGATTCTGAACAAACAGTTTTCAGGTTTCGTATAAACTAAAAATAAGGTTGTATACAATAAACTCGTGAGTTTACAAGATATATTTTTTTTGTACTGATTCCTTAAATGAAAATATTTGACCCGTGTTTCGATTTTCGTATTAACTAAACATAAGGTTGTATAATGCCCTACTGCTGGGCCTTCATCATTGTCATCACTAGTCATTACTCCAAATGTGGTTGGTGATCACAAACCCGGGCTACATATCGAAAAATCCGTACCACACTTTGCCCGACCTGAGAGTCGAACCCGTGAGCTTTGGCTATCGAGCCGACCGCTTTGCCACTCGGCCACCGAAGTATATTTTTTTTTAATTTGTTCATGACCATGGATACTAGTCCTTCAGTCGAAAACTTAATTTATACGTTTAAACTCTATATAGGATGATGATGAATGATAATAGAAATGCGAAGTGAGAAATTATATACCCCCCAACCCCTCGAGTATCTCAGTAAAGATGTGGGGCTTTATTAAGTCCTCACGCGACTTCTTGAGAGAATTTAAAAAGTGCCGTTGCACTGTTTTGTTTCATTTGCCAACACTCTTGCACACTCACGAACACTTAACGGTTAATAATCCACCATTATTTCACATTTAATATTCGACATAGCACAAATTTTAGAAAATATAACAAAACCGCAGACATTACTCTTCACTTTCCCGCCAAGAAGTCCCCACCCAAGTTACTATGGACTAGGGTTGCCAACCCTACTATATAATATAGTATCCTACTATTTTAAGTGTCTAACTACTATTATTTTAAAAATATATTATAGTAGGCGAAACTATTACATTTTATCAACAAAGTCGCTAAAATCAGTCTCTAAGCTATTATCTAAAACGGAACACACAAAATGTTCATTTAAGAAATAAAATAAATATCTTCTAATTTATTCTATTTTTTTAATTAATTCCCTATCTATACTAATATTATAAAGAGGAAACCTTTGTATGTATGTATGTATGTATGTAACCATAAACTCAAAAACCACTGGACCGATTTCAAAAATTCTTTCACCATTAGAATACTACATTAGCGCTGAGTAACTTATACTATTTTTTTTTTTAAATGTCCACTAGTGCGAAGCAGGTACGCCCGCTAGTCTACTATATTTTTATGGGTATGAATCAAAACTACTATACTATATTTGGTCTAAAAAAATTGGCAACCCTACTATGGACACCCCGACTATATTATAAAGAAATAGAGCACGAAATCATAATCCGCACTTCAATTTCATTAATAAAAGGAGCATTCAAAATGTGAAACTATTCCTTGCTGAATTGGCACAGATTAAGTAATGTATGGGTATCGTTTGAAGATCGTGCCTGGCTCTCACTTCGGACGAACATCACGTTCCTGGAACAGTGTGGGTAATTTGCTCAATCCACCATGGCACCTTTCAATGTACGCATTAGATCATTGGACTGAACCGTCCGATCCGGTTAGTTGCCTCGTTTATCGGTGATTTGACTAATTCGTTTTCCAATAAATGAACCAATCATTTAGTATTTTCAATATATCCTTAAGATGTGTATGCTCTAATGTAATGCTATAGTGAGCATTTTCTCTTTTATAGTGGACAAGGGGATCCATAGGTATTCATTCAAAACATTACTATCATATTATATATAACAATATATTTTACATGATTTGATTTACTGATGTATTTTAAATTTTTGCTAAATGTATTTTTAATCAACGTTAAAATTTATGACTATAAATTACTGATCCCATATTAGGGTTGCTAACTATTTTTCAGGAAATTAAAGTAAATCTATCACTAACTAGTATAAAAAAAAGGATTTGAAGAAAAAATAAAGTATTTTCCAAATTTATTTTTTTTAATGTTTAAAAACATATTCCTTTGTACTCACTACCTACTTAACTAATATTTTTTTATTGTTTTTATAGCGCAAAAATTAGCGTTGCGTTTCGTTACACTTCACCTGAGTTTGAGTATCATTCAGTAGTTCAGTAATTAATTCAACGGGAATATTCCGTTCAAACGCACGCATTAGTCGGAAATAAAGTATTTTCTATACTTTATTTTTATTAAAAATAATAAAGTATGGGGATGGAAAATAACGTAGGATACGTTATTTTAAAGTATGGTTGGCAACCCTATCCCATACTGACCTATTTGTATATTTCATTCTATATGACTTCTATATTGATCCGTCCTAAGCCACTAATGGCTTCCTATTATCCTCATGAAATTGCATTCTTGACCATATTAAAGGATGCAAAGCATCCTTCGCCCATTTCGCTGTATTACGTTATTCAGTTTATCCTGTATTAATACGGAGGAAATGCTATATGTGGCATCGAGGTCACTGACGGCCAGTTTACTCGAAATTGGTGATTTTGATGGTCTGTTCACCCCTTCTTGAAGAGTATGATTGTTTTCTTTTTAATATAATAGGAAACATATAACAGATAAAAAATGCAGAACTTAAAACAGAGCGCGTTGTGTATATTATATTCACAGTATAATGTTATAAAACTTTCATAGCTTATCAAATCAAACGGTACACATCACAGACTCGTCTGAAAATCAGCGCTGTAATTTCTTGGAAATACAACAATGCTGGGCGAGTCATAGCAATAATTATTAAGTATTAGAATAAGTCTAGAACCTAAAACAATTACTGTTACTAAATACAAATGATTTCACTTCGAATCAAACGGCGTTTGTTTAAATGTCAACCCTACTAACTGGTGTTTGAGTAACAAATCTGTTAGGCAAATTTTAATCTTAACAACCCTCAATCCCGGTGATTGGTTTTGATTGAGTGACCTTAGATATGATTGAATTTGTTCTGCATTGCCTTTGAATGGGGTCTTCTCAGGACTGCGTATTGAAAATGAATCATAGTTTCTTGGTTATGAATAAATTGACCGTTTATACATGAATTTCGAAAGATAAGTAACTTACCAAAGTATTCAATATTCAATTAACATGCCGTTAACCTGTCGTCTGCTGCATATACAGACACAATATAATTTTAATTGTTTGTAGGACGGATCTGGCACTAAGCAGACAAAGGTTAATAAATTGAAATACTATGATTTTAATATTTTTTTTCTTTAATATTTACAAATGGCTAAGTGCGGTTTGCATATTTAGCCTACGTCATAGTTAGGAAAAGAAATTGTAAAATTGAGAATCGTGCAATGTGTTGGATTCTCATTCTCTTGAAGAAGTCCGGGTGTGACATCTTAAAGTCACATCTGATACTCGTGATCAAGGGTCACTCAAAGAGCAATGGAGAGGGCTATGCTCGGGGATTCTCTGCGTGATTCGAATCAGAAATGAGGAGATCCGCAGAAGAACAAAGGTTACCGACATAGCCCGAAGAGTTGCTAAGCTCAAGTGGCAGTGGGCAGGGCACATTGCTCGCAGGACTGATGGCCGCTGGGGGCGGAATAGTCCTTAAGTGGCGACCGCCTTGAGTGGGCAGGCCTCCCAACAAGGTGGACCGACGATCTGTTGAAGGTCGCGAGAAGTCGCTGGATGCGAGCAGCACAAAACCGGTCGTTGTGGAGATCCTTGGGGGAGGCCTTTGTCCAGCAGTGGACGTCTTTTGGCTGAGATGATGATGATGATGATCAAATGTGCCAACCGCACTAAGCCAAAAACCTTAATTAAGAAAATAAAACTACAAGTTTAAACCTGGCACAACGTAAGTGGCGCGCATGCTACTCCCTTCTCCTCGTACTAGTTATTATGGGTCATAATTTCGGTTGGCAGGGTCTCTTAAGATTTCTGCTTTTGCTAAGAGCGAGCGGAGCGGGCGGTATTCGAATACAAAGCCAGCGTACACACAAAGAACCACTCGAGGGCGAATCTACGCCGTTTAGGGTACCGCCGCCGGCAATAAAACGGTGATTAACTAAAGTGTTTATTTTAAATATGAAAAAAATACACCAAGGTCTTGTTAAACCTTGCAGAAAACTAATACACTTGTCTTAGCTATCTATCCATCAACAGTAATAGTCATCGCTCTTTTAGTAACATGCGTTTTATCTCTTCTCATCCATCACATAGTCATGCCAAGACAAACGACTTCCCCCTTTTTTACACTAGGTAAGTAATAACATTTCTGTAAAACACATGCCAACTGATCGTTTTCTAAAGTTTATGCGAACACTTCACATTCAAATGAAACGCGTGAAACGAAACGCACTTGGTTAAAACAAAAAAAAGGGCATGAAAGCTCCGAACTAATTATGAGACGACCAATACGTCAGTCTCCCGTGTGACCCGGGCACCTACAAAGGCGTAGAAACGTCAGGATAAACATTAAATTAATGTGTATAATAAACGCGAGTAGTAAAAGTAGTTTTCATTTCAACATGTCAACTAAACTCAAAATAAATTGGAAACCTTAGATAAATAATTGG
Organism: Eudonia lacustrata; assembly: GCA_947562085.1. Lineage (NCBI taxonomy): Eukaryota > Metazoa > Arthropoda > Insecta > Lepidoptera > Crambidae > Eudonia > Eudonia lacustrata. The sequence continues at coordinate 17,484,174 of OX387323.1, forward strand.
TCTCGCGCGCTCGACTAGATACCGCGCTACCTAAAGGTAAAAACAATAGCTTCGTGAATGCGGCAGTAGTATGTGTAAGAACGATATCCTTCTTGTATCTAGTCGAGCGCGCGAGACCAATAATTTTTCTAAGTTGGAAACATTTAATTGTCTTATAGATGCAATAAAAAATGCCTATTACTTTTTACGAAATTACTCGCGTTTAATTAATATATTTTATAGAAGTTTAAACGAAACAACTTTTACGGAACTACTCGCGTTTATTTTACACATAACTTTTAATTAATGTTTATCCTGACGTTTTACGGTTTACGACCAGTCAAGTGCAACATACCCCTTCAAGATGCAGGTGTGTACAAACTGGATTGCGACTGTGGGCTCTCTTACATCGGGCAAACAAAGAGAAGTGTAGGAATCCGCACTAAAGAACATATAGCCGAAGTCAAGCACAGGCGCGAAAATAAGTCTGCAGTATTCGAACATGCCCTAGAGCAGCCCAACCAGATCAGATTTGATAAACCACAAATACTCGCTAAAGAACAACGATTCATCCCTAGGATGATACGCGAGGCTATTGAAATTAAAAAAAAATCCTAATTTCAATAGAGAAGATGGTTGGAATCTACCACCAGCCTGGGATCCCATCATACAAAATATTAAATCCCAGCCCCAACACCATACTGCCAGACCAAAAGTTACTGTAAACTCTTTCTGCGTAAAACGGAACGCATCTGATTAAATTTTAATGAGGGTATACAATCTACTAACTAATTATGAGACGACCAACACCTCAGTCTCCGTATAAACATTAATTAAAAGTAATGTGTGAAATAAACGCGAGTAGATCCGTAAAAGTTGTTTCATTTCAATGTGTAGTGTTCGCGTAAACTTTAGAAAACAATATATAGAAGTTATAAAAGAATTTAGGCTCGTGATCACGGGCTGACTGACACCAGTAACGGCCGGTGTAACTCGGTCGAAACGTGGGGTATAAAGAAGCCATGATACTTTTTACGTTACGTTACGTTTAGTTTGCGTTAATCCCTGTTTATATTCTTTGATATTATTTTATCTAACGACAAAACTTTTTCAGTTTCATTTCTATGTGGAGTATTCGGGTAAACTTTAAAAAGCATGCATTATTTTTTTAAATTTCGCCAAATATCGACGACACATCGGAAACCATACACGCTTGCCCGTGTTTATTCAAAGTGCATTAGGTACTCCGGTACGCTATGCATCGGAACCGGATATTTTATTGCGATCGGTTTACGTACAATGATGCTAACGTACACCGCCATTTATCGCGTTTACATCTATTCAAATATTTTGTAATAATAAATATATTGCAAATCATCTCATCATCTCAGCCAAAAGACTGCTGGACAAAGGCCTCCCCCAAGGATATGAGGGGTATTTGCCGTAATCGCAACGCTTGGCAGGCGGGTTGGCGATCGCAGTAAGTTAAGGGTAAGCTCAGAGAGATGCTGCTGCCCATTCTCTGGAATGGTCCCTTGGTCGGCTTTTACGACACCCACGGGAAGAGATGGGGTGGTGCAATTCTTTATCCCTGGCACCACACAGGGGGGCAAAAAAACAAATAAATATATATATATTATATATATATTGCAAATAAACACATCTAACGCTCCGGAGGCCAAGTGGTAAAACGCTCTGCCCGATACCTGAAGGTCCCGGGTTCAATTTAGGTCGGGTTAAGTTTGTTTCGGATTTTTTCGATGCATAGGTTTGTTATCACCAACCCGCATTTGGCAAGCGTGGTGTATAAGCCACTATCAATTATATTGAAGACTTGATTTCAATGACTGCCTAGAAGTGGGACAGAAGACTGAGTCTTTGTTCTTGCTCATTCTTTTCAGCTAAATGACGTCTTAAATGGTTAGTAAGTAAAACCGTTTGCTTCGGCGATTAAAAAGTGATTATGGATCTATTGCAACTATATGTCCTTCAGCGACTTGGCCTTCTTACTAGATTCAGTAACAAATAAATTCATTCACCGACTGAACCCTAACATAGCTCGAACTACTCCAAGCCAACGTAGATTCATTAAGTGCTTATCTCCTCATTAATGACTCCTTTCCCAGAGGCACTATCCAGTCAACCGCGACGAGAGCGCATTACTGAGCGAGCTCGCGGAGAAGTTGAGGGTGGCCGTTGTCGTCGGTAATGGTTGTCTTTCTCTATTTTTCCTTGTTATTTAAAACCGTATCTCGTTTTCTTGCAATATCTTTTTAAAGGGCAACGTTGACTGGTACACAAATCTGCCGCCAGATCGGAATAGCGATTGTCAAGCGATGTTTAAGAGTTATTATAACACTTAATACTGTGAGATATGAGATAATGTACTAAAAAATATTATTTTGGCAATGACAATAAATTCTCGAATGATATTTTTGTTGACGACCGAAGTTAAGCAATCTCCTTACAGCCGCTCTTTCGATGAGTAGACGAAACAAAAGAAATACTCAAAAAAGAGACACTGCGCCCAAATCTTTGGACCTAGGACCTAGATTCTCTTTATGATGTAGACATGGAATTAGGCAATTCTCTTGGGATTACGAGATATTAACCAGTACTTGAGTGAAGACCGTGTAACGGCAAACATAGTGTAGGATGCCCCCAAACTAAGTGAAGCGAAAATCTTCGCAAGGTGCCTGGCAAGAGCTGGGTGAAAGTAGCCGCGGTAGTGGTAGACCGTAGTGGTAGACTGATGATGATGATGATGATGATGATGATGATGATGATGATGATGATGATGATGATGATGATGATGATGATGATGATGATGACGATGATGATGATGATGATGATGATGATGATGATGATGATGATGATGATGATGATGATGATGATGATGATGATGATGTAGATGTTTACAGGCAGTAGCTAATCTCTCATATAATTTTGTATGTGCGTCTTTTTCAAGGTATTGTCACGTGCGTATCTGAGGAACGATGGTGTCTGAACAGTGCGCTCCACAAGAACCGGGTCCTGAGCAGGTCCCACGTGACCAGGTTCTGGCAGACCTACCTAAACACCATATCGCCGATCAAAAAGCGGGTGGAGCAAGAGAAAGTCAGTGAATTTGAATTATTCTTTTATATTGTACCAACAAGTTGGCTCTTACTAAAAAGGATATATTGTGGTGTCCCTTTTTATCAATGCATATAGTTTACTATAGTCGCGAATCGTGTTCTGTGGTGTGCACTTGGACCTCTTTAACCTTTTCTATCTTTAACTATCCTGCACGCGATGTCCCGCTGTACGCCAACGTATAAATGTATTTTAATAAAGTAGGTACAAAGAAGAACTTCTATAGAAGTGCTGGCGTGGACGGCACGAAAATCTCGAACATCTATAGAAGTTGTTGGCGGTAAAAAGGTTAATGTCCAGCAATGGACTCATATAGATTGCTGCTGCTGCTGATGACGATGACGATGATATTATTATACAGAATGCGCATCGACCGGCCCAAATTTTGGAGAGGGTCATTTGTTAGTTGTTTAATCTTAAACGGAGGGTATTTAGGGGAAACTAATGACATATATGGTTATGTAACACATTACAAACAAAACAAATCTATTTCTTGGTAAAACAACCACTTACTGGAAAGTGATGATGATTAATGTTATAAGAATTAAAATTTCATTATTATTATTAAATGCTTAGATGAATGATTGGTCTCGCTGTTCGGTCTACTTGTTTAATGCGGCAAAAAATATTCGGCGTACCCGAGTCAGTCCAGTCGCCTGCAGTGTCAGTACGCGCACCTCACACACAGTTTGCAACTGTGTGTGAGGTGCGCGTACCGAATGTTTTATTAAATTTTGGTCATAAACCGAAGTAAAATGCCAGTTTGCGTTGTTAAATTGTGTAAAAATAATACTACAAGAAATAAGAAGGACACCGTTCTTACACACACTACAATATTGAGTTGCCGCATTCACGGAGCTATTGTTTCTAGGTAGCGCGGTGTCTAGTCGAGCGCAGCGAGACCGAGACCAATCATTTACCTAAGATTAAATGTTTAAAATTAATAAGCTTCCATCAATTATGTAGGTACTAGATTCCCGTTAAGCGCATGGAAAACGGTAAGTAGGCGACTTTGGTGCCATAACGTTTGTGGCGATAACAGTAAATATTAAGTATATACAAATATTTTACAACCTTAATTTAATCTTTACCTTTAGGATTTAAGGTTCATATTAAGCTGAAGTTGTTGATGCTATGCAATGATTTTTCAGATTTTGTTATTCGAAATTTAAAACAGGACCACTTTCGAGATGCATTTTTGTTCCTGATCCTTGTACATAATTACTAGTGGTCGCCCAGTGGTCGAAATTCGACCGTAATTTTATTAAGGCTGCACGGATTGTATCCTAAAGCAATGAAAAATTAAAAAAGATAAAATGTGAGTTTGGATTGGCATTGTTAAATCCGTGACATTGACAGATTTCGGCCACTCTTCCATTTTTTAAACTTTTCAAAAGAGTATATATACGTGTGTGACAAATACATGGTAGTGTGTGTAATGTTTGTTTTATTGATTTAATGTATTTTTATTCATAATTTAAATAAAATATTAACATTCGGATAACCTTCTCTATATAAACTATAAGCGTGCGAAATTTCATACTCCTCCGTCCGCGCAATTTTCGTAAAAAGGGGTACAAAGTTTTTGCTTCACATATTAATATTATATAGTTAAAAAACACCTATTTTAATTAAATCACCTTTGTGACTATTCAGGCTTCGATTCATTTGATGCCGTCTGTACAAATGAAAAAAGCATTCAATGCACTTGGCTGCTGTTGTTGGAAAACAATAGATGCTCAATCGTATAGCCAATGTTTTTGCTGCGGCTGCGATCGGCTTTCCTTTTTCCTTCATCCATCCTTTGCGTTTCCAGACTACAGCCAAGCAGAGGGAGGAAGATAGGCTCCGCAAACGATGGGATGCCGATTCGCTCAACGACTTTGTGTAACGAAAATGGCCTGCTGAATAACTAACTGCAGAGTTTATAATTAAAACGTAGTGAAATTACTAAGTTGCTTTATTTCCATTCTTTTTAAGATTTTCCTTGGCGGGCGCGGGGATTGTACCCAATACAAGAAAAATATGAATTATTACAAAAACACAAATGTTGAAACAAAAATTTTAACGCAACAAAATTTGCGTTAAACAAAAAAAACATTTTAAAAATTATTTATGTAAAAACATAACCTTCCTTCTGACGCAGTCGGGTAAAAAGGGTACTTACCCTAATAATGAAGGAAGTCCCTATTCAATATGGTTGTTCCACATTCGTCATAGTAGAATCTCGTCTCACCTAAAAATGTGTCGAATTTCGTGACACCTATTTTAATGCAAAATATTGCAATTGTAATCTCGTCACACCACTATATGGTTCCAGATCATTAGGTAATGACTAAAAGATAGTGCGCTTCTTATTAATTTATTTGCATACCGAAAAGATTTTTTTTTCAATATGAAGTTGGAGTTATCGGCACAGGCAAGCATAATTCGTTTGAAACTGGTAAAGCTTTTATCTCTTATCGATAGTACTCGTACTCGTTTGTTTGTAGCATAAGATAAAACAGCTAGGATTTTTTATAGATAAGTTTTTAACACTTAATATGACACGACTGTTATTAAAATAACAGTCGTGTCATATTAACCCATCGAGAAAAGCTAATACGTTTTAAGGTATGGATTCGCGTTATTATTCTAACGAAGCTATGTTGATTGAATCACGATTTAGCGCATTAAACTCGAGCATCAGATCCGTTCGGCTACTGCGACACTTCGATATTAGATCTGTGGTAATATTGCTCAATTCCTTAGACTAGTGGTCGCCCAGTGGTCGAAATTCGACCGTAATTTTTGTAAAAAGCTTTATTTTTTAAATTTTTAACAAAATATTGTTTAGTAAACACTAAACAATAATTTGTTAAGGCTGCACGGATTGTATCCTAAGCAATGAAAAATTAAAAAAGATAGAATGTGAGTTTGGATTGGCATTGACAGATTTCGGCCGCTCCTCTTCCATTTTTGAAATTTTTGAAAAATGTATGTACCTAACAATGTTTATTTAATTTAATGTACTTTTTTTGCATCATTTAAAAAAAATATTAGCATCCTGCACTCCTTCTCTACATAAACTATAAGTGTGCGAAATTTCATACTCCTCCGTCCGTGCATTTTTCGTAAAAAGGGGTACAAGGTCATGTATTAATATATAGAAGATCTACAGCTTCATGCTCAATTCGACAAAACAAAAAACAACGTTTACAAAGAAGGTATTAATCGAGCAACTCCAAAGAGTTTTCTAGCCGTTTACCTCTCTAAGTGCAGTTGATGTTGATACCGCTCGCTTAGAACAAAGAACTGTTCTGGCCCTCTTATTGTAATGATAACAGAGGGTAATCGTGCTGAAACTTTTACTGGAAATAAATTCAGCCTTATTTCTCACGGCTCTAGTTGTACGCTGCAAAACGGCTTCCCAAGGGAATTTTAGCATTGAAATGGCGATTTCCTATTTGTGTTATGAAAACGTGATATTAAAGTTATGTAAGTTTCTGTGATGCATTTTTTAAATTAGTAATTTATAAAAATAATTTTGCAAACATCCCTGATTTGGCTAATATAAAAAAGCTACGATAGGATTACTAAATTATCAATTTTATTTTATTTTTATTATCAGCTTTTGGTCCAGCAATAAGACTAGCGAAGATTAAGCATACAGTTGTAGCCAGAAATGTGAAAGTTTCAAGTTCACATTCCACCTGAGGTAATTCAATTCAAGTATCATTAACTGTTGCTTAAGGTTATCATTTCTCAATTCAAAGGTAGTAGGTAGTAGTAGCATAACAGGAGATGAATATTTTAAGTGTCTCTTATTTACATGGCACTTCTCCCCTAGATATATCAAATTCACTATGTAGGAGAGAATTTCTCTGAAATTCACGTGACATAATTTATTCACACTACACGGATCATATAACACCATCCATACTGTGTTTACCTTTTAGTGGCGAACCACGACAGAAAGCCACAGCATAGCTTAAAAGTAGTAATACGAGTGTGTGGTTAATAGGGTAAAACCCTTTCCTATGAAAACGACACAGGGACACACACAGGGGCCAAAAATCGGACTCAGGGTGGTGCGGTGGTTGTCAAAAACTGTTAATGCTGCCGGGACCAACGGCTTTACGGGTCTTCTGAATTATGGAGAAGCTCGAAATTTTACATTTTTGATCACCCATCCGTCAACCGACCTTTGAGAAAGTTTACTAGATTTCCTAGTAGTGACGATAAAGCCGAAAATGGAAGCGCACTTCCACTGGATTCCTCAACAAACAACCTACTAAACGTATTTTAGGTGATTTATAATATCTGTCATATTGGCGAGATTTGAAAAATCGTAGACCATTGTTATTATTTTATTGGTCAGAATGTTTCATAAACTGTTTCCTAGTAAATTGTCGGTAGCTATGAAGTGCAGATGGCTGGCGGGGCTCCAGTAATGGTGGCCAGTGGAGGACCTTTCGCGACTTTTATAAGCTTGGGACTGAGTGGCCACTGGATCAAGGCACGAGATACAAGGATAAAAATACTTTTAATATTGTCAGTGGAACAGTATATTTTTACAAGATAAAATTTAAAATTTTACCAGAAAAATCAACCAGTCATGAAGTTCGAGTGGGACACGAACTGACGACCTTTGGATGACCTTTGGATAGTATACACATTACACATTAAATACCCTGTTAATTCACCTAGTAAGCTTGCTTGTGTTAAGCATGGGCTCTAGTTTAACCACATGAGTAAGTTGTCTAACGGAGCTTTGAGAACTGAACCCGAGCATATATCAGTTGAGGAGCTCGATGGCGCTTGTTAACGCGCCTTGTCTGCGATTGCTAAGTATAAGCAACTTTCGTAAAGGCCGCTCATCGGATGGGTGACCAAAAACTTATCACCTCGAGCTCCACCGTGCTTCAGAAGGCACGACCGTGCTTCAGAAGGCACGTAAAGGCGTTGGTCCCGGCTGCATTAGCAGTCGTTAACCACCACCAATCCGCACTGGGCCCGCGGGGTGGTTTATGGCTCGTTATCCCGATCCATCCATAGGGAAGGCTCGTGCCCCAGCAGTGGGGACATCAAATGAGCTGGTGATGTTCTACCAACACTTAATAAAAATAAAATAATATAGCCTTTCTTGGTGTTTCTTTCCTTACAATTAATACATGCCTACTTACTAAAAACTAAGTTGATTTAATCATTTCTAACTTGCATTTGAATGATCGGCCACTGGATGTTTGTATGGAACAGCTTGTCTGTCAACAAAGGCCTCGTCTAAAGATTTCCACGTATTTCTGTCTCTTGCTAAACGGGTCCATATCGGACCAGCTATTTTCTTGAAGTCATCTTCCCATCTGCATGCAGCTGCATGCGGGAAGCTACGTGATGTATTCGCATCCAAAATTCCTCAATGTCTCAAGACAAAAGTCTTTGACCAGTGTGTGTTGTCAGTGATTACATACGGGAGTGAGACGTGGTCCTTTACTATGGGTCTTATAAGAAGGCCAAGGTCAAGGTCACCCAGCGAGCAATGGAGAGAACGATGCTTGGTATTTCCCTGCGAGATTGAATCAGAAATGATGAAATCCGCAGGAGAACTAAAACAACTGACATCGTTCGGAGGATTGCTAAGCTGAAATGGCAGTGGGCGGGACACATAGCGCGGAGAACCGATGGCCGTTGGGGCGGAAAGGTTCTTGATTGGCGACCACGCACCGGACGACGTTCCGTGGGCAGGCCCCCTACAAGGTGGACCGACGATCTGGTCAAGGTCGCGGGAAGCCGCTGGATGCGGGCAGCGCAGGACCGATCGTTATGGCGATCCTTGGGGGAGGCCTATGCCCAGCAGTGGGCGTCATATGGCTGACGATGATGATGATATTCCCATCTTTTGGTTTGTCTGCCTCATTTCTTTTGCTATCCCTTGGATACCATTCTGTTACTAACTTAGTCCATTTCTCTTTACTTTCTCTTAACATACCAACACTTAATTATATTCAAATCTTAATCCCGCCCCATCTCCTCACTTGCCCCAAGAGCACCATAACTTGAACCGGCGGCGTCGGAACTATACAATAGCACTGTTATTGCTTTACCAATACTGCTCCTGCGCGCTCTGGGCCCAACGATATGTCGCGTCCCATTCATTTACTACGTACAATGACGGTGGAAAGTAACTTGTACAACCGCTCCGTTGTAACCAGCTACATGAAGTTTTTCTGTCTAATGCAATGATAATAAACATAATCAAAAAGAAATAAGACATTATCATCACTACTAATATAATACTAATATACTAGGAGGAGCTCGATGGCGCAGTGGTTAACGAGCCCGGTCTGCGAGTGCTGAGGTTAAGCAACTTTCGCAAAGGCCGGTCATCGGATGGGTGACCAAAAATTTGTTATCTCGAGCTTCTCCGTGCTTCGGAAGGCACGTAATGCCGTTGGTCCCGGCTGCATTAGCAGTCGTTAACAACCTCCAATCCGCACTGAGCCCGCGTGGTGGTTCGGCTGGAGCCCCCAGCAGGTGGGGACATAAAATGAGCTGATATATACTGCACACTGCTGTTGCTGGGCAAAGACCTACATCATTGAAATGCAGTCATCACTATAGTTGATAGGTTTTGGCTTATTCACCATACTTGCCAAATACTGTGGTGGGTCCTTACCATAATTAAACTATGTATTAAATAGCGGTTTTAAAAACGGGACACGTGTATATACACGGCTATATACGTCTTAATTACTGAGTGTTTACAGTGAATTTGAATTTAATTAAAACAATTATTATTATTATTATTTTTTACACAGTAATGTTTAATAATGTATTTATATGTCTTACTGTATTTCAATTTTAAATTTAATTTCGATCTCTTTATTTTAATTTAATTTTCAATATTATGTCAATTTTATTTTCAATGATTATTTATTCATTTTTATTAGGTAATTAGCTTTTATTTGCTTTAGATTGGTACATGCTGTGGCTTCCTTTAAGTAAGATTAGTGTTTAGCTATTAAGTTTAATTGTTATTTTTTCCTATTTAATGTATTGATACAAGTTTTGTTGGTCCTTAATAAAATAAATTAATAAACAATACTGCTTTAAGAGCTCATGATTAACCACCTGGTTGGTGATCACAAACCCAGGCTATGCATCGAAAAATCCGAAACACACTTTTCCCAAAATGAGGATTGAGCCCAGAATGCCTAGGTGAGTTATGGGAGCGCTGCTTCAATGCTATATGATCGAATGAATACTCACACTAGGCACTCAGGACTTCCGAGGTATAACAGAAGATGAAGACCAAACGCTTTCTAATTGTGTATTTAAAATAGCATAAGTGTTAAGCACTTTCGTTGCTGATTGTACCCAGTGGTTTGTAACTATAATAACTATGAGACTCCGACGTCTTAGAACTCGGTAGTTTCGACAGTTCCGCCCGGAGAACTGCAGTTGCAGCTGACTAATTGGGTTAACGAGGTGACGGAACTCCGCGAACCTAGGGTTGGGTTGTAGTGGGTTCCAGTGGGTTCCAGATATTGAAGTAATAGGATTTGAGCGTTTTTGTTATGGTGCGTCACGACTATGTGACAAAATATGTTTTACAGCATAATTATGTAGCATGTTTTTGTTTTTTTTTTTTTTTTTTTGTTTTTTTCGCTATGGCGCTCATTAGGGGAGGCCTATGTCCAGCAGTGGACTAAGATAGGCCGATGATGATGATGATGATGATGTTTTATTGGAGGAGCTCGATGGCGCAGTGGTTAACGCGCCCAGTTTGCGATTGGTAAAATTAAGCAACTTTCGCAAAGGCCGGTTATTGGATGGGATGATATTATAAAACATATAATTATTACCTCTGATAAATAATTACTATTTTAGTAGAATTTAAGGATTTATGTTCTGACAGCAAATTAAGTTATCTAAAGAAGCTCTGTGTGTAAGCTCCCAATAGAATAGGGACAACAACAATGATGAATTCCAGAATATTAAACGTATAAATACATTAAAGTGAAAGTTATAAATAAATAAATCTTTCCTTCGAGTGATATGTCAGAAGTTCAGATCTCGCTCGTCTCACTATTGCCGTCTCACAGAGAGAGTCAGGCCACTGGCTCCAGGCATTACCATCTGCCAATGTCGGTACTGTGGTGATCGGGACTACTTGCTCGGGCAGCTCTATGGCACACGTCGTGGCCTGAATTTAAATAAAGAAGGGGGTTAATGTATTTTGAATTGTAATCACTATGTTTTTTTTTTTTGTTTATTTGTCTTTAACAGACATTCTATTCGTCGGCGTCGCGGCGCGGCGCGTTGTCTCCCTCCGGCCCAGTCAGAATAACAGCGCTCCTACGGTATTCAGCCCATCTTCGAGTGTCATAGGGGAGACAGGGTCCTTGTTGGCCTCACACACTGCTTTTTGTTTATATTATCATTTAATTGTTTTTTCTTGTTTTCCTTTTATTCTTAATTAATTTTTGCTTTGTTTTGACTGTATTGTATTTTGTGTGTGTGTGTCAAGTGTCAATAAATGTTTTTTTTTATTCTTCTTTCTTTCTTTCTTCTTTCTCAGTAGTTGAGATGTCCGGATGAAGTGTATCTGTCTCTAACCATCAAGTATGATAAGGACAAGCGAACCCCCGTTGCCTCAGAATAATAGCTAAAGCTATAGAAACCGGACTAAAATAGCAACACTCATTCATCAGTTCGTCTATTTTAACTAATGAACCTAAGTGATGTATTGGAAAGAGATCGATTGTCCCTTTTCTTTCGTTATTTCGAAGGTGTCACCAGATTTGTGACGTCATATTTGAGGTAATGTAGTGAGTGACTATAAAAAGGACTCAAAGATTTTTTTGATCACCGATTATCTGATGACCGTTTGACATAACAATACAAAAACTAAAAACTAAGTGTCAACCATTATTTTGTCGCACTCCAACCTCCTTTTCTAGCCATAAGATAGAACGGAACTAAACATAGTTGCACGATTTTTATTTTAGCCATCCTTCTATAGCTTTAGTTATGGTTCTGAGCCCGTTGCTGTGTACATAAACAAGGTAAATACGAAGATTGACAGTTCACCATAATTCCCCGATCGCGATTCCTTGGCTTTGTATATGATCCGATTCCACCATACACCATTTACTGTTAAATCTGGAGAAAATTCCACCTCACTGATAATGTGCCAGGGTTCAAAGGAAATTGTCTGCGGTATTTTGTTTTTTTTTTTGTTTTCATTATTAGCAGGTATAGCTGGCGGCGACAGAAGGGTCCTTGCTTTTCAAATAAAATCCACATATTATTTTACTTCTTTTTAGAAAGTATGTTTTGCACACGGTTGTGTGTGTAAAACACTAGACCAGGGCTTGATACCGTCACCAAATTCCCAATATTAGTATCTTTAAGTAACGTTATTTCTATAAAGTTAAATTTATAGCGGTTACGTTATCTAGAAAAGGATCGTTATTCAATCAACGTAAAGCGGTTGGTTAATTTATCGGTAAATATATTATGTTAGCCAGGTATCGAAACAAAGCATGCAAGCATGCATGAAGTTACCCTTGCTTTTAACGGTATCTTTGTTTGACAGAAGTATCGTTACCTTATTTTAACTGGATTCAAAGCCTCGAACTAGACTTCGGGAAAGAGACAAGTGGAAGGACGTGGTAGGCGATATTTGCCCAGCTATGGGACAGTATAATACAAGGGGGAAAAAGCCTACTTCTCGTCCTCTGACGGTTTCAATTTTATGCTTATAAAAATGTTCAGGGCTCAAGTCTGACAGAGTAATGATAACTTAATTGGTAGTGCAACTGACCTGGTATGTAAGAAGATAGATATCTCTTTAATACTTTTTCAGAACTCCCTTTAATTTCGAACTAAATGAATTTTGTTTTTTGCGGAAAGGAGGGAGGTATACCAAACATGGTACACAGGTATACCAACCAAATTTGTTAATTTTTTTGGTATACCTGTGTACTTTTAACTTTAATATTAACAGCTCAAACAACTAATTCACCAGCCTCCATTTACTAGTGCCCTATGTACTCACTGATTAGATGGGAGCTCTGGGGGGTCGGACACATTAGACATACCTAGAGGACCTGAACGATCTGAAGGTAGAGGAGATAGCAAGATTTACTAAAGAGACAAAAAGATTCGACGGGGCGCCGTGACTGGATCAACCTTAGCTCCCTGGAAGGGGAGAACGGGCAGAGGATGAAGTGACCCGCAGGAACGCGGGTGGATCGTCCGTTCGGCTGGCGACGTCCCCACAAGAAATAATAATAAATAACTAATTTATCATCATCATCATCATCATCATCAGCTCATTTTATGTCCCCACGAGGGGAGAGGCACGAGCCTTTCCCTTTGGATGGATAGGGAGAACGGGCCATAAACCACCACGGGGGCCCAGTGCGGATTGGTGGTTGTTAACGAATGCTAAAGCAGCCAAGACCAACGGCTCTGCGCAAGTAATTAAGCTTATGTAATTATTATTGCACAAGATATCTTTGCGAACGACCGGAAATTGCGTCATAAACTGTTAACGCCTCCATCCGGTCCTGAAATTAGAGAACTTCGAGCCGCCAAAACTGGCAACACCGGCTGATTATGTACTTTATAGCTCAACTATAGTTTAAATAGCGCAAAGCACCGATCGTATGATGTAACAATGGATGCAAAGTAATGGAACGGTTTATTGAAATCAATATAAATTACTTAGTCGACTTCTACTTCTTGATTATAATGTTTTTTACTGGTTTGGTTTGTGAGAAATATTTATGTCTTTATTCAGAAAGCCATAACAGAATTTAAAATAAGGAATCTCTGCCGGTCTATCTAAAACTCAACATTCAAAATAATTTATTCAATTTAGGTTACAAGTAGCTCTTGTGAATGTCACTATGTCATTGGTCTGGGCGGGAGATCTTATACTGAGAAGAACCGGCAAGAAACTCAGCATGTGTCCAGCTCTTTTCTCCATTACAGCCAGCGTCAAAAATATTGGAAAATGCCCTAGGTATCTCTCTCCCTACCCGTCTCCTTACCCGTTCTCTCTCCCTTATATATTACACAGCTTAAGTTTTTATTGTATCTAGACTAAGTTTTTATACAGCAATAAATTATCTTATCTTATCTCATATAGTTTGATGAGTCCGACTTCATAAATTTATCGTAATTGAATTTCTTATTTTGCATTAAAATTGTATAATATTAATGTCGAATTCAAGAATTTTCATTTTAGAAGTGTTTTCATTTTTGAATTCCAGCTTTCACATGTAGAATCTGAATTACGATTCCCATCTATACTAATATTATAAAGCTGAAGAGTTTGTTTGTTTGTTTGGTTGAACGCGCTAATCTCAGGAACTACTGGTTCGAATTGAAAAATTATTTTTGTGTTGAATAGTCCATTTATTGAGGAAGGCTATAAGGCTATATTACATCACGCTATGACTAATAGAACGCGGGTGAAACTGCGGGGCACAGCTAGACCCTCATATATTAATTAAACGATTTTTAACTTCAGCGAACACAACAATGAGATGCAAAACATAATTACTGAGGCGGATCTCGCGTCTCCCCATAATTATACATTTCTCATCTCAAACACAAAATAATAAGAATGTAGAAGGTAAGCTTAATATACTGCGTTCGAGCCTCTGTGGTTTAGCGGTTAAGGCGACGCACCGCTAAACAATAAGTCTCATACGTTTTGATACGAGCGTTTGCGCCCCGTACCATAAGAAAAACTGTTTTTTTTTCCTTTAAATTAAAACTACAAATTATTTAAAAAAATGAACTACAATTTTGAAGTGTATGTTAAGACTAATTTATAAGAAAATTTAGATGCTTAAATCGGTCTGGTTAGCCTGTAAAATGCAAATCTATGTTTTAAAAGAGGTTACTTTGATATTTTTTTCTCTGTTATAAAAGTTGACAAATCGTGTTTCTGCTACTAGCAAAATGAAGCCAATTATATGAAAAATCATGTCATCAAATATCACTTTCGTATGTTTTGTAATTGTTTGGATAAATCAAGATCCCGCCACGTAAATTTCCAATGCGTCGCCTGGGTCCGATTCCCAGCGGGGGGTACATGTTTGTGTACTCGGTTTGGTTGGTGGTAGCACTTGTTTGTCCACCTGGCTAGCTTACACCATCTTATCAAAATATGTCGCCATACATCAATGTTTGTAGCATTATTGTGTACCCGCAGCTAGAGATAACGATAGCCAGTGCCTCAGTAGTTGAGGATCCCGGATGAAGTGCGCTTCCATCATTGGCCTTATCATCACTTAACATCAGGTGAGATGAAAGCACTGTGCTTACCGGTAATATATAAAAATAAAAAATATACATAGGCCCTCTCAAGGATACGGAATCTAGGACCATCTCGAACCAGTCCGAGCAGGGCTGTAGCGAGATTCCGTGTCCGTGAAAGGTTGTCTATGTGTGCGTTGCTCGCGCGAATTTGTATGCACAAAGTCAGTCAATTTTATTTTGTTCCAATAAGTACTTTTTCACTTCTCATGCTCGTAAGTTGTTCTTTATGTTGAGAGAAGGCTGCATAAAATGTGTTTTTATGCTCTTGTGCATAAAGTAATTTCTTCTTTTAAGTCTAAGGCAATAAGGCCTTACAGCCACATGTACACAATTAAATACACTTTCATTTTATTGATATATATTTCTATGAGATTTAGGTTACATCTTAATTTAATTACGACTTAATTATGTATTACTATCTAAATACAAATTTACAATTAATACGGGCGTGCATTTACGTAAAAAAAATATAACGCAAATATTTATACGAGTAATAACTTGGCATTACGGCTCAGACCATAGTCGAACGTCACATAGTTGAAAATTAAAAAAAAATAAGAAAAAGTGTGTGGCGGGAAACTAATTATTCGTCAAACAAAACTAGAAACTAGCTTTTGTTGTGTTGCGGTTTGTTTTACTTCCTTGCAATCGAAGTGAAAAGCAGAGTGTAAAACTCGAGTATAAAACCCATTTTACCCTCGACGTGACTATCCACCCTCGATGCACGTCACGGGTAAAATGGCTAAATTCTCATGCTCGTAAAGTTGTTCTTTATGTCGGGAGAAGGCTGCATAATATAAGTTTTTATGGTCTTACAACCACATACACAATACACCTTCATTTAATTGATATATTTTTATGAGATTAAGGTTATGTCTTAATTTAATTACGACATAATGTATTACTATCTAAATACAAATTTACGATTAATACGGGCGTGCATTTACGTAAAATAAAATAATTTATAATAACTTGGCATTACGGCTCAGACCATAGTCGAACGTAACATAGTTGAAAATTTATGAAAAAATTAAGAAAAATTGTGTGGCGGGAAGCTAATTATTCGTCATTAATTACAATAAAAAAAAATATTACATTTTCTTGTAGATATATGCCTTGTTTTACTTCCTTGCAATCGAAGTGAAAAGCAGAGTGTAAAACTCGAGTATAAAACCCATTTTACCCTCGACGTGACTACCCACCTTCGCCGTAAATTCTTCAACAAGAAAACCAATCGCTTCTGGACGAGCTGAACCACGTCAAACACCAGCTGGATCTGAAAGAGTGTCCCAGGCGGCCCAAGATGTCAGAGTAACAAAACAAACGGCGATACAAGTGTACCACTACCTCAGAAAGGTATGTGAAGTGGTTGCCAGATAAGTCGCAGTTATTTAACGGGATTTGAAAACTTTATTGTCGGTACAGTTCAAAATAGGCTATATATGCACGTCTCGGGTAAAACGGCTCGTTTTGTGCTCATTTTGTACAATCTACTATTTACCTACCACCCAGTTAGGACGTCTTAAATTCAACTCGACACTTCTTCCAGTTTCTGAGAAAATGGGTCTTGACAGACAGACCCGTTCTGTTTTTCCTTTTGAGGTACGGAGCCCTTAAAACGACCAAATAGTAAAGTAAAACGACTAAGAATGTAAATGACTTAGAAAGAAAAGAGGACTTTTTGAGTTGTTTAAATAGTGGACGAGTTAGGAATATGGACGAGTTAGAAATATGGACAAGTTAAGAAGTTGACGAGTTAGGAATATGGACGAGTTGGGAAGTGGACAAGATAGGAATTGCAGGTGGACGAGTTACAAAAGTGGACGAGTAAGGAATATGGACGACTTGGGAAAGTGGACGAAGTCGTCCTGAAGGGCCTATTTTTTAGCTGTATGAAGGTTACCTACTGCAGTATTTTATGTCTTGAGCCTAAACCAATTACATCTGTAGCAGTAACTTTACGCAATCGCTGCAAGTTTGAATTAGTAAAGTTGATTATGGCACGACTGTCTACGTGTGCTACTCGTAGATTGGAAATAGCGGAGCGAAATCAAGAGCAAAAGTCTTTGATCAAAACCAGAAGCAAAGATACTACTGACTAAAGTGTGTATGTGCTTTGCGATTTTAGACAAATAATTACTTATAATAACTGTGGTCTTCGCCCAGTAGTCGAAATTCTTCAGTATTCGCCACGACATTGATACGTTTACAAGTTCTAAAGCCTCCTTGAAATCAAAATTAAAGTCAATCTCAAATGTTAAATCTAAAGCGTAAAGTATAGAAAACAATATGTAAAACCCTTATTTATAGTCCCATTTTATTTTCCATTTTTATTTGAATTTTTAAGATTTATTGTCACTTAGATAATAGTTAGGTAATGGTCACAGATATGTAATGTAAACTTACGCATGTTAGGTTCGCATCGAGAAGATAACATTCTAATCTTATTTTAAAGTTTTATAAAATTATCTCTTAATGATTATTATCTGTTTTGTGAACTATACAAAAAAATATATAGCCAAAAAACAAAAGCAATGTGACTCTTAGTTTCTATTTCCATTCCACTTCTCAAATGTATTGTGCTCAGTATTCGGCAGGCATACCAACAGGTCCATGCGGCTACAAAGTCCACAATCTCTTTTACCTTTGACGAGGAGGCCGGTGGATCCACTCGCCTTATCAACCATAACCCCTGTAACCGGTAACCGGTGACATTAGATCATTAAGTTCGGAGAGGAGGCTACAATTATTACATTATTATTTTATTACAATACAGAGTACTGCAATGTAATTCACTGTATCACGTGTATGACTGTCTAGCCCAGAATGTTAATCAGCTAATAATAGTTCAATAATAATGGTTAATAATAGTTTATTAAATTTTACTGAAAGCTTAAGCAAATTATCGCTTAAGCTTTCAGTAAAATTAAATTTGTGTTTAATTATAGGTTTCTGATTGTTTTATTTTGAAATTTGTTGATACAAACCTTGTTGGTCGTCAGTAAATTAATTCATTATAACACATACAAGTATCTTACCAAAAGTTTCTATAACAACTAGCATAAGAACTAGAGTAGTGTGTACTCCGTATATACACACATGCATCTCCACTCAGTATAACCGCCTCTGTGGTCTAGTGGTTACGACCGCCTGTCTCAGACCCGTGGTCCCGGGTTTGATTGCCAGCGGGGGGTACATGTTTGCGTACTCGGTTCAGCTACCACCACCTTATCTAATTATATCACCGTAACATGAAAGTTTATGGCATTGTTGTGTTCCGGCAACTAGAGATAAGATAGCCAGTGCCTCGTAATTAAGGCGAGGGTTTAAAAAAAAACGGTGTTTAAAAATGAGTTTTATTCGAAATGTATAAGGATTTTAAATCCAAAAAAAATATGTTATTCATTTGCCTTTTATCTAGTAATTTCGGCCGGTGTTATCACGATATTTTACAATTTCCTGCATCGAATATAATATCAAACATACGTCTTATTAATAAACTAAATATCATTTTATTCAGGCTATACACCGTTTCAGACAAAGAAAAATATACCAAACCAATTGTCTTTGAATATGTAATAGTTGTCGGCCATCATAATTTTAATAATAAGTAAACGTTCAATAAAATATTGCTTCATTCGACGCTCGCGCCACATCGTTCAGTCCCGAGCGGAACGCCTTGGAAATCTCACAGTCGGAAACGCTCGCCTTAAGGATTCCGGAGAAAATGCGCTTCCCCCTTCGGTCTTGTCGTCACTTAACATCAGGTGACATAAAGAGCGAAGCCAAAGCGAAGACAAAGCGCTTACACGTTAGACATAACAAATAAAATTTAAAAAAATCATTAAAATCGGTTCATAAACGACGAAGTTATCAGCAAACACACATAAAAAAAATATATATATATAGGTATATATACGAGTCGAATTGAGTAACTTCCTCCTTTTTTGAAGTCGGTTAAAAATAAAACCTTACTACATTGGGTAAATAACTAAACAACAGCTCGATATACATGGTAGAAAAAAAAGACCGTGGTTGGAGGAAAAGTACCCTTAATATTGATGATGGCAAATTTTACTGAAAGAAAACATTCCTTTATTTTCAAAAATAATTAAATCTGCATTTAAAGATTTAAAAAAAATCACCTGCTTGAACCGGGAATAAAACCGCTGAAATGTGAAAAAAAACATTCTGTATTTTATGATACCAACTGAAAGAGTCATTCATAAGGATCAATTCCTTTTAAACAACATGTATCTTGAATTAAAGAAAGACCAAGAAACAATATTTTTTTAAAATTGTAAATGAATGAATGAATCATGAGCTTACTTACTACTTATCTAAAGGAAATAGTTTACTTAACTTATGATTTTTCAAAATTTTCAAAGAATTTTTGAAAATAAAGGAATGTTTCCTTTCAGTAAAATTTGCCATCACAATATTAATTAATATCACAATTTCCTCCAAACACGGTCTTTTTTTCCACCATGTATAAGCGAATACAACCGCTGGACATTCGGTGAATTAACGGCAATATAACACAATCTGCACAATAGCCTCTTGATTTATGGTGAGTGAGTCGGCCAGCGGAAACAGGAAATGCAAGAGCTTATCCGGTGTCAAGTACAAATACAGATGCACTGAAGTGGTATGATGTGTTAGGCCTATATAACTACGAGTAGACTAAGTACTTATAAGCCTCCTGAGTTTCTAGCCAGCTCTTACTGAACTGGGGTAGATTCAGTAGTATAGTCTAAACTATTTTTTTAGTTTTTTAATTTTATAGTTTGGACGTCAATAAGTGCCTGTGAAAGCTTATGTTGAATAAATGATTTGACTTTGAATTTGATTTCAAATAGTGCCACGAAATAGTAGGTACATTACTGCAGCCACTAGTATTTTTTAAAAGTCCGTTAACGCCAAAAAGGCCGTATGATGCTATTAGCAAACTCTCTCTAAAAAAGAGACCGTATTGATGGAAAAACGTGACAAGTCCCGTCAATGGAGTAAAAAAATCATGAAAAAAAAACATTTAGTTCGCACCAATATTATTTATGTATTGACCGTACAACAATTTAAATAAGGATTCGATTTTCGAGCATGATGTTTGAGAAAAAAAAACTTGCAAAAACTTTGAACGAAACGATAATAAAGTATAAATCATCTCAGTACATTTGCCAAACAACTTGTACTTGAACATCTATTTTTTTTGGAATTTCCCCCATACACTCACCAAACAATAATGAACCTTATTTTAAAGTCATTTCGATATCCCATTGCATTGTTTTAGTGTTACCAGGTTAATTTTAGTGTTGTCTTAAGAATTGTTTGCCACCTTAGTAGTAAAAAAAAACAAAATAGAAATTCGGGAGATTAGGTCGTGAAATCGGGATATCGGGAAAGAAGAGCCGGAATCTGTAGATCTCCCGATAAATCGGGAACTTTTGCAACACTGCGCGGACTAAAGTCCGCCGTGTGCGTTGCTCTAGAGTGTGAGTTCTATTTTTTTCGGGGACTCCCGCGTACTTTTGTCCGGTCCGCTCTCTGCATGTCCGCGGTTATTCGGGGGACTTTTAGTACGCGGTACTTTTAATCCCTCGTTTGCGTTACTCGATACAGTTGTAAGCGATCTATTTTAGCGGATAAAAAAGTCCGCGGACAAAAATCTCTCGTCTGCGCAGGCCATTACGGATCTACTCGCGTTTTGTACACATACGCTCTTCTGGGAGACTGGGAGCCAAGTGCGAGTTTAATTCGAACGAGAATTTGTATGGCAAACTTTTAACTCTTCTTGTATGTCCCTATCTACTGACCCTGATAGGTAGGGTATGGCAGCTGGAACTACGGGTCCGGCTGTCTTTTCAAGGGTACCACGGGAGTTCCGGATCCTAGGCCCCCTGCCGGTTATGCCTTCGCGGGCGTCTCCGGCAGGCCCCGGACATGGGTTGGACTCGTGGTGGCATGTGGTTAGCTATAGAAGTGAGAATGTTCGTCTGCCTGGTTGGTCTGGCCAGGCTTACATTTCGTGCATAGCGAGCGGGTCTTAGTAGCGGTCCGGTGGGGGCCTGAAGCGAAAAGATCTGCTGGGTACGTGAGTTACCCTTAGTTGGTGTGCTGCTCGGTGGTTTTCATTGAGTAGTTACTCCAACATCTCCGGTACTAGTCTGGAGAACTAGTAGAGGTGCCCGCTAAATGCAAAGGCCTCCGGTTTAATCAGCCGCGTAGGAATTTGGAATTGATCAGGTGCCTGGATGGGTACCGAGAAGTGAGTGTGCTTACAACTCCGCCACCAAAGAGGACATTTGGTAGTTTACTTTAGAATTGACGGCCCGAGCAGTGGTACACTGCGAGTTGTGCTCTTAGTGCAACGAGAAGTGAGCGAGCTTACAGCTCCGGTGACCTATCTGGATATTAGGTATTGGACTATACGTGTCCACGGGGCGACTAGCTTGAGACACTAGTCTTAAAAGTACTGGATGAAGGATGCGTACCGGCGTGTTCTGATCTGGCGTTGTGACCTGACGTAGATGGTCCCTTGCGCTTGCGTAAGGATGTCTGACACCTACTTTGTAACCGCATAGGTTGGTAGGGGGTGTCAGTATAAACTTTAAAGTAATGTATAGCGGGTTGTCTTCTCGTATGTCGCCAGGAGTCGCTGCTTCAATGCCATACTAATTTACGTTTTCGTAAACGTAATCGAATGAATACGGATAGCAAACCAAACTCTCATTAGGCACCCTGCATGTGCATATTTTTGCGGGCGTAAGAGTGGGTAGATCCGTACTGCATCCAAGCTTGATAAACGAGTGAGTTAGCGGAATCAACACTACATACACTGCATTTTTGTGTGCCATGGATTTCCGCAAAGTAACGCCTGATTAACTAACCTAACCCCATCTCTTCCCGTGGGTGTCGTAAAAGCCGACTAAGGGACCATTCCAGAGGATGGGCAGCAGCATCTCTCTGAGGTTACCTTCAACCTACTGCGATCGCCAACCCGCCTGCCAAGCGTGGCGATTACGGCAAATACCCCCCTTATTATGCCTTTGGGGAGGCCTTTGTCCAGCATTGGACGTCTTTTGGCTGAGATGATGATGATGATGAACGCCTGATTCCATTAATTAAATAAATAAAACTCAATACTATAAAGGTACGTACACATGCTCGTCTTTTGCGCTCGGGACGAAGTACTTGCACTCCCTCTTCTGGAAGCTGCTTTCGATCCAACTGCGAGTGGTTTTCTGGAACAAACGGAGAAGATTGATTAACATTACTGTTATCAAATTATATGCACATACATTTACAGTAGCACACTTTAAGAACCCGATCCGATCCGAACTTCCGCCTTTTAACCGCCTCTGTGGTTTAGTGGCTTAGACCATCGGTTTAGACCCTGAGATCCCGGGTTCGATTCCCAGCTTACATGGTGATGATTACATGTTTGTGTACTCGGTTTGGTTGGTGGTAGGGCTTGGTTGTCCGCCTGGCTAGCTACCACCGTCTTATCTAAATATGTCACCATAACATCAATGTTTGTAGCTTTGTTGTGTTCCGGCAGCTAGAGATAAGATAGCCAGTGCCTCACTAGTTGAGGATCCCGGGTGAAGTGCGCTTCCATCATTGACCTTATCATCACTTAACATCAGGTGAGATCAAGGCACTGTGCTTACCAGTTAATAATAAAAAATAAAAAAAATAACCCCTCGTCCGCACCGATTCGAACCCCTCGCCCGATCCGATCCGAACACCTCGCCCGATCTGATCCGAACCCCTCGGAGAATCTAGTAGGGCACGGGAACACACACTAGTGCGTGATGCCGTTCCCTCTAGAAAACCGCTGAAGGTGCTTCGTTTCTTGGCTTGAGGAACCCTTTAAGTTTCTCGCCGCCCCCAAAAAGCCTGGTAAAGCTGAAAATGACCAGTAGCAATCACCGAACTTTCTCAAAAAAATCTTTAACAACGTCTTAAGCTTGCTTGTATTTTTTATACTAAACTAGTGGTCGCCCAGTGGTCGAAATTCGACCGTCATTTTATTAAGGCTGCACGGAATGTATCATAAGCAATGGAAAATTTAAAAAGATAGAATGTGAGTTTGGAGTGGCATTGACAGATTTCGGCCGCTCCTCTTCTTGAAAAGAGTTTACTTTTATGCGTGTGTGTCAAATACATGGTAGTGCGTGTAATGTTTGTTTTATTGATTTAATGTATTTTTTATGCATAATTTAAAAAAACACATTAACATTCTGTACTCCTTCTCTATATAAAGTATAAAGTGTGCGAAATTTCAAACTCCTCCGTCCGCGGCAGTTTTCGTAAAAAGGGGTGCAAAGTTTTTGCTTCACGTATTAATATATAGATAAATAATTTTACAGGGACACTAATGTCCTAGAAGATAAGTCCGAAGAGCTATCACCCGGATTGCAAAAGGTCATAAGTGATGTTATTTTCGGATTCGCTTGCAATGTTTTCTTAGATCTTCTTATCTTTAACAAACTTGAAAGTATGCAGAGTAAGCAAATGACTTTGAACAGCCAGCTTTTGTTTTAGTTTTAACCTAAAATGAATGAGGAAATTTGAATCGCTTAGGCAGCATTCGCCGATATCAATTATTGGCACGCTGCGTCCGATTCACTGCAAGCACTGCTGTTCGTTTCAATTTCAGTAAAACAGGCAGACAGTAATGATTGGTGACACGCCGATAAATTTCACCCGGCCATATTCGCCGTATGACACCGGGTTGGTCATAATTTAATAAATTATCTCTCGTTTTCAGACACTTCGCTCGCAAATCAGACGCAGCCAGTTTTATTTGCCATTTGTACGCAATAAAGTCGTGTGATTTTATTAGCTGTAACGAAGGATTCTGTTTTCATTATTATACAGGTGCGAAACATCAGCATTACCAGCTTATTTTATGTTTCAGTGCTTGGGCACGAGCCTTATCCCTATAGATAAAAAAACGACAGAGAGACACAAATATTTATTATTTTTATTGTTTGTGATATTTTTCAATCGTTGCACACCGATTTGATTGATAATGATAATAAGACTGATTTTGATTATATAAATATGACTTAAAAACACATTTAAAAGCATTTTTATTACTGACTGTATCTCATACCATTTGATTTGTTTTGGGATTCGTTTATGAATGGTATTCGTTAGGAATTAAAAAAAAATAACGATAATAAACAAATACCATTGGTATTTGTTAAGTGGTCTCTGCCTACCCCTACGGGAAAGAGGCGTGATTATATGTATGTATGTATGTATTAGTTTATGGTATTAGAAAGGAATAGGTCAAACCACCATGCCGCCGCGGGTCAAGATTAGTGGATGTTAACGACTGCTGATGCATCCAGGACCAATAACTTTAAGTACCTTCCGAAGCATGGGGTAGCTAAAGAGAATACATTTTTGGTCACCCATCCGATGACTGGTCGTTGCGAAAGTTGCTTAACTTCAGCAATCGCAGAACAAGCGTGTTAAAAGGTGAGAACAAACTGGAGCATTTACTTGTCGTGTAACGTTGAATGTTACAACGTTACTTATCAAGTTAATGATCTTACCATTTCCACAGCTTGTAACGTACAAGCAAAAGCTCAACTTAAAAAGAATTTCCTTATGTAAGAAAGGTTCCTGTATTCGCCGTAATACTCATAACATCTGTTGATTCTAACGTCCGCTACCCTGATTTTGACTATGGGTAATTGCCAAATTCACACTCGATTGAGGAGGAAAAATAAGAACCGACGCCATGCTAAATGTTCTGTTACAACTAACAAGTAATTATTATTAATCTTAAATAATGGCTTCGCGATTAGCATTAGGCCATTATCCAGTAGTATTATTGTTATAAACTGTACGGTAGATTGAGTTAAAAATGGAGTCTCCAACACGTGTTATTACGAAAAGAACTCGGTTTTTTTTTATATATGTATTAGAAGGAGGCAAACGAGCAGGCGGGTCACCTGATGGAAAGCAATCACCGCCGCCCATGGACACCCGCAAAACCAGAGGTATCACAGATGCGTTGCCGGCCTTTAAGGAAGGAATAGGCTCGTTTCTTGAAGATTCCTAAGTCGTATTGGTCCGGATGAAACTCCAACTTACAAGTAAATGATATGAGGTATATTCACCTCGTTGACGCGCTTGCCATGAAGTTGGTTATCCTATTAGCTCCAAAGTAAATTCAACTTTATTTGGACAGTTTCTACAGTACCTTTCAAAAGTAACTTGGGAATTGTTGACAGGTAAAGTGAATAGTTATGTTTGAAGATTTGTTTTGTCTAATAAAGTTTATGTTTATAATTAACTAGTGGCTCGCTCCCGACTTCGTTCGCTTGGGTGGAAACCTACTATTGCTGGGCCACATACCGGGTCCAATTGTGAATCGAAACCATCCCACTCAAACACACAAAAAAAATCATCGAAATCGGTCCAGCCGTTTAGGAGGAGTTCAGTAACACACACAAGTATTGAAAAATTATATACGTATACTAGCTGTGCTCGCGACTTCGTCCGCGTGGAATAGTGACTTTCGGCAGCATTTTTAATTTTTTAGGCTCTTTTCCCGTTTTTGCAACATTTTTCACTGATGCTTCGCTCCTATTGGTCGCAGCGTGATGTTATATAGCCTAAAGCCTTCCTCGATAAATGGACTATCCAACACAAAAAGAATTATTCAATTCGAACCAGTAGTTCCTGAGATTAGCGCGTTCAAACAAACAAACAAACAAACAAACTCTTCAGCTTTATAATATTAGTATAGATAAAGTTTAGTCACGTTCCTGTGCAACAAGTCCAACCAAGAATTCGTAAAATGACGCCAAAAAACTCTTAACACTTTTTTTATCGCTTCTGCAGACGTTCTGTCACATTTTTATCAATTGAAATCGCTATAACTTTGCTACCTAAATAGAAGGTAAAAAAAAGCATAGATCTGATTAAGAGCTTAACGGTGCGGTGAAATGAAAAAACAACATTTATTCAGCACTCAACGTATGTACATAATAGTACTAAATTCCTTAAAATCACACGTAAAACGTAATGTCAGGCTTTGTTTTCAGCATATTGCCAGTATATATCTCTTCTGTGGCTATATGCTGTAAACTAGAGCTATCTGGTTTCCAGAAGCTTTGCAGGTTGGTTCAGCAATATTATTAATGTTATAGAAATCGTTTCCTAAAATATGAAATAGGTTAAACGTTCTAAGACTCATGTAAGCTACAGCGATATTTAAGTAAAGTAAACATCCCCATTTCTCATTTTCAAGACATGTTGGATAAAATCTGTACTTTTACTTTGCTCGCCCCTACAAAGCGCTGCATAGCTCGGGTTTGTGATCACCAACCCGCTCGATCCTATCCGACCCCTCGGAGAATCTAGTAGGGCACAGGGACACGCACTAGTGCGTGATGCCGTTCCCTCTAGAAAACCTCCGAAGGTGATTCGTTTCACACGGTTTGAGGTACGCCGCCCCCAAAAAAGCCCGGTGAAGCTAAAAATGCTGTCTGAAGCAATCAGCAAACAAAAAAAACCGGACAAGTGCGAGTCGGATTCGCCCACTGAGGGTTCCGTACAAATTTATGGGTATCAAAAAATATACATCATAAAAATAATTAAAAATCTGTATAAGCTTGTGCAAATGAAGCCCTCTCATACGATACCCCACATGACACGGTTAACTTACTTTAAAATTTCGACCCCTTTCGATTTAACTAAATATGTATGTATAGTTTTCAGACTTTTCCCTGTACTTATAATATAAGACGATATTACTTGCCAAACTTTATAGTTCTTATGTTTCTCTCTCATATTTCCAGGTCAACGGCAAGTACCCTATGAATTTTGATTCCCTTGGGAGTGTCAAAATATTCGTTATTTGCGACATAAACGGCCGTTTCTTTATTTTTCGTTAACTTAGAAGTTTGGTTTTTTCACAGTTTCATGGTACCGCAGATCTGAGTATATGGTTTTTCAACTCGATACCTCCACGCGTTCTCGAGATAAAGGGTCTTGACAGACAGACAGACAGACAAACAGACGGACAACAAAGTGATAAGGGTTCCGTTTTTTCCTTTTGAGGTACGGAACCCTAGAAACCAACCCGCATTTGGCAAACGTGATGATTAATAAATATTTCCGTGCCGCGTAGGCTTGTGGAACTGGTGAGGTACCCGGATGGGTGCTAGGAAGTGAATGTGTTTATAACTCCACTACCAAAGAGGACATTTAGTACTCGACTTTAGAGTCAACGACCTGAGCAGTGGAAACTGCGAGTTGTGCTCTTCGTGCAACGAGAAGTGAGCGTACTTGAAAGCTCCGGTAACCTAATTGTAATTGGAGAATATGAAGTGGACTATACGTGTCCACGGGGTAAATCGCTAAAGACACTAGCTCCGGATGAATAATACGTTTCGGCGCGTCCTAATCTGACGTTATGACCTTACGTAGATGGTCCCTTCCCTTGTGCGAGTTGGTTTATTGGCTCAAAGTCGTCTCGCCTCTCGTATAAACTAACGGTTGGTAAAGTGTCAGTATAAAACTTAAAAGTCGTTTAAAGCAGGTGTTCAAACGTCACCATAATTAACCACGCCATTGTAATCTCAGAATAATAACTTATTTTTCTGAGATTGTAATGTAATACTTATATGTAGTACCAACTAATATCAAGAGATGGCGTAGCACTGCCTGTCAGCTGAATCGCGCTATCGTTTTGTAAGGTATCCATCGATACTATCGTCGCTATTATATTATATTAGTGTTCTTGGTAATTATATTACTTAAGAAATCTTCATTGGGTTTATTGGTTGGCCCAAGACCTAACGGTTGTTCAGCAGGGTTAATCACTTATCCAGTATTACGAGACTGCGTAATCGACAATCGTAGACCAACCAAGCGCAACTGCGCCATCGACCTCCTCATCTAGTGCATAAACATTTATATTATAACATACTATAATAAAAAAGTATTTGGCCCTCCGAACAATAACTATTATCTTTAGTTATTGTTCTGAGATTTGGCCAGAACTAACCAGACAGCGTGTCAAGCTTATTACACAAGTTCCCTCCCCAAGTGTAAGTCGTCAAATAATCGAGGTCCCCGCCCGCCAGGCGTCGTGCCAGGAGTAACGAGGCGCCATATGGTGGCCATTGCTATGCAAACTGCTCCATCTCGCTCTGATTCGGAACATAATGAGCTACTACTGCACTTTGGGTGCCAGCTTTACCCACTATCGCGCAGTCCATAGTGATAGCAGTTCTTCGTAAAGTAGCTGTAGTATGTTCCTCTTTGAAGTATTTTATATTTAGTAATAGTGAATGAGGTTAAACGAGTTTTTGAGTACCGCGTATCGGCAAACGTAGTGTAGTACGTAATGTAGTGATGTTCTATATCGAATGTATAGAATCGAAATAAACATTACACAAACAAAAACATTAGGACGTCCAACAAAAAACAACATCGTATGGGATATTTATCTGAATATTGATAGTGTATTTCCAATTTGACCCGAAAGGGACACGGACAATGAATGTGTTAATATTTGGGGTAACGACTAACATTGTGTTTGTTTTCCGTCATGTTAACTTTGGACTATTACTTATTCTGTGACTTTGGGTTTGAATATGGAATGGCGTCCGTCAAGTGCGAGTCGGTTTTACGCTTGTATAGTACCGGTAGGTAATTAATTAAGGGTGCGCCGTCCGTAAGTGACAAGTGTCATATGTTTTATTTGAAATGTCGTCGTCCATATTTATTTGATGCCGCGCGGCCATACTAATTTTGTATGGGGAATTTAAGGTGCTTAATAAAAAATAATTATTTAAATAACCACTTGATGAATCGAAAATATAGTCTAGCAATTTGTAGTTTATCCATTGATGATTGTTTAGATAAAATCAGAGGTACAATAATTTAGATAAACTATAAGAAATCTACTAAACGCCGCCACTCGTTTTCATGATTTTTGCCCAACTTCAAATGATATTGTAGAAAAAACTACAGCGTGTTGTGAATTTATGGTTCTGACAAATTGTAAACACGTTCCCTATGATACTAAATACAGGGTGGCCGGAAGATTGACGTCCAAAAGAAAAAATTAGGTCTCTCGTGTCGTGGGGTATCCGAATCACCCCCATGTATGTTCCGCGATTTTTCACGGTTTTCGAGTTATGAATTTTTTTCTAAACTTTTGAAAATTTTCGAGCGATCAACTTAAAAAATTTCTAGAAAAAAAAGTAGAAGACTTTTTTGTATTTTTTTTTTTGCAACGAAGTCTTCATAAGTTGTACTTTTATGCATAAAACAATTAGCTTCGTAACTTTGATGAAAATTTGAAAATGCAGGTCTCAAGAATAAAAAATACGATTATTGAATTATGACTAGAACATTAAGATTAAAATTAAAAATCTAAACAGATGACTGCATGGTTTTTTAGTGATCCTTAAACATGCGACATACTCTCAGCTTTCATAATCATTAAAAAAAAGTAGTACTTAATGAGCTACTTTTCCTAGTATCGGCCTTCAAAGACAGCCACGTGGTATTTTTTTTAAATAATCCATGTGATTAAAACAAAAAGTCTTGCTATTTTATGGTTCCTAATGTTAAATTGGTTTGTTAACTAACCAAAAAATGCCTAAAAAATTGACATTTTGTTTAATTTTAGTTTTAAATTTTATCAATTCTGCGCGTTGCATTCTTGCGAATCATGGGTTGTAAAAGTGAACGCGATTATTTTACCTGCAATAACAATAGGTCGACCGCGAGGATAGAGACGGAATAATTGCCATCTCTCTCACTCTCAGTAGCGCGGGCGACAACCCAAGCCAACGCCAAAATGTTATCTCAGTCGTACTCACTTTGAGTTTACTGCTACTCGTGTCGCCATCGCTCACCCCAAATTTGCTTGCCCTACTTTTTTGACTACTTTGCTCGTTTACTGGACTGTTTTGCCTTCTGATTTAGACTTTGTTTACTTGGAAGTGAAAGAGATGAGTTACACATTAAGTGAATATGCAGAAATGCATTATTTTTATGGAGTTGCACAAGGCAACGGCCGTGAACTTCAACGACGTGGTGGGCCGCAACCTGCACATTATCCCGACCATCGTGTTTTTATTAACACGTTGATGGCAGGCCACATTCCTGGTCAACGCGGTGGTCGTGAAGGAATCCCTCGAGTCGATCCAGATCGCAGAGAAAGAGTGCTCGAAGAAGTTCAGCGAAATCCGTCCACGAGTACGAGAAGAATGGCTCGTGCTCTGGGCATCCCAAGAACGTCTATTCAAGCCATACTTCACGATGAAGGATATCACCCTTTCCATATCCGACGAGTTCAAGCTTTGCTACCTGCAGACTACCCATTGCGCGTTGAATTTTGCCAAACCATGTTACGAAAACAGCATATTATTAGTATTTTCAATTATATCTACTTAACCGTAACTGCATTTTTGGCATTTTTTTGTCGGCGCACCCTTAAACAACATGGATGTCAATCGAATGTTATTTTATGGTACCGGTGGTTACCGGTGGACCCGGCGGACTTCGTACCGCTTTGACAGTTTCCATCAAGTGATTAAATTCTCTTTGGTTTCCATGACAACAAAACAAACAAATCATTTTGTATTGGAAAATTAAATTGTCGTTTTTAATATATTTATAGTGTGATTCCCGTGGGAATATCGGGATAAAAACTATCATATGTGTTAATCCAGGTTATAAACTATCTGTATGCCGAATTTCATCCAAATCCATCCATCCGTTGCAGCGCGAAGAAGGAACAAATATACAGACACAAACTTTCGCATTTATAATATTAGTGTGATTGTCAAATGTAATGAAGTAGTAAATGATGATGATGATGATGATGATGATGATGATGATGATGATTCTCAAATAAGGAAGATACTCATCATCAGCTTATATTGTACACTAGCTGACTCGTCGGACTTCGAACCGTTTTGAGTTTCCATGACAACAAAACAACAAATCATTTTGTACTAATTGGAAAATTAAATTGTCGTTTTTACAACTATTTTCCGTTACTTATTATTTATGATATTGATAATTGCTCAAATTCGACTCCTCAAAGTTTTCCCGTTTCCATTTGTTTAAATATTTGCGTCAACTTTGAAGAGTCGCCATATAAAGTTATACTTGACCAAATCGAGGGCAGGACTGATGGCCGATGGGGCGGAACTGTTCTTGAGTGGCGACCGCGTATCGGAAAACGCAGTGTGGCCAGGACCAATGATCTGGTGAAGGTCGCGGGTAGCCGCTGAATGCGAGCAGCACAAAACCGGTCGTCGGAGATCTTTGATAATATGATGATGACGATGAAATCGAGGTCATTTCATTTCTTAAAACGGCGAGTAAATATGAAAAAGTTAATGAGAGTAGAAGTATAAGAGTAGTAGTATGGTTGAGAAGGATTTTAGCCACCTCCAACGGCCGTACTGGCGAGAGGTGGCTGAGGACAGAGCAGAGAGGCGAAATCTCGTGTCGGATGCCAAGATCCACTTCGGGTCCCTGAGCCAGCGCAGTAAGTAAGTAAGTAATGAGAGTATATGAAGCGAAAGAATTATATAAGGATAGTAGCAGTAAGTGGCCTTTGGGAGACAGGAGTGACTTTTATGGTTTTAGGCTCGTCTCGAAAACAGGACTTGATACTGTTACCAAATTCCCACTATAAGTACCGGTAAGTACTATTTCTATAAAGGTAGTTTGGTACCGGTAATGCAGGTAACGTTATCTAGAAAAGTATCGCTTCTTTTTTCGTTAAATATTGCGCTTTAGCCAATCCGCGTAGAGTGGTTAGTTAATTTACCGGTAAAAATTTCACCCAGGTAACGATACCAAGGATACCGTTACTTTTTTTTACCGGTATCTTCGTTTGACAGAAGTATCGATACCAATTATTGAACGGTATACAAAGCCCTGATAGAAATTACACAAATCGTTACAACAAGAACAAAAACCTTAAAGTGCTTGCTACATCTAAAGTGCTCGCCGCAGTGACGACGCTATCGGTTTCCGATACATCCCGGCGATTAAATGGAAACCATTTTTATTAATTTCGCGCGGCTACTACAAACTTTGCGCTAGTGTTGGGATGTTTATATAGCAAGCTACTACTTCGATAGTTTCGATGTAATGTTCTATGTATAACACATAGACTAAGTCGTAGTCGTAGACATAGACGTTTTATATTCGTTTGTTACGTCTTTTCAATGAAGGAGTGATTTGACTGTTTTTATTTTATAAGAGGAATAATACATTTCTAGCCTTATAGCTGAAATCGACTCAATAACTTATTCAGTCAGGGTGTACGTTTATTATGTGGCATGTAAACATATGGCATATACAAGCGATGGTCTGCGATTCGCAAGGGCCGGTCATCGTATGAATGACCAAATTTTTTCGTCTTGAGCTCCTCCGTGCTTCCGAGACACATAAAGACGTTAGGCCCAGCTGCATTAACTGTCGTTAATAACCACCATTTAGCTATTTACCGACTTTTCAGTCGATAATTTAGTGACAACACTAAAAACAGTTGCAGTGAAGTTTCCAATTCGACAAGGTGTGTAGTTGTGCCAGTTGGTGACTTTTAAATTGGCCGCGCAAAATTGGTTACATGCATTTGTCGCTATCGTAATATTTTGCATATTTGTTATAAGTAGTTTGGTTGGCGCTTTACTAGCTTCCTTTGCCCACCTCACTCCAATACATACCTTTCTCGCACAAGAGCGAGACCGCAATATAGAACACCGCACGCCGACGAGCTCGCTGCGGCTGCAATAGCAAATAAGTACAACGACAACGCTTGAAAAAATGGTCGCACGCGCCTTGAGGAGATCTCCATTTTGGTCATCTGGTAGCTATTACCGCGTTACGAGTGTTAAAACCTGTGAGAGACCACGCGCTGGTGTTCCCGGTCCATGTTCCAGCCAAGTTCATCCACCGGCCACCAACCTGGTGCCGGTTCAGACTGCTCGCCTGCCTGCCGGACACGTGGTTCCTCTACCGCTTGCTGATTAATGTATTTCCTCCTTTTTTTCCCCATCGAACTGTTTACCCATTGCCCTCGTCGCCATCCCTCGCAGTTCGAAACCTCGCCTAGTATAACGCCAATAAAAAATACAGTCCACTACAAATTATAGCATCGCTCGCGCTATCAGTGTGTACTTGTGGTCATTACCGATATTTGCTCAGGCCACACTGGCCTGTTCCCTGTATTTGATACGTTTTACTCTGCAAACACTGTGGCGGAGGCTGTTTGATCCGGCGGGTGGCCAGCCATACTATTTACCATGCATGAGCCGGTTATAAACATCCGACAACTGCTACCTACAAGTGGACTTTAACTTGCAGACCAAGAGTGTTTATCATTGCTCCCTGCAGTTCCAGCAGGGAGCAATGATAAACGCTCTTGGTCTGCAAGTTAAGAAATTTTCGCAAAGGCTCGGTCATCGGATGGGTGCCAAATATATTTTTATTTCGAGCTTCTCCGTGCTTTAGAAGGCACGTCAAGCCGTTGGTCTTAACTGCCATTAAAAACCACGATATAGCAATTTATCGACTGTCGATATTTCAGTAACAACAGTAACAATGTTTGAAATAAAGCCTCCAACTAGACAAGGTGTCAACAATGTGGTCGTTACCGATTACTTTCTCTGGCCACACCAGCCCGTTCCCGGTTCCTGTATTTGATACGTTTTACTCTGCAAACACTATGGCGGAGGCTGTTTGATCCGGCGCCGGCAATACTATTTACAATGCATGAACCGGTTGTAAACATCCGACAATACCTGCCACGTACACGTAGATAGTTTAACTGCGATCAATATAGTAGCTAGCGGGTTTCAGCTATGTTGGTTCGAAAATCTGTTCTGACGCTCTTTAGAATCAGATAGACAAAAAAAAAATCGGTGAATGATAAAGCCGATACAGCTCAGTTCTTGCCTATCGTGATCCCGAGCCAGTTAGGTTTTTGTGAGTATTCCCACATCACCTCCCCTCGTCCAGCTTTAAAAGGCTCCCGCCCCTACACATTCACATGATACACTAAGCATGCCAAAAATAATAAATAACAATATCAACACAGCACGAAATCTGTAACTCTAATTTAGAGTAAGTAAATAAAGTATATGTATATATTTATATAAAAAGTATAAAGATATATAGATAGATATTTTTTTTACTTTATTTTGAATGTGCTAGCAGTTTTACCGTTTCGAATTGGCAGTGGCAGGTTGTTCCAGCACTTTGAGTCTGATCTCCAAAATAAAAACATACTATAGATTCAATTGGAATACCTACACTTAATAAGACTTAAAACGATATAACGGAACACGGTACAAATTGCCCATACAATTACATCAAACCTAACTAGATGAGCATAGAAATGCAACTACTACGCTACGATCATAAAAATGGTTTTCGCGCAACTCTCCGAAATTGAACGGAGATTCGATCAAAATCCGAATATCCGCTGCATGCAGCCTGCAGGCTGTTATCAGAGTAGGAGATAAAGCTGGTTTACTGAATGGGAGGTATGAATTATCTACAGTTAGCAGGATGTACATTAAGTCTATCAATGATAACAAAACGATTAAAATCAGTCTGACAGAACTAGTCCAAAAAATAATATTTTTTAAATAAGCTGGGCCTTCCTATGTGGTCTGGTGATATAATAACCGGAAACTTCAACCCCTGATGAATTGTATAACTTACTGGCAAAACTTATTGTGGTATCAACTACTAATAGTAATAACAGTACTAGTAGTAATAGTAGTTGTTATGGCAACAGGCTTAGATAAAAGATAGTGATAGGTAGCCAGGTAAACCTAGAAAAAGTCTAACACTACACATCGAGCCCAATTCGTGCCCTTGATGGGCATTGAACCCTTTGTACCACTTGGTCCGAACTGCTCGGTGAGGTGTCAACAGTGAATAATATCATCGATACTTAGACCATGTAGTAGTAAAATGTTTTTGTTTTATTTATATAATTTTTAACGCAATTTTTTCAATTTTTGTGTTTTTGTAATTTGTTCGCAACATAATTTGCGTTAAAAAATATATAAACAAAACAAAAACATTTTATAAATAGCTTGCCTACTTCTTAACTGATCTTTAGTATTTGGAAAAATATTATGATCAGATGTTAATGACGGTGTAGTTGTTGACATTGAATGGGCGCCTTTGGCTTTCAAAGTAAAAAAGTAAAGTGTTGAATAATTTCGGCGGTTCAAACCCTGCTCGTGGAAATTTTTTCAATATTTGTGTTTTCATAGTAGTAGTATTGCTTGCATGTCCAAGTCTAGTGATTATTTAAAAGCTGATGATGATTCGATAATTGTCATCAGCTTTTTGGTGATGGTGCACTTCAGCACCATCGCTTCGTCGGATAAAACCGTTCTATTAAGTTACTGTGGTCGCAAATGGATGGAAAGTCAGCGCAACCCGTAAACCCTTGCAACACCTAAGAAATCACATATTTTTTTGAGAATTTGGTGATGGCCTTATACGGCCTTTTCAGCTACCGGACCGGACACCGGACTTTTTTGGGGGCGGCAACAAACTTCAAGGGTTCCTTAAGTTTAGTTTTGAGTACTTAGTTTACTTTACTTTGTAAATATTATGTTGATAAGTCCCCTGTGCCGGGGATAAAGAATTGCACCACCCCATCTCTTCCTGTGGGTGTCGTAAAAGCCGACTAAGGGACCATTCCAGAGGATGGGCAGCAGCATCTCTCTGAGGTTACCCTCAACCTACTGCGATCGCCAACCCACCTGCCAAGCGTGGCGATTACGGCAAATACCCCTCATATCCTTGGGGGAGGCCTTTGTCCAGTAGTGGACGTCTTTGGCTGAGATGATGAGATGATGAAGTCCCCTGTGTGGTGCCGGGGATAAAGAACTGCACCACCCCATCTCTTCCCGTGGGTGTCGTAAAAGCCGACTAAGGGACAATTCCAGAGGATGGGCAGCAGCATCTCTCTGAGGTTACCCTCAACCTACTGCGATCGCCAACCCGCCTGCCAAGCATGGCGATTATGGCAAATACCCCTCATATCCTTGGGGGAGGCCTTTGTCCAGCAGTGGACGTCTTTTGGCTGAGATGATGATGATGAAGTCTTTAATGCGAAATTAATAAAGAGCAGATAAGCTTTCGTTTTACAACTTTTAGGGTTTCCGCAACGTTTTCTACATTTCTTAAAATTCTCGAACGATATCATAATAATCATCAAATTGTTAAGAATGCACAAAATATTAAGTGTGCGCCGACCAATAAAAGCCAAAAGTGCAGCCACGGTTAAGATATGATATGATTGAAATTACATAAACAAAATGTAGCAAGGGAACGCGTTTACAATTAGTCCGACCCATATATTCATAGCACACTAAGGCCCGATTACTCAATGCTCAGATAAGTTTTATCCAACGAATAATATTGTCATTTTGACATATTTGCTAAGGAGAATCTGTCATTATGTCAAAATTATATATCTATAACAATACAAAGATAGAAACAGTAAATTCGGCCACTATGTTAGGTATAGAACTAGATTCGCATTTGAACTGGAAGCAACACATTAAAAAAGTAGAAAGTAAAATGTCATCTTTCATCTACGTACTTTACCATCTGAAACGTGTGACTAACTTTGAAACAGCCCTCACAGCATACTATGCCTATGCATTTTCAATTATTTCATATGGAATCATACTATGGGGGAACTCCTCTGACATTGATAAATTGTTTATATTACAGAAGAAGTGCTTGAGGATATTAACAAATATAGAACAAATAGAGTCATGCAGACCCCAGTTTATCAAACATAGAATACTTACATTTATATCCATCTACATATTAGAGTCATGTAAATTTATCAAAAAACATCAAGAACTTTTTTCACCCATTGACAAAACAAAAAGAAACGATAGATATTTAAATAAGCTGAAATTACCCTTCACCAAGTTAACATTAGTCTTATCCAGTCCTTACTTTATGTCAATCAAAATTTACAATCATATCCCAAACCAGATTAAAAACTTGAAAAAAATTTCGCAGTTCACTTACGCAGTTAAAAAAGTTCTTGACTGAGAAATGTTTTTATACCTTAAAGGAATTTTTCGAATATAAATAACAACTGAGTATGTAATATGATATGGAAATATTTTTTACAACTAATATAATAATATATGTGATTGAAATGCAGATAATTTAATATTTTATTTTGTTGGAATTATATTATTATGCATTTATTTTATGTTAATATGTTAATTTTATTTTAATTGAATTTATAATTGATTTTTTTGTATTGTGACATCTATAGCCCTCTTGACCAAAAAATTAATTTACTTAATTGCTATGCCCTTGCAGGGCCTCACATAATGACATAACATTTTTTAAGACCTAAGTACTTGTACTGTGTATTTTTTGTGACATGCAATAAAGATTCTGATTCTGATTCTGAATATTCAATGAATAAATTTTAACTGACTATTGAAAAATCAGCCCTAAGTATATTTATAAAATTTATAAAATACAGTAAAAAAATTAAACGCCTACCCGACCCAGTCAACATACACTAAGTATAGTTTTTTCTACAATATCATTTAAAGTGAGGCAAAAATCATGAAAACGAGTGGCGGCGTTTAGTTGATATCTTACAGTTTATCTAAATTACTGTACCTCTGACTCTGTTTAAATAATCACCAATGTCTAAACTACAAATCGTCCAACTCACACTTTCGATTTATAAAGCGGTTATTTAAATTATTATTTTTCATTAAGCACCTTAAATTCCCCATACAAAATTAGTATGGCCACGCGGCATCAAAAAAATATGGACGAAGACATTTCAAATTCTATTAGTTTTATAAATGCGAAAGTTTGTGTGTATGTATGTTCGTATATTTGTTACATCTTCACGCTGTAACGGATAGATGGATTTGGATGAAATTCGGCATCCAGATAGTTTATAACCTGGATTAAAACATAGGATACTTTTTATCCCGATATTCCCACGGGAACGGGAACCACGCGGGTGAAACCGCGAGCGGCCGCTAGTAAAATATATGACACTTGACACTTAGGGACGGCGCGGCGCACCCTTAAATTTCATAGTGTATTAATGTCATGTGACTTTAAATTTCGAGATCACCGGTGAGATCAACATCGCAGCCCTGGCGAAACGTGGCTCTCAATATTAAAAAAAAAACATTTATTTTATTCTGTTTTTTGGTATTTGTTGTTATAGCGGCAACAGAAATATATCATCTCTGAAAATTTCAACTGTCTAACTATCACGGTTCATGAGATACAGCCTGGTGACAGACGGACAGACAGCGGAGTGTTAGTAATGGGGTTCCCGTTTTCCCCATTGCGTACGGAACCCTAAAAAGATCAAAGGAAACCATAAAAAAGAGCTGTTAAGCGAAAAAAAATTGTACCTTTTCAAATATTTATAAAATTTACAAAATACAGTGAAAAAATTAAACGCCTACCCAACCCAGCCAGGAATCGAACCTGGGTCTTCCGCAATCCGGGCGGCTGCACTGACCGCTATGCTACCGGGAAGGCTGACGTAGACGCTGAATTTTGTCACTGCTTTTGTAATTTTTAGAGTGCTAATAGCGGCACAGCGCGCCATCTATCCAACGGTCATTGCAACCGTTGGCTATGCAGATTCATCTTTGCAGATGAAATACTACAAATTTGATAACACAACGCTATAGTAAATTTTTACTTTTTATTTTCAAGTGCTAATTGCTGCACTGAAGCTAAATTAAATATTTATAAAATTTACAAAATACAGTGAAAAAATTAAACGCCTAAGGTAAACGTCCCAGTATCCGTTAAGTTTTGAACATTGCTGAGTTTGCACGTCTGCTACGTTAAAATAGGTAGAGTTACAAAAATGATATTTACATGAGCATATAAGTAATTTAATCTAGCTCTTGAATAATTTGTTTTATTCATAATTATGTTAATGTTAATACACATAAATCCAAAGAAATATAAAAAAGACCGAATTGTACCAATACCCGTTAAATTTGTACTAGTAAGCGTTAAACTGTCCTAAAATCCGGTATTTTTAATTGCGAATTTGAACTCTGTTGCTTTAAGTTAAAGTTCACTGAAATATAATATTTGTGACTGTGCTTGATGTAGGGAATATAGAGGTACTTTCTTAAAGAAAAGCCAAAATTTTAAGGAAATGTATTTATGACTACTAATACAAAAAAAAAACAATTATATAAAACAAAAAAATATTTCTTTAAGTTAAAATAACAAAACATAATAAGAAAGAGCATAAAAGAACACAATCCACAGCATAATCAAAAAAAAATAATAACTAACTCTGCATTTAAACAAGCTAGCCAACAAAAATGTTTAACTCAGTCTATCAAAACTACGATTTTAGTATTATGAAATAGTATACATAACTTAAAGATTAAATTTTTACTTTTTATTTTCAAGTGCTAATTGCTGCACTGAAGCTAAATTAAATATTTATAAAATTTATAATTTAGCACTTGAAAATAAAAAGTAAAAATGTACTATAGCGTTGTGTTATCAAATTTGTGGTATTTTACCTGCAAAGATGAATGTGCATAGCCATCGGTTGCAATTACCGTTGGATACACGGCGCACTGTGCCGCTATTAGCACTCAAAAAAAATTAAAAGCAGTGACAAAATTCAGCGCTTAAGTCAGCCTTCCCGGTAGCATAGCGGTCAGTGCAGCCGCCCGGATTGCGGAAGACCTTAGTCAAAGTAACATTAAGATGCGATAGCGAAGTTCGAAAAGAATAAAATGTATGGGATTGACATAAGCCGCGCTATCACGTGGTCAATCTTATGTCAATCCCATACAGTTTATTCTTTTAGAACTTCGCTATCGTTTTCTTAATGTTACTTGGGCTACCGCCACTGGTTCGATTCCTGGCTGGGTCGGGTAGGCGTTTAATTTTTTCACTGTATTTTATAAATTTTACAAATATTTAAAGATTAAACACAATGTGAAATACTTTTATCTTAACAAAAAAAATATGAGATCAAAATAATTATTATAAATTGAGATCAAATTAGGAGAAAAAGTGACGAATTCACCTAGCGAGAGTGCACATAATGTTTATATAATATATTATATTATAATATAATAACTGTATATTGTTTAGTTTTAATAAAAAGCAGCATTTATTATAAAGTAATCAGTCTTAATTATAGCACATTATAGTACGAGTATGTTATGCAGCTATAATAGCGATACCACTTTTTCAAAGTGGTAGGCTTTGATTAAAAAGTTAATCATCATTTAAATCAATAAGCAATTAAAATAAAACCTATTTTTTTATCGCTTGTTTAAGAAGCTATTGAATTGAATACACAACTGTAACCATTTACAGTTACACACATTCAATAGCTTCTGAGCTTCTTCTTGACATTTGAGCAAAGATATAAAGGAACTCGGCATTGTCAAAATTTCACACTACACCAAAAGGTAATTTAATTAGAAAATCACGTTTACTCACACTCATCGACCAGGCAATCAAAGACTAAGCTATAATTAACTACTCTTTTCGCATCAAACTCGACCTTGGACGATGGGGAGAACTCGCCACCAACAATACCGCATTGCGCTTGTTCTATGCCAAACGTTCGGTTCCTGCAAAGGTCAGTTCGTAAGGCTCTTTTTTCCCTTGACATTCATAAGTCGAGTGGGCCTGATGCAGTCCCTCCCATTGTGCTTCGGACGTGTGCTCCTGAGTTGGCGCCGATTCTAACGCGCCTCTTCCGGCTCTCTTACACGACTGGCGTTGTCCCGAGTTCTTGGAAGACAGCCCTTGTCCACCCGATTCCCAAAAAAGGTGATCGCTCAGATCCGTCCAACTACAGGCCTATAGCCATCACCTCTTTGCTCTCCAAAGTAATGGAGTCCATTACAAACTGCCAGCTCTTGAGGTACCTAGAAGAGAATCAGCTACTAAGCGATCGCCAGTACGGTTTTCGCCGCGGTCGTTCGGCTGGTGATCTTTTAATGTACCTCACTCACCGATGGGCGGAGGCAGTCGAGAGGAAAGGGGAGGCACTGGCAGTTAGCTTGGACATAGCGAAAGCCTTCGACAGGGTATGGCACAGGGCTCTTCTCTCGAAACTTATAAGTAAACGAAATAAGTAAACTGCATTGGCATGACATTCACAATGTAGTAGGTTAACTAGTAAACTAAACTAAAACTACTAAACTAGTAGGTATTCCAAAAAATACCTACTATCTTAAAACTTTATTACTATACTACTATCGAGAAACTTTTTTTTGTTGTTTTTTGATTAAAAGATAAACGTATAAGTCAAATCAAAACTACGCGGCCGAAGTCGCGGGTGAAGTCTATTAATAAATAAATAAATATCAGACATAATCACACTAATTGGTAGCCTATGTACTTGTGTTACGGTAATCAGAGCAAACGGATATATTACAAATATTTACATAATGTATTGATATATTACACCCAGACACAGAACAAACACAAAGTTTATCACAAAATGTTTGCCCGGTGGGATCGAACCCACGTCTCAGAAGGAAGGATTAGTACCTCTGCGCCAAAGGGCCCCTCAATAATAAGAATAATAATAATCTGAAAGGAGGCTTATGCCCAGCATTGGGTGTCATGTGGCTTCAATGTTGAAAAAAGGATCCTTGCCTCGATGGCACAAGTGGTTAGTTAGTGCGCTAACCACTTGTGTCGTCGAGGCATCCTTCTTTTATTTCATTTGTCCTTTTATTTGACGATAATGACACTTAAATTAAAGATGCTAAGAACTATGACGAGCTTAGGTGCACTGTTAACCGTGTGTCCCAATAACCAATAAAAAGGTATACAATATTTTATTGAATAATGGCATTTAATGCAAGGAAATAGGGTACAATAACGGGTTTTGGTGCATTGACTATTACTAGGTTGATGCGTGTACCAAAACCCGTTAAAATAGTGTACATTTTAACGGGTACTAGGTCAAGTAGGGATTTGTGAGTACCAATAGATGTGATATGTAATAATATTAACTTTTCACTAAGATTTGCCTTGAGTTTTAGGTTAAATCACTACATAGTTAACTCAAATGTATTAGTAAATTAACACTCTTACCTTACATTTAAAAGCAGCAGCACAGCAAGCTTAGCAATGAACCCTGGTGGTTTCGTAATTCAGTAACAAAACTTCGTATTTTTTGTTTTATTTCGGGCAAACACTTTCAATGTTTTATAGCTAAGACGCCATTACAGTTATGGATAAGTGTTGCTATTATAATTGCGTAGAATATTACTAAGAAAATGTTGCCGTTCGAATACTTAAAAAGTCTTTTTGGTAGAAATGAGAAAACATAAAAATGTAACTAGTTATCGGTTACTGGGACGTTATCGGCATTAGGGACGTCTACGTTACCCGACCCAGCCAGGAATCGAACCTGGGTCTTCCGCAATCCGGGCGGCTGCACTATTTATTACTATTTATATGTATTTTGTAAATTTTATAAATATTTAATTTAGCTTCAGTGCAGCAATTAGCACTTGAAAATAAAAAGTAAAAATTTATACCTTTTCCATTAGGTATTTATTATTTTTGGTACACTTGGCACGTGATTAGTGAGATAAAAGAACGGAGATTTTATTACTAGCTCAAAACTCCAACCAATGCCCTCTGGACATGTTAAATTAGTCTCGAAATTCCCTCTTCTTTGTAATTACTTTCACCGAGTCTACGAGTAATATGGGAGCTATTATTAAATGTTATTGAAAAGAAGAAATAAGACAGAAACAATAAGTAGGTATTTACTATTTAGTTATCGCAACGTCGTCGTGTCAGGCTCACAGCGATAAGAGTTAAATTATGTGCATGTTCCATCGTTTATTAAAAAACAGAACTGAATCTAGATATCATCATCATCATCTCAGCCAAAAGACGTCCACTGCTGGATAAAGGCCTCCCCCAAGGATCTCCACAACAACCCGTTTTGTGCTACTCGCATCCAGCATAAATAATCAGCATGAATCTAGATATAACTAATACATTTCTGAAAATATAGTTGAATTGTTGATTATGTTGACATTTTGATTATAAAATGTCAACTATACAAAACCAACTCTAGATACCCCCCGACCGCCTAACCGATCGCTTTGACTTCGTGTGTGGTTTATGACGTCATCTTGTCGTTTCGTTCGTAAAGCTATAGCCTTTAGCTTTTGATATTGCTTTCATGGGCGGTGCGAGGTCCACTATTTACATACCTACATTGTTGTACAAACAGAAATGCTATTATACATTCTTGGGTCTATTGTTAAAGGAATTTGCCTGATGTCCTTTGGCAAATCACTCTGCTCTGCGTGAAGATCAGCTGAAACAGAGTCCAGATGCGAGGGCAATCAGTCAGAACAGGATTCTGCCCCACTAGCCATCCTCACCTTACCTACCCGCAAGTCTTGAACTAAGGCACTGGCTATCTTATCTCTACCGGAACACAACAATGCTACAAACATTGATGTTATGGCTACACATTTAGATAAGATGGTGGTAGCTAGCCAGGCGGACAAACAAGCCCTACGGACACAAACTTGGTCTAAGAGCGGTGTTAATGAAAACGAGAACTTGTATCACAATACAGTGTCTGACAAAGCTTTAAAAGGATCAGATTCTAAAGCGAAAATTGACCGGTAGCCTTCATAGCCCTTATAAAGGCTAAAGGCAAACCCCAGGGGTTTTTACCAGGTCGGTCTTAATCCTTCTTAGAGATGGACAAGGCCAGCCCCGGATCTACGGAATCTGCGAGCAGATTTTCCCCTGGGTCAAAAAAAAAACGCGAAAATTGTTTATTTGGGTAAATTGTGTAAGTATTTTACAATTACTCTACACGACTACAAAGCAATTTCGAGCAACAATTGAAACATAAAATATACTTCACCACAATAACAATGTTAACAAAGAAAAAGCAGAAATACCAGCAGCAATAGCTCCTTTACATGAAATATTCTTCAATTATCTTTCATCCGTACCTTTAAGTTGAAATAATAATTTCCACTGGCTGCTTCGCGTCGTATGCAGAATCTCATTACATTAGTAATGTTTACTCGCCATTTGCAGTACAAATATTAGTACAATAGCTTGCAGTTTCGTAGCTATTGCAGCATATATCATGAAGATACACGGCTGTTTCGGAGCCATGTAGCGAAATATACCGTAGCGTTGCCCGTTAGATGTGACTTATGCAATGGTCTCAAGACGGGGGACCAACAACCCGCTATACACTACAAATATATAAATATATACTTTAAAGTTTATACTGACACCCCCTACCAACCTTCCGGTTACAAAGTAGGTGTCAGAATAACCTTGCGGAAGCACAAGGGACCATCTACGTCAGGTCATAACGCCAGATCAGAACACACCGGTACGCATCCTTCATCCAGTACTTTTAAGACTAGTGTCTCAAGCTAGTCGCCCCGTGGACACGTATAGTCCAC
This sequence comes from Eudonia lacustrata, assembly GCA_947562085.1. NCBI lineage: Eukaryota > Metazoa > Arthropoda > Insecta > Lepidoptera > Crambidae > Eudonia > Eudonia lacustrata. The sequence goes on from OX387323.1 coordinate 17,529,137, forward strand.
TACCTAATATCCAGATAGGTCACCGGAGCTGTAAGCTCGCTCACTTCTCGTTGCACTAAGAGCACAACTCGCAGTGTACCACTGCTTGGGCCGTCAGCTCTAAAGCCAACTACCAAATGTCCTCTTTGGTGGCGGAGTTGTAAGCACACTCACTTCTCGGTACCCATCCAGGCACCTGATCAATTCCAAATTCCTACGCAGCTGATTAAACCGGAGGCCTTTGCATCCAGCGGGCACCTCTACTAGTTCTCCAGACTAGGACCGGAGATGTTGGAGTAACTACTCAGTGAAAACCACCGAGCACCACACCAACTAAGGGTAACTCACGTACCCCGCAGATCTTTTCGCTTCAGGCCCCCTCCGGACCGCTACTAAGACCCGCTCGCTATGCACGAAATGGAAGCCTGGCCAGACCAACCAGGCAGACGAACATTCCCACTTCTATAGCTAACCACATGCCACCACGAGTACAACCCATGTCCGGGGCCTGCCGGAGACGCCCGCGAAGGCATAACCGGCAGGGGGCCTAGGATCCGGAACTCCCGTGGTACCCTTGAAAAGACAGCCGGACCCGTAGTTCCAGCTGCCATACCCTACCTATCAGGGTCAGTAGATAGGGACACGGCGGACCAACAGTAGTTTATTAGGTTCAGTGTCCAAAAGTTCCAGTGGTTAACGCACCCGGTCTGCGAGTGCTGAGGTTAAGCAACTTGCGCAAAGGCCGGTCATCGGATAAGTGTCCAAAAATGTATCATCTCGAGCTGCTCCGTGCTTCGGAAGGCAACGTGAAGCCGTTGGTCCCGGCTGTATTAGCAGTCGTTAACAACTATCAAATCGCACTGCGCCCGCGTGGTGGTTTATGGCTCTCTCTAAATCCATCTATAGAGAAGGCTCGTGCCCGCTGGGGCAGGGGACAGCAGTGGGGACATGAAATGAGCTGATGATGATGATGATCCAAAAATGTTACAATGATATAAATAAACACATTGCTAAGCACTGGGCAGGGCATCATCAAGTCAATGATATTGGCCTAATCACAACGCCTAATAAATGCAGTTTGATAATCCATCACAAAAAATCTGTCTTCGCTGCGGTAAGGCGAAGTTTTTCGACAAAAAAAAAGGTAATTACTCGAGCTGAAATATATCAGAGTACCTAGGGCGAGTTTCACCCACTTTTCGATTGCAATTACAAAACCTAGAATTTGTATGCATTGAAACGGCACCTTTTGAAGCTCGTATTCGAGCCCGGCAAGTTTCCGTCAAACCCCAAGAACTCGGATTCGAGCGCGCTCGCCACGCGATTAAAAACTTAAATATCGTTTATTTAGAGTCTACTTTTGTATGAAGAAGTTTACCTATAAACAAACTAGAATAAATTTGCTACACTCAAACCCCCCAACAACTTTATTCTCTGTGCGTTATCCATTTTAATTTTTGTTTCTAAAACTTTGCGAATTACGTCATCAGCGCGGGTGCTGTCATTAGTTTTGTCCCGGAGATTGAGAGGTTAACAAGCGAGATTAGCGGATTGCAATTTTTCCCTACAAATTCTCAAGTTTTCGAAGAGTGGATGAAACTTGATCATTTCTTTTATAAAAATATCAAAGTGCCTACACTTTGATATTTTTATAAAAGAAATGATATATTTCCTAACCCAACTTAAACTTTGAAAAATTGCCTATTTTTGTCACCATACTTCGCCTTACCTTAGAAAACTCGTACTAGACTTAAAGAAAAATAACCCACTTGATGCCACACTGAATAAATGAAAACGCAATGATCATAAATATTTCTCATTTGCTCGATGCTTTTACTGAATTAGAAAAAAGAATAATAGGAGGACATTAAGCCACTAATTCCCTCCTAATTTCGTTGGAAGACAATATCTCACAGCTCGGGTCCTCATATATTAACACCAACATGGGATCTTTGCGACTTGGCTGTTTTTTCATAAATATATTAAGCCATCAAATATATATTCTCAAAATTTTTAAGTATATTAAAGTAAAAATACTATTGTATTTTGATTTGAACGTTTTCTCATTAATACATTATATTACATAATTTTATAAATAAATATATAACAATATATTTAAAATAATTACTAAACCTCAAAGTATGCATGTAGGTTTATCTAGGGCATTTAGGAATATAATTTTTTTTTTCCTTTTAAGCGTATATTTATTTATATACGTCTTAACTTTATCACAATATTCCTTAATATAAAAACAATGTTTAAATTCTTAAATTGAATCTTAAACTAGTTTAATTTGATAGTAGGTAACGTTCGAAACAAAAATTATAAATAGGTTAGGATCATCATCATCATCATCATCCTCAGCCTATACTAGTCCACTGCTGGACATAAGCCTCTCTAAGTGCACGCCACCGAGCACGATCCGCGAATACATTTAGGTGGATTTAGATGGATAGTCATATTATTTGTCCTTTAAATTTAGTTACAAAAAAAAATGAGCGAGCCTTGCAGTAGTCGCATATGACGTGTAACATTTGACATCTCACCTTAGTAATAAGCAATTTTAACATTATATTCTGGGTCAGGTAGGTATTATTTGAAATGATTTTTCATAACAAAGAATAATTATTTTTAATGAAAATTGTATTTTATTTAATTGACACTAAGAATAATGCAATACCGCGCGCTCATTCGTCAAATCAAATGACCCCCGCTTTCCCGATTGGTTGGTACCACCCGACGAAGGCCAACTCTATCACCGCGCGCTCATTCGTCAAATCAAAAGGCGCGCGCTTGCGAGCTTCTCCAACTTCCTGTTACACACTTCCGTCGCATTTCACTAAATAACTCCCACAAATTGCAAGAAAGCGATAGGAAAGATGTTACACATCAAAAAAATATAAGTTACTTCAATATAATAAGTAATATGTACTATCTCTAATTATTAGACAAAATCGTCAATGAGTGACTGATTTTGTAAGTTACCATCATTGATCATGTCAACATTTACTAAATCGGGCTACAGACAAACGACTGTAGACGTTTTAAAGTAGCAAAATCAAAGCTAGTACAGTCAAAACCAAAAATATGTAAACTATTGTAACTTTTAATACAATGGAATAAAAGTTAAAGTGTATACAAATCGGTGCTCGTGACTGTACCTATACGAATATACGTAGGTACCGTAGCCATACGATTACAATTTTCAATAGTTACTGATGTCGAGTGGCCAATCTTTCCCCGAGGGAGAGCGGCACAAAGGCGGACGCTGCCGATGTTGATGTATTGTTTCCCTGTTCCAATATTGTGCGTACATCCATACAGTATCCAAGTGTAGTATAATAGGATACCGGTGGTAAAACACAATATGACATGGGTTGGTGTATCAACTTTAATTGCTCAGTCGGAGTCAGGTGCTTACGTACAGTTGAAACCCACTCTTAGCTCAAGCGTATTAGCTTTCAGGATGATGCTTAATAATTAGTAAAGAACACATTATTTTTCTCTAAAATAATTTGTATCAAAGAGAATGGAAACTACAAATACGAATTTTTGAATAAGACTTTTTGTAACATTTTCATCTGGCAAAGGGATTTAGCTTATACAGCCAAGTCTTTAGTATTTTATTTCATTAGATAATTACAGATGATGTTTAATACGTTATTATGATTGATGGATGATGATATACATATAACATTAAATATGCTGAAACCTCCTCTGTCAGCGTAATATACCTATGCATGGTAAAAACCTTGTACCTAGCCGTGTTCCGTAATTTCATTAGCAGTTTATATTACAAACTTTTTTTTTATGGTCGTAATTTTCACCCCTTTCGATTTCGCGCCATTATTTATTTAGTCCAGGGATCGCCAAACAAGGTTGGAGCCACAACTAGAGCGAAAGGGTCATTAAGCTACGCGTGTTACACGTTACCTACAAGCGTAAAGGCAAGGAATAGCTTTTTAAAAAAGGATTCGGATTTTAAATATGGTGTTCAGCAGTAATTTACAAGAATATTGGGATCAGGAAGTCTTCCCAGTTTGAGGACTACAGTTGGAGATCGTATTTGTTTGTAGGCATGTAACTTTAATAAAATTATTTTTTTATGTTTAGTTATGTTTTTAATTTTTTGAGTTTTTTAAATGAAAGTAGCCAGTAGCCAAAGTATACCTACTTGGAAGTATGGTCTATCTCAGAACATTAATATTAGCTTCAGTTATTATTCTGAGGTATATATATATATATATACTACGTTTTTCGAATAAAAACATTAAAATAATTTCGATATTCGAAAATAATTTCATATTTTTTTTATATACTTACTTTACGAACGTTTTTGGTGTGTCGTCGGTTTTTTTACCTTTTCTTTTAAATATTTTACGGCAAAGACTTTATCTCACGTGATGGTATCCGATATCATCCCTACTAAGTATGTGATATTAAGTGATGATAAGGCCAATGGTGGAAACGCACTTTACCCGAGTTCCTCAAGTCCTGAACTACTGAGGCACTACAAGCACTGGCTATCTTATTTCTAGTTGCCGCGACACAAAAAAGCTACAAACATTGTAGTTCTGGCGACATATTTAGATAAGATGGTGGTAGCTAGCCAGGCGCACAAACAAGCCCAAATTGCCACCCTATCTATATATATTAATACGACAAGCAAAAACTTTGTACCTCTTTTTACGGAAATTGCCCGGACGGAAGAGTATAAAATTTTGCACACTTATGGGCTTATTAATAAACAAAGTGTAAGCTTGAAGTAGTTACTCCATGTTTTGTCTCTTTTACTCTAATATGAAATAAAATTTACATGACGGGAACAAAACACGGAGTAACTAATCCAAGCTTACACTCTGTTTATTAATACGGGGGTTATAGAGAAGGAGTACAAAATATTAATACGTTTTAAAATTATGCATGAAAAATACATTAAATCAATAAAACAAACATTACACACACTACCATGTATTTGACACATACGCATATATACGCTTTCAAAAATGGAAGAGGAACGGCCGAAATCAGTCAATACAGATTCATGATCCAAATCCAAACTCACATTCTATCTTTTTAAATTTTTCATTGCTTAGGAATACAATGCGTGCAGCCTTAATAAAATTACGGTCGAATTTCAACCACTGGGCGACCACTAGTCTATCTATATACATGTAATGACTTGTACTGACTGACTGATTCATCATCGCCGAGCTGAAACAGCTAAAGCTAATTAGATGTTTGGACTGTAGGTTAATTGAGTGACGTAACCAGCCACTAAGAAAGAATTTTACGGAAATCATACCCTAAGGGGGTCAATAGGGAGGGGGTGGGGCGAAAGTTTGTATGAAAATACGTCAGTTTTGAAGTAAAATACATGAAAATTGGTATTTGGCTTTTTAAAAAGAAATAAAGAATGACGTGTCTCAGGAATTTTGTTTATTTTCCTTTGAAGGAATAAAAAAAGCAAAGAAGGTTTTTTTCGGGAAATTGAAGTTATTTTTAAAGTAAGAACTATAAAAATTAATAATTTAATCAATCTTTAGATTTCTCAATAAAAATAAAGAATGACGTGTTTTAGCATTTTTGGAAAAACCTCCCCTAAAGAGATGAAACAGGGGTGGAAATTTTGTATGGAAATCTGTCATTATAAAAGTTAAATCCTTCGGTATTTGGCCTGGTTAGAAATTATGAAGGGTTTCAGGATTATCCAAAAAGACGCTTACCTTTAATAAGTTTGACTTTTATTTAAAACAATTACAGGTCGTGTAGCCCATGTGAGCAAAGCCGCAAGCAAAAGCTAGTAAATAATAAACAAAAAACAACACTATCTAACAGCTGTATCCTAAAAAAAATAAAAATGTTACAAGGTGTTTAAAAGGGGCATAAAAACCAACCTTTCTTTTACCGTTTCAGTGTTCTTACCCTACACTATTTAGAGTTTATATTTCAATGATAAGTGTATCTGTTTAAATAGGCCGAACTTCCTTCGCTAACAGGTAAAGCCTTAATTATACTGTCCTTACTTTTTAATCAGAACATCTCTACCTATTGTTTGAGGTATTGTTAATCTTAAAACAACTTTTTTAACAAAGGCCGAGGTCTTTCACGTTATACACGTAAATTAAATTTACAAATCTTGGAAACAGAAAGAGCTGATGTAACAGGAACTAAATATTAGGTCCTTTCCTATGAAAGTGACGTTTTGTATGAAGATTTTTTATAAAATAAATTTTTTCACACTGACGTTTTTTTTTTAATTTTTTTAGCATCTATTTATGTTAACACTATAAAAATTGTAGAGTAGTGTGTTTGTTTCACTAGCTAAATATAGCAGACATTAAAAAGAAAACATCAAGTCCCTTTAAAGCTACAATGAAACAAAAAGACAATTCCGCGAACATAAAAAGTAATCAATTTCAATCAATCGATAAACACACAAAATTAATAATCATTGTTACTGAAGCCTTAGTAACATAGTCCTAATTAAAGGTATATAACAATATTAACAACCGGTATTGACTTTTAGAACTTTTAGACCTTTTAATAAGTGAGAAAAATACGTCAATTTCATAGGTAAGGAACTAATGCCTGAGTTCGATTCCGCTCTTCTAAAACGTTCACAAATCGAGTGGCAGTGGCCTGGCCTAGGATCTATGAGAGATAGAAGGGCTTCTATGGTCTAGTGTTTAAGATCACTGGTCTTAGGCCCAGAAATCCCGGGTTCGATTCATGTTTCATGTTGACGACCTCCTTGGTCGACTGGTTTGTACACCGGTTTTCATGGTGTCGCCATCTCTGAGCGGTTCCGACCCGCGACCCGGGACGGGTTCGATCCTCGGTCGGGTCAATTTAGAAATTATTGTTTTTCTAAATTGTCTCGGGTCTGGGTATTTTCTATGTATAATAAGTATGTATTTAAGTATTTTAAGTATGCTTATCCGTTGTCTAGTAACCATTTAACGAGTTTCTTAGCGAAGCTTCTCTTGGGCTAGATAGTTGGTGTGAGTGTAAGAAAGTTTATTTATTTATTTATTACTTGACATCAGGGGAGATGAAGAAAGAAGAAACTTTTGAAAAGTGGATAGTTACTTCATTTAAAGTTGCTCTGTCTTATGAATGTCAATATGCCATCGGCACAGAGTAAGGTTGTCAGATGGCCGGGATTTCCGGGATTGTCCCGGAATTTTACGTATTGTCCCGTGTCCAGTAATTCGATCTATTGTCCCGGATTCCGAAAAAAATTAATACCTAATAAAAAAATTAACAACAAAATATGACACGGCAGGCGGCAGGCAGCGTGCGGGTTTGTTGTTGATAATGTATTTTCCTAATAAATACAAATATAAAATTCAATATTCCGTAATTTATATTTTTATAATTTTTTTATATTTTTTTTATATTTACATATTCATAGCCATAGATAGTCACGGCCCGACATGGAATTGTCCCGGACTCGGTAAGTTCCGATCTGGCAACCTTAGCACAGAGTCACACTAATATTATAAATGCAAAAGTTTGTGTGTATGTGTGTATATTTGTTGCTTCTTCACGCTGCAACGGATGGATGGATTTGGATGAAATTTGGCAAACAGATAGTTTATAACCTGGATTAAAACATAGGACACTTTTTATCCCGATATTCCCACGAGACCGGGAGAACCACGCGGGTGAAACCGCGAGCGGCCGCTAGTACTTAATAGTGCATCGGTTCGTAATAGCCTAGGGCGGTAGACTTGGAACTTGAAGAACTAGAAAATTACTTAGCAAGGGCCTTAAAGTAATAAATTAATTAATTTTCCTAACACTCACACCAATTATCTAGCTCAAGAGAAGCTTCGTTATGAAACTCATTATATGGTTACTAGACAACGGATAAACATACTTAAAATACTTAAATGCATACTTATTATACATAGAAAACACCCAGACCCGAGACAATTTAGAATAACAATAATTTCTAAATTGACCCGACCGGGGATCGAACCCGGGACCTCAGATGGCGACACCATGAAAACCGGTGTACAAACCACTCGACCAAGGAGGACGTCATAATATTAGAAAATGATTCTATCACACAACATTGACATCATATTTGCATTAAAGGCCCGCAAAACTAATTATTTCAAACATCATCAAGTGAAAAAGTAAATAAGCCTTGAATCCACGCGTACAACCAGTCACAGTATATATTTTTGTCAGTTTAATCTCGCCATTTCTTTTACGGGCAACAGTTGTCTGCTAATAAGCCCATAACGCGGGGCTCCGTCCTCCAGCCGGATTACCCGAAGGCGAGGTGAAAATTTGCCGTGCAATCTATAATGTATCTACACCATCAGTCTGTACCTTATCTATATCTATATCTAAGTATATTAATATTATAAAGCTGAAGAGTTTGTTTGCCTAAAAAATTAAAAATGCTGCCGAAAGTCACTATTCCACGCGGACGAAGTCGCGAGCACAGCTAGTTAATATTATAAAGCTGAAGAGTTTGTTTGTTTGAACGCGCTAATCTCAGGAACTACTGGTTCGAATTGAAAAAATCTTTTTGTGTTGGATAGTCCATTTATCGAGGAAGGCTTTAGGATATATAACATCACGCTGCGACCAATAGGAGCGAAGCATCAGTGATAAATGTTGCAAAAACGGGAACAAAAGCCTAAAAAATTAAAAATGCTGCCGAAAGTCACTATTCCACGCGGACGAAGTCGCGAGCACAGCTAGTATTTCATAAAGTTATTTGGCAATTTGATGCTAACTCTAATACAAGAAAGAAAGTAATAACAAGTTTATAATACTTAAGTAAGTATCGCCAACCTTTTTCATTTGATGAAACGGAATAACTTTATGTTATATCTACAGCTTGATGGTCGATGCTGTCAAATTGAAGGACTTCCCGTCATAATCTAGCCTATTGGGATGTGGTAAAAATGTTACAGTCAGAAATTAATGACAGAATGTTCAATATTATTACATTAGGAACCTTTTTTTTAAATTTGAGCAGCGCAGTCTAGTTCAATTTTGTTTTAGACCCAAATTGGGCATAGATGGCGCTATTTAAAAAAATTGTTAGAGTTACTTTGTCATCACAAAGTAACACTAACAATTTTTGACTATATTTAGCAGAATTCCAAAATTACATTTAGCAACACTGCCATCGGTTCGTAATAAATACCCTATGGCGTAGACCTTGTATTAAGAAGAACTAGAAAATAACGCAGCAAAGGCGTTCAGAATATTAGAAAATGTCGTTTCTATAACACATAATATAATGCATAAGAAGGAATACAAAAACCCCGAGTTACAAATAATAATAATAATAATATTTTTTCCTACACTTACACCAATTATCTAGCCCAAGAGAAGCTTCGTTATGAAACTCGTTATATGGTTACTAGACAAATTCAAATTCAAATTCAAATTCAATTTATTGGCCATAAACATAACAAGGTTTGTTATAAGGCAAGTCATATGACAAAAGAAAAATATAAAATAGTGAGTTATACAATTTACAAAACAAATAATCAAATTATTAAAATACATTAAAATAATACAATACAATAAATAAATATCAATTAATAATTATACTGATACCTTATATAAATTGTAAATGTCATTATAATCATTTAGAAGCCACATTAAATCAAATAAAGTCAAATTATTAATCAATTACATGAAGTCAAATACCTAATTAAGAAATAATGTATAAAGATATTATAACAAAATTTAAACTAAGGTTTTAATAATTTTTGAAAAAGTTGATTCAGCCATTTGCATTGTCATGTATTCATGAACAGTATAAAAAGGATTATTCTCAAAAAAATCTTTCAATATTTTCCTAAAAGGACCGCGATCCAGCCTTGACACTTCTACAGGCAACTTATTGTACATTAAAATCTTAATGTAAATACCCTGCTTTTTGACTTTGTCCAACCTCGTTCTTGGATGTACTAATTTATTTTTATTGCGAAGATTGTGTTTATGTAAATCACATCTCTTCAACAGGTGGTCTTTCTGTTCGTGTATTTCTAACAAACTAGTAAATATATACAGTGATATAACAGTCATTATTTTGTTTTGCCTGAAGTACTTTTTAGCAGATGTACGTTTCCTCAAACCATTTATTATTCTGATAGCTCTTTTCTGTGATACTAAAACCTTTTTAATTTCGGCGGCATTGCCCCATACGGTAATTGCATATCTTATATTAGAGTGTATATAAGCATAGTACACAGTTACAAGTGTGCTTTTATCTAGTAAGGGTTTTAACTTAAGCAATACGTAATTTCCGCTTGCCATTTTCTTACAGAGTTTTGCAATATGTTCCTTGTGACTTATTGTGTAAACTTATTGTGTGACAATGGATAAACATACTTAAAATACTTAAATACATACTTATTATACATAGAAAACACCCAGACCCGAGACAATTTAGAAAAATAATAATTTCTAAATTGACCCTACCGGGGATCGAACCCGGGACCTCAGAGATGGCGACACCATGAAAACCGCTGTACAAACCACTAATGATTTCAAACAACACAGTGAAACAGTAAATAAACCTTGAATCCACGCGTACAACCAGTCACAGTATATATTTTTGTCAGTTTAATCTCGCCATTTCTTTTACGAGCAACAGTTGTCTGCTAATAAGCTCATAACGCGGGGCTCAGCCCTCCAGCCGGATTAGCCAAAGGCAATGGGACGTGTTCAGAAGGCGACTTGTCGGGATGTCACAAAGAAAATACCTCGGTACCTCGGGACCTCGGGACATTACAAAACAAAAAACGGTAATCTGATGACGGTCAAAGGGAACGAGTTACAATGTGGCAAACGAATAATTAATGGCGTCAAATTATTTAGGGCTGATTTTATAATTCTCTAATTAAACTCGTACTTTTGTTTGTTTTGAATTGTCATTTTCGTTTCACAATGTTTGGCATATGTAACTTTTTGAAGATTTTTCTAAATACCCTGTTAATCCACCTACAGGATATTTTTTTATTATTGCGCAAATTTTCTGGAGCGACTCAGAATCGGTAAATAATTTTGTTTAGACTCCCCATACTTTAGCGAACACTTGATTAGCCTGATTTGTATGAAGTCTCAAAATTTTTGACATATTTCAACCCATGTTACTATGAGAACGTTGTTTACTTACCGCTTCTAAGTCGCTCCAGAAAATTTGCGCACTGGTAAAAAAAATATCCTGTAGAAAGCTGCTTAATAAATAAATATTTATTTTTATTTATAATATTAAAAACTTTTGCAACATAAATTACATGGCGGACCATTTTCTACCAGGCAACCATAGGGTGGTGCAGAGATAACATGGCATAGTAGGTGCAATTAATAATATGCTATGCTATGCTATAATAATAATAATACCACAGTCCTTCGTCAACCTGGCGGCAGAGATAACCCCCCTGAGCCGCAGGACTATATAAGGATCGAGCGAGGTATATTCCAGGGTGACAGTCTGAGCCCCTTATGGTTCTGCCTAGCCCTGAATCCGCTCAGCACATTGCTGAAGGATTCAGGGTTAGGTTGCCGGCTTCGGAGAGAGGGTGAAGTCATTTCTCATCTTCTGTACATGGACGACCTCAAGCTATTCGCACCGAACAAGCAACATTTGTTGACACTACTCAAAATAACACATGTTTTTAGTAGTGCCATCAAAATGGAGTTCGGTGTTGATAAATGTGCGGTCGTGCATGTGCAGCGGGGGAAAGTTGTAGATTCACCAAATTTACAGCTTTCTGAGACAATGTTCCTCAAGTCGATCTCTGAAGCAGAAACCTACAAGTACCTTGGTATGTCACAGTCTTTGGGTTTGAGGAAGGGCGCATTAAACAGACGGTGAAGGAGCGCTTCTGCTGCCGCTTGACAAAAGTGCTTAACAGCCTTTTGTCAGGGGGTAATAAGGTGCGTGCTTTCAACGCCTGGGTAATGCCTCTACTCATATACTCCTTTGGCATACTAAGGTGGACCCAGACTGAGCTGGATGCCCTAGATCGCAAGGTCCGTGCATTGCTCACCACACACCGGATGCTACACCCACGCTCGTCTGTCATGAGATTGTACATCCCGCGAAGGTGTGGTGGTCGCGGCTTTTTAAATGCCAAAAGCCTCCACAACCGCGAGGTGTGCAATCTTAGGGACTATTTCCTCAACAACGACTGTGGGATGCATCGGGATGTGGTAGCAATGGACAGGGGCTTAACCCCGCTCTCCTTGGCAAATGAGAACAGGCGCAGGCCAGTGGTATTGACCACAGAGGACCGCAGGGCGGTATGGAGGAGCAAGGAGCTACACGGGCGGTTCTACAAAATGCTCACGGGCCCTGATGTAGATATGCTCGCGTCGGTGAACTGGTTACGATTCGGGGACCTTTTCGGGGAAACCGAAGGTTTTGTCTGTGCAATTGCGGATGAAGTTATCATGACGAAGAACTACCGGAGATATATCCTGAAGGATGGTACGGTCGACATTTGTCGGGCATGCCGCCGTCCCGGGGAATCACTCAGGCACATTATCTCCGGTTGTTCTCATCTTGCTAACGGCGAGTATTTGCACAGGCATAACCTGGTAGCTAGGATTATTCACCAGCAACTTGCTCTTCTATACGGTCTTGTGGACTTTGAAGTGCCGTACTACAGGTACACACCTGCGCCGGTTCTCGAAAACGGCCGTGGCACGCTCTATTGGGATCGAGCTGTCATCACGGACAGGACTATTTTAGCTAATAGGCCTGATATCGTGCTGATAGATCGATCGCAACGCCGGGCAGTGCTTGTCGATGTCACCATCCCACATGACGAGAACCTTGTAAAGACCGAGAAGGACAAGGTCAGCAAGTACCTTGACTTGGCTCACGAGGTAACCGCCATGTGGGATATTGACTCGACAATCATTGTGCCGATAGTCGTGTCTGCGAACGGTCTGGTAGCGAAGTCTCGACCAACACCTTAAGAAACTCTCGCTCAATGGTTGGATCAAGGGTCAGATACAGAAGGCGGTACTCTAGGACACGGCGCAGATAGTCCGAAGGTTCCTGTCTCTGCAGCCCTAACCACCGGCAGCATGAGCCCTACCCTGTTGCCGGCGGTACCCTAGGCTAGGTTTTTTATAATATTTTTATGTTTTGTATTTGCTTTTGTATTTTACTTTTATATTAATATTATAACAAACCTAGGCTAAGAAAAAAAAGAAATAAAGAGATAATAATAATAATAAACACTTTATTTGCACACTAAGAAATAAACAGTTACAAAACAGGACAATAGACGGAGAAGAGAGTACAAGTAGGCGGCTTTATTGCTTTATAGCAATCTCTTCCAGGCAACCTTATAAATAATATGCTTGTGTTGGGCTTGGGTTTCACAACAGTAGTGTAACAAAGCTGTGTACAGGAGCGCTGCTCATTTCAGAATGTTATTTTTTCTAGCAGGCCCGATGACGAAGAATTTAAAAAAGTAGAAAATGTCTGCACCTCACAATACAAAATAGAACAGAGAAGATTATAAAATATTTATTCTCTTTCTAATTGCTTTTTTAGTTACGATATACTATTCCAGGCATGTCGTCTTTTTTAAATGCCATCTCCAGCTTCGATATACTTTTCTTTCCGATAGAAAATACTTTATTAGATGAAAATGTATTTTGTATTCCTGGATTAAATAAGAACTTACACTTCTTATTGAAGAGCAAGACCAGATTAAGCTACAGAAAAACGAAACAATTTATGCCAATGGCTTGGCAGTGAGACTCTTCTTGAAAAGCAAAGGAAACTGTCTTGTATGCTAAGTCTCTGTGGGACCAAAGACTGAAGTAAAAGTACTAGAAATGCCAGGAAACGCAAAAGCTTTTACAACACATCTTAATATTCAAAAGAATATTCAGAGGGTCAGTTTAAGGCGAGCGTTTCCGACTGTGAGATTTCCAAGGGACTGAATGATGGCGCGAGCGTCGAATTAGACATTAAAGTGGATTTTATTTAACGTTTACTTATTATTAAAATTATAATGGCCCACAACTATTACATATTCAAAGACAATTGGTTTGGTATATTTTTCTTTTTCTGAAACGGTGTATAGCCTGAATAAAATGATATTTAGTTTATTAATAAGACGTATGTTTGATACTATATTCGATGCAGATAATTGTAAAATATCGTGAAAATACTAGCCGAAATTACTAGATAAAAGACCATTGAATAACATATACATTCTTTGGATTTAAAATCCTCATACATTGCGAATAAAACTCATTTAAAAATACCGTTTTTTTTTAAACCCTCGCCTTAAGTGTATATTAAACTAGTTTTGTTCTATTTTTGCGATGTATTCGTGATGAAGTTACCAGTAGGTAAGAAAAGACTACATTGGGAGTAACAGTTATTCAAAATGAAAGGCTTCATTACTTGTACGTATATACCATATTTTGTTATCTTTGAATAGTTTTTGTTTAAATATAATTGCAAAAATGAGTCTGCCTCAAATCTGAGTACGTTATTTACCTACATAGACGTAATTTGTTAAGATTAGGGTATAATGAGAGATCCTGAGCTAGTACGGGCCAAACCCTCGTGAGGGAGACCATACCTTAAACCGCCAGCTTGTTTTCATCTACCCACTGCTGAGACGCGAGCCTCTATACTAGATGGAAATACAACAAGGAGGACGGGTCACAACCCACCACGCAGGTTCACTGCGCATTGGTTCGAGATGTTAACGATTGCTAATGCAGCCGCCAGGACCACTGGCTTCATTTTCATGGTCCTTCGAGCCGGATGTTAGGGAATAAAATCAGGTTTGAATTACACTATCCTGGTTTTTATTAGATATAACTTATCCCCAAATAAACCTAAGTTGCAAAGGTTTACCATGGTAAATACTTTTTAATAGTTTAAGTGGTAATCACAGTTTAATTAATAAAGTTTAACATTGTACTTTTAGTAACATCTTGATTGTATTAAAAGAATAATTGTTCTTGAAATGTAAGCCTAGCATAATATAGATACCTAGTTGCCCCTATGGACGTTTTTGTTATTGTATTTCTGTGGACAACTTTTTGGCCGAATATATTTAATCTAGTTGGATTGTCAAATTAGAAATTAATAAGTATAGCTGTTGCTGTCTCAATAAATAAATAATATAAATATATAAAAAGCTTAACTAACTGAACGCCATCGAATGAACACGTTAATAAGATCTCAGTGGTCTCATGGCGTGTCAGTTCCCCAGTATACTAAAGAGCGGACATTTCATCTAATAAATTCGTCCCCGGCCACTGGGGACTGGCAATAATTCAGGGATATAACGGTGGGACGTGCGAGGTTCGCAGACGACGAGCCTTTGGATAGAGCACGTAAGATTAATGTAGTGTATGGGAGATGGTTTAATTAAACGCAGTGATGTGGATGCAGCCAAGGGAAGTACGAGCAGACGTAGAAGGTTGGACTTGTGTTCTGTTCTTGTCATAGAACCTGAGATGATATACACGCATAGAACTTTATTGTAATAAAGACAAGATGCAGGTAGAATAATTAAATTGTGAATTGATGTTTATAAGCTTCGTCTTTTTGTAGATTTTTTGGGTTCGCGATAAATATGAATAGTGAAAGGAATAGAAACTTAAAATTTTTTTTGAGTCATTGAAATTGACCTAATTTAGTTTTGGACGCGTTGCTTAATATTTGATCAGAAGTGTTGCGTATTATAAACGACTATTAGAAACGACAGTTTGGATTCATAACGTATTTTTTTCCAAAGGTCCCTTAATTTGAATTAGTTCTATCTTCGAAATCTGTCCCTTTCCCAAAATGACTCCCATAATGTCCCTTTTCCAAAATGTCCCATATATAATAAATAAACAAGACTTCTTGGCGGGAAAGTGAAAAGACATGCCTCCCTCATGCCAGTTTTGTTTTATAGAAGTCCGCGTGAGGTCTTAGTAAAGCCCCACATATTTACTGAGACGCTCAAGGGGTTGGGGGTATATAATTTCTCACTTCTCATTACTTTTTTCATTCATCCATCACTAATTATATTAACAAAATTAGTTTTATCTATTACTAGCTGACCCGACAGACGTCCTGCCCAACAGATTTTAGTTCTAATAAATATGTACCATGAAATCCAAAGTGGCGATTTCCATACAAAATTACCAATTTTTAATTTTTCGACTTCTCGGCTGTTTTCTTGAGTTTTCCCTTGATTTTTATTTCGAAACCATCGTTGTATTAGAGCGAACAAAACAAAATAAAATTTATTCAAACCGATCAAGCCGTTTTTGAGTTTTAGCGGGACTTATGAACAGCAATTGATTTTTATTATAGATTTTACAACTTAAAAGAAAAATACTTTGATACTGGCTAAATGTGCTAAGCGCCAACTAAAATAAAAAAGAATAAACAAAAACATGTCAGTCCAGTAGGAAGATAAGATCAAAAACAAAAGAAAACTCCTTACTTTTTAAAACCTGTTTGAGCAGGCAGTGTTAATTAAGGAAACGTGTAGCTTTAATGGTAACAGTCGTATATCCAGTAATTAAAAGTGTCAAGTAGAACGCGGTACCAAAGTTTGTCGTTCTCTCAATCAGTGTAAAACTGTGTAAATAAACGTCAAAGTTTCAGTATGATTAACGTCGCGATGTTTAATTTACCTCGCAGTAGGGTAAAGGTATCGTACCGTTCTTTGCGACAGCGACATAAAGTCGAAAGGCGATGTCTTTACAGTAGGCTTAGCCAAAGTAACATTAAAAAAACAAAACAATAGCGAAGTTCGAAAAGAATAAAATGTATGGGATTGACATAAGCCGCGCTAAATCACGTGGTCAATCTTATGCTACCGCCACTGGTGTATTAGCGATTCATAAATTGTTGTCTACAAAATTGAGACTAAATGGAATGGAAATAAATTAACGCGTGAAAATTTCCTTGGATTAATGTAAAAATCAATGTCTACAAAATTAAGACTAGGAGGTAAATTCACTCCTGAAAAATTCCTTGCATAAAAGTATAAATCGGTGACTATAGGACACTGTACATTACATTCATCTATACACTATAATATAACCTCCTACTCTTCTTAATTTTGTAGACATCGATGACATTTATGACATGAATTTAGACAAGGAAATATTCTCGAGTGTTAGATTTCATGTAATAATAATAATAATAATTCGGTGCTGCATTCATGGCTGGTAAGGATTTTAGAGTTATATAAAATTGATATAACTTTAAAATCATTTTTGATGTCATGTCTGCGGCAGTGGACCACGGTCTTGTGTCAACCAGGTTGTGGATATAGTGTTTCTGCCACGCACGCAGGATTTTATAAGGATAGAGCGTGGCATATTCCAGGGCGACAGTGAGTCCTTTATGGTTTTGTCTAGCTTTGAATTCTCTCAGTACTTTGTTGAGAAATTCAAGGTTAGGCTGTCGACTGCGGAGAGGGGGTGAAGTTATGTCGCATTTGTTGTACATAGATGACCTCAAGTTATTCGCATCAAACCGCCAAGACTTGATGAAACTGCTGAAAATTACTGAGATATTCAGCAGTGCCATCAAGATGGAATTTGGGGTGGATATGTGTGCGGTTATGCATGTACAGCATGGGAGAGTAGTAAATTCTACCAATTTACAACTCTCCGATACGATAAACATCAGAATGCCAAGGACCTACATAACCGTGAGGTATGCAGTCTCAGGGATCATTTACTTAACAGTGAATGCGGGATGCATTTGGATGTCGTGGCAGTTGATAGACACTTTACGCCGCTCTCCTTGGCAACAGAAAACTGACGCAAACCAGTGGTGCTAAGCACTCTCGATCGATGTGGAAGAGCAAGGTGCTACACGGACGCTACTATCGGGCTCTAACTGGGCCTGATGTAGATTTGACTGCCTCGGTGAACTGGCTACGTTTCGGTGACCTCTTTGGGGAAACTGAAGGTTTTGTCTGTGCCATTGAAGATGAAGTTATCAAGACGAATAACTACCGGAAATATATTTTATGAGGGACGGTACGGTCGACATCTGTCGGGCATGCCGCCGTCCAGGAGAATCACTCCGACACATTATTTCTGGTTGTTCTTATCTTGCTAACGGAGAGTATTTGCACAGACACAACCAAGTAGCCAGGATAATTCACCAGCAACTTGCTCTTGGATATGGCCTTGTTGAATCGGAGGTGCCGTACTATAAATACGTACCTGCGCCAGTACTCGAAAATGGTCATGCAACGCTCTACTAGGATCGCTCTATCATTACAGGACTATTGTCGCCAATAAGCCTGATATCGTGGTGGTCGACTGATCCCAGCGCCGGGCAATACTGGTTGATATCACCATACCTCATGATGAGAACCTCGTGAAAGCCGAGAAGGACAAGCTCAGTAAGTACCTCGACTTGGCTAACGGGGTTACCGCCATGTGGGATGTGGATTCAACCATTATTGTACCAATAGTCGTTTCGGCAAACGGTCTTTTAGCCAAAAGCCTCGATCAACACCTAGAGAGGCTTTCGCTGAAAGGTTAGGTCAAGGGTCAGATGCAAAAGGCAGTACTCCTTGACAAGGCACGTATTGTCAGGAGGTTCCTCACTCTGCAGCCCTAATCACCGATAGCTTGGGTCTATCCCCGCTGCCGGTGGCAACCTAGGTTAAGATTTTTATAATATTTTATGATGTATATATGTTTTTATATAAAATATTGTAAAAAAAAATCTTAAGATAGACATTTAATAAAGAGAATAATAATGATAATAATAAATCATTTATTTCAGATCATACTAAAATCCATATAACATCAAAGATAAAATCAAAGTCAACATATATTATTATGGTATATGATATATAAGTTCCATCACCTTTCCTGATAATTTTACACAATTATTCATTACGAATCTCTAAATAACTAGGGTAACTTTAGCGTCGCTATCTCGTTGCTCGAAATGCCACCTTTATATATAACAGGTGACTGATTTCAGGAGACTTTTTCATCTGGAACGAAACGCTCTGATTTTCGCCAACCTTTCGCTCAGCAGAAATCGAATTAGAAAATTATAATCCTTTTATTCCGCTTTGAAATACGTGAGTATTTTACGTAGAATGAGTACCCTCGCAACACCAAAATGCTATATTAATTAATTTATTTCTAGTGTAAATGTTAAATATTTGTACACTCTTGTTTGTAACAGTTGTTTCTAAAACTGAAATAAACTGCACGCTGTATAATGTATTTTTAGAAGTTTGAAAGTTATCTATGGGCAACTATTCGTGTTATATAAGAGTGCAACATCATTTCGAGTTTTAGTTGTATATGAGCATTGAAGTAGAGGCAAAATTACTGCTTCGAGGTTTACGCTTATACAAGTACAGACGCCTGCACATCAGCCTATCTAAAACCGTCCAATTTCTTCAATACATTTTCAACCATATTACTAAGTCAAAGTGTGCACGCAGGTTTGATGACTTCCTGCCTATCGAACAAGCCGGTTTCCGAAAAGGCTTTAGCACCATAGACCACATACATACGCTGTGACAAGTTATACAGAAGACCGAAGAGTATAACCAGCCTCTTTGCTTAGCGTTTGTGGACTATGAAAAAGCCTTCGATTCGATCTCGTGTGATGTGTGCACCAGCACATCACTACCTAGGAGTAGTGCACTGGCAGGGTCGCCATGTGATGTTGTGACGCGGGGGTTGAAATAGATACGACGAGTGTTGGTTCTTAACTGATTTTATTTATGAAAAACATTGCTTTTATACTGTTTCTAAACAAAGGAAAATATTAAAGTAATTAATAGTAAAAATGGACTTTGTTCAATCATATGACAATACGTGCTATTTCAAGGTAACATGATTTGTGCATTTAATTTATATGGAACATAATATTGAGTTACAATATTAAGTGTGAGTCATTTCCATATGATGTTAAGTGGCGCACTCCACTACACCTTCCCCCTTTTTTTTTTTTTTTGAAAAAAACAACGTCTTGAACCCTTAAATCTATGCTTAATCTCTATACTCTTATTTACTAAAACTACACAATACTGTGTTACAAAACTTACTATCTTACTTACTATCGATTACGAACTTATTATTTAGTTTTACACACCTAAATTAAACAAATGATTTAAAGTACTAAGCTTAACTAACAAACAATGTTTGTTT
Source organism: Eudonia lacustrata (assembly GCA_947562085.1). NCBI lineage: Eukaryota > Metazoa > Arthropoda > Insecta > Lepidoptera > Crambidae > Eudonia > Eudonia lacustrata. Next base: position 17,549,294 of record OX387323.1, read on the forward strand.
ACATTCTAAAAATACACTGTTACATTATCTAAATACAAATTAATATTATGGTTATCTTGCTAATTTTATTATAAAGATAATATTTTACATAAAAAAAAAAACTAACAGTTTTCTATAAAGCTAATATTTAACTACTTGAACATTTTTTTTTTTCTAGGTAAAGGGATATAACTTTTTAACATAAGCGAAGTCTGAAATCTAATCCTTATTAAATAATATATACTTATTTCTAGGTTATACCTACTGTACGTCTGTCATATCTTTCTTCTAGTAACATTTTCTCAAAAGAAGTACATTTCATCATGAGAACAAAGGGGTATTAAAGAATAGAATATCAACTGTAGCAGCACGAGGATTTTTGTTTACAAGATACACTTTTGGGTCACCCAACCGGTGACTGGTCTTTCCTTAAGTTGCTTAACCTTAGCATATTATTGTAAGAAATCCATCCGATCATAGAAACATAATAATACACAAGTGTAGTATGAGCTTTACAAGTGCTTGCCCTACATTGATACTGTTAAGTGTATGTTCTTAAGGGTACATTTACGAACAATCTCGTTCAGACATTGGCCCGTAGCCAGACCTCTGTGAGTCCACCGGCAGATCTAAATAGGCCAGTTTACAAATAACTGCTCTATTATGATTCAAATTATTTTTGCGCCGCATTCCAAATTTGACTTTTACTAACAATAACACACACTTATCCATTTCTTTATATATTTATTTATTTTAAACTTTTACGTTACTTTCGTTGAATAGATTAATAAAACTAAAGCAGGTACCTATATACAATATTATAATCTTTACTATTTCGGGTAAATAGAGACTGTGATGACAATTCTGATAAAGGCCGTCAGCGCAAAAGCGGCCAAGCCCTGGTGGTCTTTTCATATTCTTTGATAGATATTCCAAATTAATTCACACGTTCTAAAATTTAATACAAAACCGGCCTATCCCTAGTTTCCCCAATCGTTAACAGATGGCACTGTAAAACTACTTTTTGCACATAGTTTTTTTCCTCTGCTGACAATGCATAATAAACATACAATCCCCATTATCTTCATACTATTTATCTCAGGTTTAGGCCACTTTTGCGCTGACGGCCTCTATGTAGTTGTGATTATATGTAGTTACTAGGTAGGTGTAGAATCCTAATGCTTTATTGTGTTCTTGTCTGATGTCTCTGTGGTATTTTTTTAGTGACTTTGAAACACAGAACAGAACACAATCTTTGAAATCTCAATGTTTGCTGCGCTGCGCAGACGATGACAAATGACATTGGTTTTGTTTTTTCTTTTCTTTGTAATGTTATGTTCGTTTTAACTGTGTGTCACTATGTCAGGCAAAGGCATCTCTGTCCTTCAGCGAGTTAGGCTTTATAAAATTCTTGTAGCGTGCGATCTTTGTTTTTGATTTTTATTTTATTGTATTGTTCTATACGGTAATGTTTGTAATGTTGTGTTTCAATAGTTTTTATTTATGTTTATTAATATATGTTTTCGTTCCGTGTCGTCTTGACGGTCCCGCCAGAATACCAGCCGCAGCGGATTGTCGTTGTAGCCTATGCTGAGGCTGGGGCCTAATTGGCCACACTAAATGTATGTGTATATTATGTAAACTTTTTTATTTTTTATTTTATTTTCTAATGTTATGTACAATCTGTTTGTGATCTTTAAAATGTTATTCTATTCTATTCTCTTCTATTATAAATCTTGCTAATATCCTAAATGGGGCTGACTTTCCCAACGGCCGTCTAATTAGTAAAGTTGACTTTAGTGCTTAATAAAGTAATTTCAGCCGAGTAGGTCCCACTCCCACCCCAGTAATTGGTTGATTCAAACTTTTAAATATATAATGGGCGACAGCAAAACTTGCAGCTAAAGCACAAAGTTAAATCGGCGGGATAACTCATTCCGCCGAAGCTTATTTGCTATTAAAAAACATATATTAATATCCATAGTACACACGCCTGCCTGCACTTCAACCTACTACAAACTTTCAAATTTCCTCAATAGACTTTGAATATTAATACTAAGGCATACGGTTGAGAATGTATTGAAAAAATTTGACAGTTTTGGATAGGTTGATGTGCAGGCGTCTGTACGATCGACAAATTTTAAGGTTATCCAGTTACAAATATTTTTGCCTTTACGTGCCGATCGTAGTTAACTCCGCCTACCATGAAGATGACCATATAATGACCAATAGTAAACCTTCTGACCTTTTTTTTGTCAAAGCCATTGGTTTTACAAAAACACAAATGTTGAAAAAATTTCCACGAGCAGGATTTGAACCTGCACCCTTCTGACATACCGGGTCAGGTGCTCTCCCAATTGAGCTATCGTGATAGGCGCCCATTCAATGTCAACAACTACGGTCATTAACATCCGATCAATTATATAAACAAAACAAAAAATTTTTGACATTTGACAATTTTGGAGAGGTTGTGCGCAGACGTCTGTACGTTATGTTTCTAGAACTCATACGTGTATAAAATAAAAGTAAGGAGAAAATTTTATTAATCGATATTCAATACAATTACAATGTGGAATAAATAAAATAAACTTAACTAAAACTATTACTAAATTAAAATATGGCGTCAAAAAATTCCTCCGCGTCGCTGTCGACTGGTAATGTACCCAAGAGACTGGCGGCATTGCCTCGTTGTATGGCAATGCTTAGCCTCTGGCCAAGGTAAAAGCCAGCCTTTGGGTCATGGGAAGAGTCAACCAGCCGTTTAGAGATGTCATTATACAAAGCATGAGCACTCGGACCCCACGGCCCGAGGGTTTCAACCCCAAACGGCTCGAAAATATAATTGCCGATAAGGTTATTATACTTTCGTCGCTTGAGGTTTTCTGCAGCCGCAGCAGCAGCACCAGCACAGCACGCTGTGCTAGGAAGATGGGATGGCGCAAGAGTATCGACACAAGTTGCATCCCACACTAAAGGCCTACCCACCTTCCATGGAAATAAAGACATGCCGTCCGGTCTCTTGCATAATTACAATTATTTATAACATGCGAATATGCAGCAGGTTTTTATTCTTTTTGGGACACGCTCAACCCTGAGTTATAAAAAAACCTGAGTGCTCTTTTTTTGCGAAACAATAAAAAAAGGTTTTTTGGTCTGAATATACTTCTGTAAATAAGAATTCATAGCTGTGTTTGCAGAAAGACAAAGCCTATCTATGAAAACAGCGCGGCTGAAAATGTACAGTTGTCAGCCGAAAAACATAGTGTACAGTAATCGGCAAAACTCAATGATCAAAACCGGCCAATACAAACAATATAATCATAATTATCATCATCAACAACAACATCAGCCCACTTCCGCCCACAGCAGGGCATATCTCTCTTCCCTAGCACGCCACTTTAATATTAAAATGTAAACATTTAGTAAGGTAATGTTAATAAAATACATAATAATCAAAATAGAAAGGTCTTGACCTACTGACTGATTAACTTATCAACGCCCAGTCCATAAACTGTATCATCATCATCATCATCAGCTCATAAAGTCTCCACTGCTGGAGCACGAGCCTTCCCTATGGATGGATAGGGAGAAGGCCATAAACCACCACGCGGGCCCAGTGCGGATTGGTGGTTGTTAAAGACTGCTAATGCAGCCGGGACCAACGGCTTTACGTGCCTTCCGAAGCACGGAGAAGCTCGAGATGACAAATTTTTGGTCACCCATCCGATGACCGGCCTTTGCGAAAGTTGCTTAACCTCAGCAATCAAGTATAATTTATTTTAAAATAATATATTGAGTCTGTATTCACGGCAGACGACGGATTAATAAAGAAAGACAAATCTTCATCCTTCTATTACTATACGAGTATTGTAACTGAGAAAAACCCGGGGTTGGACCAAATTACATAAGTTTATCTAAATAGCAAGGAAAATAATGCAATTAAGAGACCTGTTTCCAAATTATGTAGGTAGGTATATTGCCTCATTTGGTTCTGTATTTTCTGTGCAACTATCTCTTTTGAAACATTGTCCAAATAAAAATTAATAAATAACCATTTCGTGAGTATTGTTTTGAGGAGCTCGATGGCGCAGTGGTTAACGCCCCCGCCCGATCCTCTAAACGCCACTACACATTTACAGAATACACTAAACATGCACACTAGTTTACGCCCAAGACACCGTACACGTAGAACAAGGGTACGACGAACCGGTTCACACGCGCTTTAAACCAGGTACCTACAGACATGCACCTGGGCGTTTCTCTCCTCCTCCACGGCCCGGTCTACCCGAGCCGAGGTCCGAGCCTTTAGAAGCGCCCTCAGGTGGTTCCGCTCCGCGATCCGATCCGAACCCTTCGGGGAATCTAGTAGGGCATAAAGAGGCGCACATTTAAGTGTGCGATGCCGTTCCCTCTAGAAAACCTCCGAAGGTGATTCGTTTCACCCGTCTTGAGGTACCCTTTACGTACCTCGCCGCCCCAAAAAAGCGCGGTGACGCTGAAAATGCCGTTCGAGGCAATCAGCAATCTCCCTCAAAAAAAAAGTGGTTAACGCGTCCGGTATGCGATTGCTGAAGTTAAGCAACTTTCGCATCAGTGACCATAAATCTATCATCTCGAGCTGCTCCATGCTTCGGAAAAGCACTTAAAGCCGTTGGTCGCGGCTGCATTAGCAGACGTCAACAACCACCAATCCGCACTGGGCCCGCCTGGTAATTTATGGCCTGGTATTTATTTGTTCATATGTACAATGTTATCATAATTTATTATTCATCGACTTCTGCTGTCGACTGTACCGCCACTGACGAACGAAGCCTCTTATCTGCAACCTGTTGAATTATTTGAATGTTCGTACCCCGAAGCTACTGCTGATGCTGTCAGAACGGAGTTTTATTCTGACGGCTTCATTAAATATTCGCGTAGACGTTTTCTACGTAGCGAAGAAAAATATTAATGCTGGCCGATCATGAGGAAAGATAACAAAAAAAAGTCAGCTTGGTATATTTTCAAGGTAAAATGTTTGAAATGAAACAAATCATTCGGATCTCGGACTCGCGTTTATTTTATATAATTGGTTTTTACTTTTGCAATTGAAGTATGTGGTTTTCTAATTTCTAATTTCTAAAAAAAGTTCGGTGACACTGTAGAGGCCAACAGCAACAACACTATCTCCAAATAAAAGAAGCGATTAGTTTTTCCGTTGTATTATTCAGACCTCGACAAGCACATAACTCTCAATTTATTCTGTTTTGAGTTTGGTTGCTTTGCATGTTTGTTAATGAGCTAAGTTGTTGTTATTTGATGAGTGATCGATCTATTAGCATCTAAATAATACCTTATAATCTGCACATCTACCTACTTATGAATTGTTTTCTAAGGTTTACGCGAGCACTACACATTGGAATGAAACACTGTAACGGATCTAACTCGCGAAAACTACTGCTTATAAATTTCAACCTCACGGTCTTGGTTTGTTTGTATATGTTGTTGCAGGTATAATAAGTAGTTTGCATGTTTTAAGAATGCATGTTTTAAGAATAGTTGTATTGTTAATTCTAATCGTATTATGAGTAATGAAATGTAATAATTTAATGTTTTATTTAATGTGATTTTGGAATAACTTAAGTCATTTAAAATAAATGTAATATTAAGTAATTTAAAATAAATTTTTAATATTGTAGTGCCCTAACAGGGTTCATGTCATGCTTATAATGTACCTATAAGTTAATATCTGTACACCTGACGTGAGACAATAAAATTATGAATTATGAATTATTTTTATTTTTTAACCGTGTCCTTTTGTAAATAAGAATAAGAATAAGAATAAGAAACATTTATTGACCTGCACAAAAATAAAAACAAACAGATGAGAAAAATAAAAATAAAATAAAACAGAAGAACATCTTAAAACAATTAACACAATCACAAAAAAAAAAAAAAAAATAGAAATAAAATAAAAGAGAAAGAACACTATAAATAACTACAATATGTGCAAGGCCAACGGGTAGCTGTCTCAGCAATGCTTTTGTGGCAATACACATAGTGCCACAGAAGCGCTGGTAAATGATGTATGCACCTGTTATTGGCGCAGCAGGTATCAGATAAGTTTGTATCATGTTTTGTTTGGCATTGTGTAATATCTGCTCTGTTGGTGTGTCAAAATAAAATAAAAATGATAGATACTTCAAGAAGCGGCAACAAAGTAGATTAAACTAGATCGACTCTAACGTATGCATAGGCGTACCCTATTCTCAGTCAGAACCTACTACCCTACCTATACCTACCCTATTCTAAAACGCACAAACACTTTATATAGGCTGTTCGCTAAAAACATGTTTGTTGTTGAGATCGCGTATGCGGCTAACGCGATAGTCGGCGCTCGAAGTGGCTCGTAACCCCCTCATATCGCACCTGCATCATTTGCCGCGAAGACTTAGGAAGGACTAGATATGACACCGATTTAAATACTCTATTCTCTCTCTAACATACACAAACACACTCACACGTTAACGTACTCACGCTAATACACATTAACACATCACCTCACCAGCTCAATTTTATTTTATTTTATTTTAATATTTATTTTATGTCTAATTTTTTATGTTTAATTAATGTCACCACTGCTGGGGCACGAGGTTTCCCTATAGATAGGGAAAACGGGCCATAAACCACTAATAGCATGAATAAGGTAAAGATTTATTTACTAGTTGACCGGCGGACTCCGTACCGCTTTGACAGTTTCCATGACAACAAAGCAAACAAAACGTTGACAGTTTCCATGACAATAAAGCAAACAAAACGTTGACAGTTTCCATGACAACAAAACAAACAAATCATTCGTCCGCTTAAGAACACCCGTATCCCATGATGTACCCCCTATAGCAGCGCCACCTACCGGGTCCAATTGTAAATCTAAACCATTCTCGAGTCCACTTGAACACACAAAAAATTTCATCCAAATGGTCCAGCTGTTTAGAAGGAGTTCAATTTCATACACACGCACCGAAGATTATATATATATAAAGATGTATTTGTGACTACTGTATATTTTAATCTAGATGGGATGGGTAAATTACAATTTTAAGTAGTACATTAATATAGCTATATTAATGTACTACTTAAAATTGTAATTTTTGCAATAAAAGAAAGATAATTTTGTCATTATAAAGTTGCCGGGCGGTGCTATCAGCCACAGATTTGCCACCTCACCTCAATAATCTACGATGTCTTCAGAAGTAAGAACAAAAAGCGTTTTTCATTTCATTTTCCTTTGGAAAGGCCTTTTTACGCCACAGAACCTATTTTGCTTATGTGTCTAAGGAAAAAATCTTTGTTCTGCCATTTCCCTTTAAAAGAAGAAAAGCTCTACCAAGCTTACATAGTCCATACGGTACACAATAACTATTACAGGTGTTAGGTTTATTTAATATTCAATGATTTTGCTAATATTTAATTTAATTTTAAGATTTTTCTATAATTTGTTGTAATTTAGTAGCTTTTTGATTACTGGTTTAACGAATGAACGAATTTATTAATGATATGGTGCCAGATTGAATGAGTGAGGACATTAAAAGGCGGGAAAATTGTGACGGAAGGTGTTCAAGCGGGCTGGAGCATTCTGATTCGGATTGTCGGAGAGGACGGACGAAAATTTAAAAGTGGTTACTGTACTAGCTATAATTTAATTTAATTGTCATAAAGATAAAGTAATGTTAATTGAAGAAGTGTGGAAATAAAGAAAGTTTTGGAAACGTCTACTGTGTTTAACTCTGAACTAAAATATTACTTATAATAACACAGGAATAATGGTCCCTACAGTTTACGCTAATACTACACATTGAAAATATGAAACGATCTCCGTAGCCGAGTGGCTTTTGCACGCCGGACTTTGGGCGACGCTTACTCTGAGGTCCCCGGTTCGATTCCCGGTCGCGTCAATGTCGAAAACGAACTTTTCGATATTGTGCCGGGTCTGAGTGTTTGTGGGACCGTGGTCAATTCTGATTTCCATAAAGTGCGAGTGCTTCAGCTACTTACTTGGGATCAGAACAATGTATGTGACGTTGTAAATTAAAAAAAAAAAATGAAACACTCTTTACAGATCTATTTGCGATTATTTTTTACAGATTATTATACACTCTTTCAAAATCTAGTTACGATCAATTTTAACAGATTATTTCGTTTTCCTGCGACCACGTTGTTAAAAATTCAAAACGTCAGCATACATTTAAAGAGAAACTGTTTTGCAAATAAATAAAATAAATAAAGACAACTAGTGAAATATTAACGCAATGAATAACGTAAATAGTATTTTATAACAGGTATATCAAGGCCGGCCACGTCTGGAGCCCTGAGACTTGGAGGTGGAGGTGAAGCGGGAGACGCAGGCGGTAGCGGGACAAGTTAAACGTCTTTGAGAGGGACTGGCAAACGGTAGCGCAATATCGTGAGGAGTGGTGAGAATGGGGGGGAGGCCTTTGCCGAACAAAGGGATCACCATCATCACCAGCTTATTTTATTACCCCACTGCTGGGTGCCTTCCCTATGGGTGGAAACACCACAGGAAGGGAGGAGGGAGACCTGATGTAAATTTGATAACTTAGAATTTTTATTTTGTTTTTTTTACATGTTGTGGTTGTCTCCTATATGTTTTTTGTGTTTATTTGTAATGGAAAGTGTCCTGCTATGATAAAGCATTTTCCAATATTTTTGACGCTGTAAGGGAGAAAAGAGCTGGTCACTTGCTGAGTTTCTTGCCGGTTCTTCTCAGTACAAGATCTCTTGCCCAGAGTAGACTTACGAACCGATGGCATAGCGACATTTACAAGAGCTACTTGTAGCCTAGACTGAATAAATGATTTTTGAATTTGAAATTTGAATTTGAATTGAATGGGCATTTAACTGCAACGCGGGCCTAGTGTGGATTGGTGGTTGTTGACGACTGCTAATGCAGCCGGGACCAACGGCTTTACGAGACTTCCAAAGCACGTAGGAACTAGAGATGATACATTTTTGGTCATCCCTCTGATAACCGGCATTTGCGATAGTTACTTAACCTTAGCAATCGCAAACCGGGCGCGTTAACCACTGCACCATCGAGCTCCTTAACATAAGGATGATACAGGCTTACTTTAACTGGGACTTAAATACTTAATATCAGTGCCATTTCCAGTATCAGTACCGGCTAAATCTGTGGCCGACCCGCCTGCGACCTACATCGGCCGGCCACGCTCATTTGTCATGCTAATGCAAACGGTTACACTCGCGGGATGAGCTCAGTTAATGCAACATTAATAACAGGCCAACGGGCTCGGCGTGGCAAGAAAAAAAGGCAAAAAAAACGGCGAAAGTTACTTGGAAGCACCATGAAACGAAAAACTTGTAGTTAGGTAATTGCAGTGTCACTTCTTGTTTTTTCTTTATTTTTTATTCTACGACGGGGTAGCGGTTTTTGTATAGTTATTAGCTCGGCTCTATTATAAGTACCTGATGTTAAGAGGAAACACTAAGGTCGACTGAATTGAAAAATATGTATGAAAAGTGGACAAAATCAACGTTTCGTAGTCCCCTGATTTTCCCCCCAAAACTGGACCTAATTAATTACTTTTTTATTCAAAATTAAAGAAAGGTTTTGGCTGTAACCCTATGTTTTCCCTATTTTCATAATTTATTTATTAACAGAGATATGAACCTTTAAAAACCTTAAAAATTGGCCAGATTTTCCGCTGTGTTTCCCAAATTAGACGAGATTATATTAAAAAAAAAAGCAAAACATAGGAAAACAGCCAAAGCCTTTCTTTAATTTTTAATGAAAAAAGTAATTAAATCGGTGCAGTTTTGGAGGAGAAATCAGGGGACTACGTTGATTTTGTCTGCTTTTCATACATATTTTTCAATTCAATCGACCCTTATATTTCCTCTTAAGGGGAAATAGAGTTCAGACGCGAAGACAACTAATGCAGCGTGAAACAATGCAGCAACAGTCACCTTCACCCTGCTGGCCCGCAAGGTGCCTCTTCGCGCCTCGACGAAGGCCCGTCACGCCCCATGTCCATAGGAAGGAGGTATTCATCTCAACTGATGATAAGTGATGATAAAGCCGATGGTGGAAGCACACGTGATGTGTGTTTTATAATTATTATACTCGTATCATCAATATATTATCTCATATCTACTGAGGAGATGAATACCTTCACAAAAATGCTATAATGGCGACTATCTTTGAGAAAATAAGTTGTATTTAATCATTTTAAAGACAGAATATGTTACAAAACAAACAATATTTAACAGAACATAAACATGATATTTAAAAAACAAAACGGTTATTTTTTTAATAAAGTTAATTTACGATTTTTTGTTACTGACCCTTGAAGCATTCTCCTCCACCGTCAATGCTCTACTAAACAGAAAATATGTTAATTTGGTATCCACGGACCGATAAATTAACGTTAGCTGACGTCGGGGCTCATGCAAATACTAGAATGGATCGGCTGTATCGCGGTCCCAACAAACCAACTTGAAGTTTCCATTTCCACGGAAACACATGCATAATATTCCCATTCGCTGTCGGACGTGCTTTGTACTCCTTCCTCCATAATAACATCTCTGAGGAGTTGCAGACCTGCAGCGCGACATATTTAAATAATATTGCGTTTTGTTCAGCTGTCACGCAAATTGTTTTTTTCTGCGTTTTGTTTTGGTTCAGTTCCTCTATGGACTAAGGTTGCCAGATGTCCGGGATTTCCGGGATTGTCCCGGAATTTTACGTATTGTCCCGTGTCAAGTAATTCGATCTATTGTCCCGGATTCCGAAAAAATTAAATAATAAAACTGTTCTCAATTTATATCTTTTATCTGGACTAATAAACGTATACATTTGAAAAATAAAATGAATTTTCCTAATAAATACAAATATAAAATTAAATATTCCGTAATTTATATTTATATATTATTTTTTATTTTTACATATTCATAGCCACGGCCCGACATGGAATTGTCCCGGACTCTGTAAGTTCCGATCTGGCAACCTTACTATGGACCCGCATATCCATTTAATTGGGAATTGGATTTATTTCAAGAAAAGGGTTGGTTTCTTATTGGATCTTTTAGCTTCAGAAGCTAAAGAGCGGGTTATCCTGAAACATGTATTTATTGACGTACAGGAGACTCCTTCTTTTCCGCGTTGGACTGTTATATTCAATTATCGGGAATTGGTTTCCTTTTAAGAAAAGGGAGCGTCTTCTTATTCTTGAGTCTAGCTTTAGAAAGTACCCAATCTCCTCAAACGGGTATTGTTTAACGTATAAGGAGATTCCTAACATTTACTTGTAATGTATCTTAGTTGCTGAATTAAAAGTACCTATTTTGGTTTTGAAAATATCTTGACCACAAGCGGTATTCTCCTGTATTTAATTTTTATTATATTCCATCTTGTTTGGGGAGCTAACCGCATTATTCACAATTTTACTTGACATCTAACAACTTATGAGCTAATAACAAGTTACCATATTTAATTCACGTATAAAAAGGTTGCACTATTGTAATAAGGCTATTGTCTCAGTAATTTTTTTATTGACTAAATGTTATGACCTGCCCATCATCATCATCATCATCATCGGCCTATCTTAGTCCACTGCTGGACATAGGCCTCCCCTAATGAGCGCCATAGCGCCCTGTCCTCAGCTTGACGCATCCAGCATCTGCCTGCAGTCTTTCCATGACCTGCCCAGTGCCCAGTATTTCAGAGGAGTTCCAATGCCGCTCGTGGAAATTGGCAAACTTATATTTATATTAATAAATTTATATTAATAAATATAAGTTTGCCAATTAATATGTGATTTTTATACAGGGTGTCCCAAAAATGGCACGCCAGGCTGACACTGGAGATAGCTTAGCTATAAACCTATTAGATAAAAAAATTAAACAAAAAAAAAAAATCAAAAAAAAAATTAAAAAAATAAAAATAAAAACAAACTAAAAGTGGAGTTTTTAGAAAAGAAAAAAGTGTCATTTTCTCCAAAACTAAGAGAATTTTACAAGAATCATGTTATTTTTATCTGATAGGTTTAAAACGAGCTAAAAGTGGAGTTTTTAGAACATGAAAAAGTGTCATTTTCTCCAAAACTATGAGACTTTTACTAGAGTCATGTTATTTTTATCTGATAGGTTTATAGCTAAGCTATCTCCAGTGTCAGCCTGGCGTGCCATTTTTGGGACAGCCTGTATAAGAAATATCGTTAGTCAACACTTACAAGCTATGTTTCTGTCAGTTCGAAGGTTTGAGGTTCCCACTTTAAGTCCAAGTCAGGAGCATCAGTTCCATTAGTCGCACAACAAAAGCTTCCCGCTGCAAACCATTCATCACAACAACGTGCAAAATTGCTTTCCACCCGACGATTGTATATTGAAATTTTCAACTGACGTACAGAGAAGTTATATCCTTTGCAATCCTTGGATCGATAGACGATTGACGATAAGGAAACAAGTATTAAGGTTCTTTGTTGCTACACTTTTATAAATCCATGCAAATTCTCGTGTTCGTTGACGTGATAAAACTGGCACTGGGTCTCTGTTACCAGTTCCTAGTGAGAGTTCCACTTACGATTCGATCACGCTAACGAAAGCGAGAATTGGACGGTGCCCAAAATTCTTCTCGTTGATCTTACTACTATACTATTACTATACTACGAGTATTATGTTTAAGTAGGTTTATTTATATACTAGCGACCCGCCCCGGCTTCGCACGGGTGCAATGCTGATACACAACCGCTATGTCCCTGCATTTTAAATCTGTAATATCTTCGAAAATATTCATTTAAATAACATGCTGTAAAAGACTATATAGATCTATATTAAATGTAAAATGTATTTAAGGTATTTAATTGGATAAGGTTTAATGTTGTATTGCTTAAAATCGCTTCGTAAATAAGCCATTATTTCTCGTAAAAAGTAAAGGATAAAAAAGGATTATTGTGGGTTATCCCTAAGAGATAGACATATACCATTGCAGACTTATTTGTAGACCTTTTTAAGGTGTACAATACTGTAGTACATTGTTTTGATCTATCTCGTAGGGTTCAGCCAGCGTTTGCAATGTAAGCGCAAAAAAATGTGAAACCTCTATAGTTATCAGTGTTTCTCTACTATATTATGCATGTTTCCTTAATAAAATAAAATAAAATGTATTTATATATATATATAAACCTTCCTCTTGAAACACTCCATCTATTAAAAAAAAACCGCATCAAAATTCGTTGCGTAGTTTTAAAGATCTAAGCATACATACATACATAGGGACAGCGGGAAGCGACTTTGTTTTATACTATGTAGTGATAAGGTATTTATATATTATGTATATATGTTTATCATTATTATCATTACCATTATTATTATTATTTTGCTTCATTTATAAAATACACATTATTCTAGCATGTTTTCATAGTTTCACCTCTGATCTTATAGTTTATTAGCTCTCTCCATCCGACTGGTTGTCTGGAAGAAATCGCTTGAAAGCGATAAGACCGCCAAATTGTAACTTTGCATTTTTTTTTCTTTTGTTCATGTTTATGTTTTATAGTGTTGCAATAAAAGTATTATCTATCTATCTATCTATCTTACTACTAGAAAAGGCTTTTTCTTTTATATATTAATTAACCTTTTCACCGCCCAACTATCCTGCACGCGATGTCCCGCTGTACGCCAACGTATAAATGTATTTTAATAAAGTAGGTACAAAGAAGAACTTCTATAGAAGTGCTGGCGTGGACGGCACGAAAATCTCGAACTTCTATAGAAGTTGTTGGCGGTAAAAAGGTTAATAAAGAGATAAAGTTTGTTGGTTTGTTTGCGGAGGGTAATCTCTGGAAATACCGGTTCAATTTCAAAAATTCTTTTACTAATAGAATGTTACATTTCTTGCGGGTAACATAGGCTATATTTTATTTTATAAAAAAGAATATTGCTTTATCTCAAATCCACGCGAACGAAATCGCGAATGAAGTACTTGTCTTTTATACTAGGTAAAAATCTCGTTTGTGTTAACATGATCAAAATGACCGCCTCTGTGGTCTAGTGGCTAAGACCACCGGTTTAGACCCTTAGGTCCCGGGTTCGATTCCCAGCGGGGGGTACATGTTTGTGTACTCGGTTTGGTTGGTGGTTGGGCTTGTTAGTCCGCCTGGCTAGCTACCACCATCTTATCTAAATATGTCGCCTTAACATCAATGTTTGTAGCATTGTTGTGTTCCGGTAGCTAGAGATAAGATAGCCAGTGCCTCACTAGTTGAGGTTCCCGGGTGAAGTGCGCTTCTTTTATTGGCCTTATCATCACTTTGCATCAGGTGAGATCAAGGCACTGTGCTTACCCGTAAAATTTATTTAAAAAAAAATGGCAAATAAAACTCGCCGTCGGCAAAATGCGCAAAAAAAATAGTATGTTTATATATGTATGTTTATCCCCAACATTAACATTTCCTGCACACTCAAGTTGAGAGCTTTAAAGTAATGTTTGTTGTTGCAAGTTCCTGGTGCATGACGGTTACGTTTTCGATAATGTTTTATATAACTACCCGCTAACTTGAGATATCAACTTTTTACCCGACTGCGTCAGAAGGACGGTTATGTTTTTCGAGTGTATGTATGGTTAATAATAAAATCTATAATGAATGAGTATTTATAAATACATTAAATATCGATAGTTGTCGCAGACGGGGACAATCATTAACCAGCGGCCGTGGCTAGCTCAATTAAGTGCGCACTCTCTTTGGTTGGTTTTTGTCCCCGTCTGCGACAACTATCAATATTCAATGAATTTATAAATACTTATTTATTATACATTTTATTATTCAAGTATAGGAATCGGACAAGGCAATATCTCAAATTGAATTCTGGGATCGTAGAGCTTGTTTTTTTTTTCAGTTGTTTCTATTTGCAGTTATTTTTTATATTAGTCCGGTTTTTACGAGTATATAATTGTTTTTAATATAGTTGTTTTAGCAGTCGGGTTTTTGTTTTATTTTAATAATTTAAAGCGTCGTTTCATTGGAAGCGTAAGGCGTTGGCTGTCAGGGGTAACATGCTGGCGCGGAGGTTCGCACAATGTAGGTACATCTGACGTGAAGGTCACTTAGTTCAAGTCATTTCATCAATCATTTTACGCAGGCGGCTTGTGGTCCAGCTTTACCCAAAGGGCATGCAGCGCCCTGCGAATTCTATATAATAACTTGTTCAGGGTGTTGTTGGGGCTGCCTAGGTACTGTAGCGCTTCTGGCATGTTTGCAAATGCGCATGTCAATGACTTTCATGCAGTAATGCGCAAAAAGATATTGCCAGTTAGGAACAGAATGTTGGGCAGCTCTAAAGGCTAGGCTCACTCGCTGGCAGACCAGACAGTCTCTTGCAAAGGCACTGGGTATCCGCCCTGTTAAACCCTGACTTAGAGCAAACGATATTTTTAAGATTAATTAAAAATAAATAATTATGTTATGTTATCCTATCTTAAATTACAATATTTTCTTTGTAATACTAACATAATAATATAGCCTTAAGGCGACGCACCGCTAAACAATAAATCTCATACGGATTCCTTCAAATTAAAACTACAAATTATTTAAAAAAAATGAACTACAATATTGAAGTGTGTTTTCAGATTAATCTACTAAGAAAATTTAGATGCCTAAATCGGTCTGGTTAGCCTGTAAAACGCAAATCTATGTTTTAAAAGAGGTTACTTTGATATTTTTTTTTCACTGTTATAAAAGTTGACAAATCGTGTTTCTGCAACTAGCAAAATGAAGTCAATTAAATGAAAAATCAAGTCATCAAATATCACTTTCATATGTTTTTTAATTGTTGGGAAAAATCAAGATCCCCCCGCAACGTAAATTTCCAATGCGTCGCCTTAAGATCATTTTACTAACACTATGGACTGTTGTTGTCTGAAATAAATGTTTTATTATTATTATACTATTTATTTATTTATTTTCCTTAAAACTAGATTTTATTATTATTATTATTATTGTGTCAGTTCTAAATGGCTTATTGGTACGTTAAACAGTTTTTTTTTTAACATTTGTATATTCTACAACGAAGAAGTCTTAGGACCTTACAAAGAAACAGAGAATAAGCTGCGCATATTTATTCTGTGTTAAGTTCCCGTCAAGTAAACTTAATTACAAACTGAAGTAAAAGAGACAAAACATGGAATTCGAAGTTTATTCTCAGTTTATTTGTAAGGCCCCTAGTGTTTGGCCTTTATCTTATTAGACGATCTAGCCGAAAATGACAGCGCACTTCACCTATAAGCCTCAACTGCCAAGGGAGCCTGAATTGCTAAACTTATCGGAAATACCTAGTTTAAGTACAGACGCCTGCACATCAACCTATCCAAAACCGACAAACTTCTTCAATACATTTTGAACCACATGTATTAGTAATAAAGTTCAAAGTCTATTAAGAAAATTTGACAGTTTGTGGTAGGTTGATGTGCAGGCGTGCGTACCTTACAAAGCTGTTGAGCGCCTACAGCCTTGTCAGACTGTGTCGGATTTTAGTCGCGGCGAGATACTTCAGGTTCCTCAAGCCGTAGTAACGAATCCCCAGAGAGTTCCTAGAGGGGATAGCTCGCGCAAACGCGTCCCCGTTTCCTACTAGATTCTGCGAGGCGTTAAAATCAGTTTGGATAGCAAAAAACCGAAGGGCGCTTTTAAACGCTAGAACCTCGGCTTTAAAGAGCAATAATAAGGAAAGAAAAAAATGAAGTACAGTCACCGTCCATTGCGCTAAAAGGGTGTCGTTCGTTAGCAGGACACAATGTACGTCATGCTGGCGTGTTTTTTTTTCGCATTACCTTTTTAATGTTGCGCAATCACGCCATCGTCGCTTCAATGTCGTGGTTTTCCATTGTTACAATATTTAAAACTACATTTTTAAATTTTGTTTTTTTTCATAGTCACTTGCCTATTTCACTTTATTAATGTGGAGGATTGTTGGAAATTAACGGCACGCTACCTACCCCCTTTCTGTGGGTCGGGTAAACACGAATACTTATTATAACAAACACTAACGACTATTATAAACACTAGCAATCGCCTGCAGCTTCGTCCGGGTAAACAAAAGTACCTACCAAAATAATAAAAATCATTTTCATTGTAGGTTACAAACTATTAATTCTTGTGACATTCTTCTCGAAACGCCATCTGTTCTTAAGTCTACGACGGGAGACCTTGAGCTTGGAAAACCAGCAAAAAAACAGCAACGGAATGCCTTTTGTGAAAGGGACATTTTGCGAAAGGGACATTTTGCGACAAGGGGACATTTTGCGAAAGGGACATTCTGCGACGAAGCCGTGTAACAGTATCAGAATAAACTGGAAAATACCGGTATTAGTTATTCTGTGAAAATAACTAATATATAATATCTCAAAAGAATGAAAGCAATTTATTTGAAAAACCAATTAATAGGTTGACCGCCGTCGGTCCCAGACACAATAGAAATTCAATTGTTTGTCGGACATTAGTGCGTTTGAGGTGTTAAAAAGCTGCCTGTTAGATAAATGTTTTGATAGTTTATTTTATACTGATAAAACTTGTCTATTTTTAACTTAGTAGTAGCCTAAATTGTTATTACATTAATAATGTACGGCCGAAAGCGAAACGTACACACGCTTGACGACATGCACATTAGACTACCACTAACCGTCAAGTTTCCTCAATAGACTTTCAACTTTATGTACAAGGCATATGGTTGAACATTTATTGAAGACATTTGACAGTTTTGGTTAGGCTGATGTCCCGGCGTCTGTACAAAGGTTTATGCTAATGAAGTCCTAAAGAAAACTAGCTGACCGGCGGACTCGTACCGCTTTGACAGTTTCCATGACAACAAAACGAACAAAACGTTGACAGTTTCCATGACATTCGTCCGCTTAAGAACACCAGGATGGACCCCTATAGCAGCGCCACCTACCGGGTCCAATTGTAAATCTAAGCCATTCTCGAATCCACAGACACAAAAAATTTCATCTAAATCGGTCCAGCCGTTAAGAAGGAGTTCAGTAACATACACACGCACAGATTTATATATATAATACGAGTATAAAGATAAAAATATGTACACAGTTCATAATGATAAGTTGATTTTATTAATTTCTTTTCTTTTTTATTTTATTATTTGTTTTACACAAATATAAGTCTAATAACTCAATAACGTTTCAATAGAGTTTTGCCTTATTTTGACATTAGAACTGCGAGAAAGTTGACAACTTTACGCCACCGACACTAGATTCTAGATTCAGTATGGTGACGAAATAGTCAGATGAAAGTCCTATCGGAAAACCATTAGTGCAACCGCCCGCCGCCGTTGCTTTGCCGAAGCCTTTTTACCAGTTGCGCGTTTCCGTATTTTCAGGCACGTACTTACCCATCCACCGATCAGCTGCACCAGCATTAATTAGCGCGTTCAATCAAGGCATGTAAGTCACAATGAGATAGCATGTGACGAATATTCGTACGCGTATAGGCGTCCGTCGGCAGAAGACATGGTTGAAAACCTGAATATGTGGCGAAAACGTATTGAATAATGAATTTGCCAAGGATCTATATGAAATTTAAAATAAATCGACACTTGAAAGGCAATATTGACTAAGCGATAATAACCTAACTTTACGAGAGTGTAGTTAAAAGTTTGGATTTTTAGAAAATAAAATCGTATAAGTAACCTCATAACGTCGTCGCTTAGCCAATGTTTCGTTTCAAGCGTCGAAATCCTACTAAAACGCGAAAGTTTGTAAGTATGGATGGATGTTTGTTACTCTTTCACGTAAAAACTACTGAATGGATTTGGATGAAATTCGGCATACAGATAGTTTATAACCTGGCTTAACACATAGGATACTTTTTATCCCGATATTCCCACGGAAACGGGAACCACGCGGGTAAAACTACGAGCGGCCGCTAGTACTTTATAAAGCAAGATTGCACGATGTAGCCTTATCAAATCCACGTTTTTCATCCTGGTGAGAAACGAGGTGTGTTGCAAATTTGTCATTAAAATTCTCGTTTTGGTTAAAGTGATCGACTGGTCAATAAAATTGCACTTCACGCTATTCCTCAGTGTTTGAGGGTTCTGGGTTATTGCCTTTCCACCTTCAGCCATATCGTCACCGTACAGCTAAATGACGTCCTGTGTGGTAGGTAAAATATTTGTAGACTATTCAAAAGCGCTTATCTAATAAGGTTACCTGAATAATGATTCATTTCATTTCATTTTATTGCTAGTTAAGTAATTATGACGACGCTTCCCCTTTATGTAAAAAAATAAGTCATTTCTGCTATTTCATCTTTCCACGCACACGCTCCATTACACCCGTTTCTTCTTATCGAAATATAAAATTGTGTTTCATAGCGATTCAGCCAATATAGCTGTTATGTTCAATCGACTACGCAGCTAATGTACTGCGGCAGACACTTAATGATTTATAAGAACATTACTGGTTTTCTCAAAAACAAATAACGTAGATGATAGGAAGGAGTTTGTGACATATATTAAATCCCGGGTGCTCACAAACTCTTTAAAGATATTTCTATTAAACTAGTAGAAGCCACCCGGGACCTAGCAGCTACTTGGGCCAGCGTAATAAGCATAGCTATCCAACGTGGCAATGCTGCTAGCTTACTGGGCACTCTGCCTGCTGGGGATGATTTGGGGCAAATTTTTTATTTATAGTTAATAGTAGATATAGTTTACAGTTTTTGTAAGTTTAATTTTAAGTAGTTTTATTATTATCTTGTTTTTGTCTTTGTTTGTAAATAATTGACCAATATAATCCCACCAAAACGTTTTCATGTAAAATGTTACCAAGTCGAGACCATATGGCTCGCACTGCCAAAAATTTATCAGATCTTCGGAGCCAAGCTTCTAACTCTTCACGCTCTAACTCTACAAGCCCGAAGTTCACAAACTCTACACCTTAAGCCATATGTGGCTTAGCCGTTTCCCTACTACCACATGAGCGTAAGGTGAAAAAAATATTTACTGTTTATTACTTTTCTGTTAAACAATATTTCTTGTAGCAACGCTTCGCTTGGATCATCTTGGCGGGGCAGTACCGTGCCCCCCGATAATGAGGAGATGATCTTATCCGAAGTACAAAGACGCTTTAAACAAGGTTATCGATAACACCGGGAACGAAGTCTGCCCTATCTTCAAGTTGTTGGAGCGAGGGTATTGGCTGGCAGCAGTTGTATGAGCAGAGATTAGTAAGAGGCATGTATTAAGAGTTTGGGACAGGCTTATGTCCAACAGTGGAGTGTTAAGGGATGATTATCCTACTAATATTATAAACGCGAAAGTTTGTTTGGATGTTTGTTACTCTTTCACGTAAAAACTACTGAATGGATTTGGATGAAATTCGGCATACAGAAAGTTTATAACCTGGATTAACACATAAGATACTTTTTATCCCGATATTCCTACGGGAACGGGAACCACGCGAGTGAAACCGCAAGCGGCCGCTAGTAATTTATAAATTAGGGAAGTACAGCTAGGATAGTGGCATCAGTGCTTGTCAGGAACCAGCGATCGATTTTTCTTTTGATCCTTTAAAAACAGGGTTCAGCAACTGACTCTAGTCTAGCAACAATTAAATAATAGTAATAGTAAATAACGCCTCGGTGGCCGAGTGGCAGAGCGCTCGGCCCGACACCCGAAGGTCCCGAGTTCAATTCCCAGGTCAGGCAACCCCGATCCGATCCGAACCCTTCGGAGACTCTGGTAGGGCACGGGGACGCGCACTTTTAAGTGTGCGATGCCGTTCCCTCTAGAAATCATCCGAAGGTGATACGTTTCAACACGGCTTGAGGTACTCTTTACGTACCTCGCCCCCCGCTGAAAATGCCGTTAGGCAATGCCGTCGGCAATCAGCGATCTCTCTCAAAAAAAATAAAAAAAAAGGTCAGGCAGAGTGTGGTTCGGATTTTTCAATGTACAGCCCGCATTTGGCAAGCGTGGTGATCAAGCCAACACCTATCAATTGTAGCGATGACTTGATTTCAATGATTGAGGCCTTTGCCCAGCAGTGCGACAATTCAGAAATTTGTCTGTTTCATAGCTGTAGTATGAGGTCTGATCTCTTTGGTCTGTTTTGTTGGAATACAAAACAGTTCTGTTTCAGATTTAAAAAAAGTGTACAAGTGTCAGTTGGTTGTCGAAACAAGAGAATAAATAAATAAATTTCAAGACGATTATTAAAATCTATCATCAGTTTTTAGACAGGTCAACGGGGTCAGGTCAACGGTCTGACGGGTTACCTCTCAGAATAATAACTAAAGCTATATAGAAACCGGACTAAAACAACACAAATTCATCAGTACTATTTTAACTAATGAACCTAGGTGATGTATTGGAAAGAGATCGATTGTCCCTTTTCTTTCGTTATTTCGAAGATGTCACCAGATTTGTGAGACGAACTGTCAGCTTTTAAATCAATGTAGGTACTTCTGATTTTGGTCGGGCAAAAGGACTCGAGATTTTATTTTAAATGTCAACCATTTGTCGCACTCCAACCTCCTTTTCTAGCCATAAGATAGAACGGAACTAAACATGGTTGCACGTTTTTTTACTTTAACCATCCTTCTATAGCTTTAGTTGTTGTTCTGAGGGTTACCTAGTAAAAAAAAAAACGACGGGTTGCACTCCGGGAGTGCCGCGGCAGAAGTGAAAACTTGAATATTAACGTTGTGCATTTTTGATATTTTGGAATGGTTAGGGAATAATTTTGCACGAATTGCTTCCATTATTAACCGACTTCAAAAAAAGGAGGAGGTTATCAATTCGACTGTATTTTTTTTTTTTTTAATGTTTGTTACCTCAGAACTTTCGACTGAGTGAACCGATTTTGATGATTCTTTCTTTATTTGAAAGCTGGTGCTTCCCGTGTGGTCCCATTTTAATTTGGTCAAGTTCTGATGATGGGATCCTCGAGGAATTGAGGGAACTCCTCGAATATTGTAGGCATACCTATCGCGATTTTGGTATTTTCAGAAATAAGTCAAGCATTTGCATTCAGAAAGTATCATTTGATGAAGTGTAACTGATGAAAAAGACCACAGATTGCCATCGGAAATCCTCAATGATAAGTATTTCACGGGTGGCGATAAAATATCTCGATTAAGATAGTTAAGCGACTATGACGAAGCAAAAGAAGACAGGCACCAGAACTCAGTTTTTGATTTCCTACTTTGAGATAGGCGTTTCTCGTTTTCTTCGCTTGTCTCATTTAAACGGCGCTGTCTCATACGAGCAGCGTGTTTAGTAGGTCTACCCATATTCGCTTTTGATAAATAGATCGAAACGAATCACTAAAAAGCGAGAAATAAACAAAAATTTTAACAAAAAAAAAACCGACTCCAAAAAAGTTGACTGATAAAATTGCACTAAAAAGTGAAAAATAAGCGTTAGACTTATTTATATAATAACTTTGTTAAGAAAAAATATAGGTACAATTATTGTTACTTTTGGAGTCGGTGCCAGCCAAGGTAACTTTAACATAAACATTTAACGACATACTATATTATAATCATAATAGTACATTCAATCTTATGCATGAAATTTTAACTACAAACGCGGACTGGCACCGGCTTCAAAAACTTCGTTGGCTGGCACCGGCCCCAAAAATAACAATAATTGTACCTATATTTTTTCTTAATAAAGTTATTGTCTGTATAAGTCTAACGCTTATTTTTCACTTTTTAGTGCAATTTTATCAGTCAACTTTTTTGGAGTCGGTTTTTTTCAGTATAAAAGTACTATCATTTATGTGGTAGAATACAATATTTATTTATTGCGCTATCGTACACAAACATGACAATTTATTCGCGCAAGCGCCCTGCGCCGCCTAAACGAAACAGCAGGCATACATTTTCGCCGCGCCGTAGAAAGAGAGGGGGATACTTCCTCTCCTACGCCGCGCCGGCTGTCTACTCTCCATCCGTGTTACGAATTTTCGATCAGGTCACGTGTCCTGACGCGAATTTAACATTTTTTACCCATTACAAAAAAAGTGTACAACGCCGCTAAAGAAGTTTTCACTTCAATAAAAAAGCTGTAGCGAGATTCCGTGTGCGCGAGAGCGGTTGTCTATTGCGTAGCTCGAGCGCGTTCGTATGCTTACCGTCTGCAGTCTCATTATTTTCTACGGGAAGCCTGTAATAGGTACCTTCACTGCCGGTATAGATAATAATTTACCAAAGGTAGTAAGGTAAGGTAAGGAATATCTGTGTGGATCAAGTAACATTATCACCCAGATTTTGGATGGCTCATGTTATCGAACAGCTTAATGTATAGAGAAAGCCAACAGAATTTTCTGGAAACACAAAAATATTGAAGCAAAATGGCGAAGGGTAGACAGGAGGGTTGAACTTGCGTAAGTATACCTAGCTTTGGACCTTTTATATCACTTTATTTAGATAAGCAAGGTCCATATATTTCTTTGTTCATTTGATATTTCGCGGAAGGTAGTATTGGTTTTTTAAATCCATTGGTTGCTTTAGTAATTGATATTGAAGGGAACACAAGTAAAACGGCCGATAAAAAAAATCAAATTTCTTTATTAACCTTGTAACAGGTACCGTTACACTAGGTAAGTCATACATAATATACATCAAAAGTTAAGTAAACAAATAATTTAAAATTAAGGAATTGAAAAAAATTTAAAACTAAAAGTAAAAAATATATATAAATAGAACAAAAGTTAATACTTAATTTTAAAAAAAATTAAAAAGTAAAAATTGAAAAGAAAAATTAAAACATAACATTACATTATTCACATAGTCAGTTACACACTGATTTCATCATCATCATCATCAGCTCATATTATGTCCCCACTGCTGGGGCACGGGCCTTTCCTATGGATGGATAGGGAGAACGGGCCATAAACCACCACGCAGGCCCAGTGCGGGTTGGTGGTTTTTAACGACTGCTAATGCAGCCGGGACCAACGGCTTTACGTGCCTTCCGAAGCACGGAGGAGCTCGAGATAATAAATTTTTGGTCACCATCCGATGACCGCCTTTGCGTAAGTTGCTGAACCTCAGCACTCGTAGACCGGGCGCGTTAACCACTGCGCCATCGAGCTCCTCGCACTGATTTAATGAAAGGCAATTAGCTAGTGATCGCAGCTCACCGCAGTTATTCCTGACTACCTACATAACAATCCTCCCTTATAGTTTTATGATACTTACAATTTTAAAACTTCTCTTGGCAAGTTCCGTAACTGCATGCGCTACCTGCGCCTTGCCTGACGGTTACTTTTTTTATATATATATTAGAAGTAGGCAAACGAGCAGGCTCTGACAAAACCAGAGGAATCGCAGATACGTTGCCGGCCTCGTTTCCGACTGTGATTTCCAAGGCGTTCCGCTCGAGACTGAATGATGGCACGAGCGTCAAATTAGGCAATAATGTAGATTTTATTGAACGTTTCCTTATTATTAAAATTATAATGGCCGACAACTATTACATATTCAAAGACAATTGGTTTGGTATATTTTTCTTTGTCTGAAACGGTGTATAGCCTGAATAAAATGATATTTAGTTTATTAATAAGACGTATGTTTGATATTATATTCGATGCAGGAAATAGTAAAATATCGTGAAAAAACTAGCCGAAATCTATACTAATATATAAAGCTGAAGAGTTTGTTTGTTTGTTTGTTTGAACGCGCTAATCTCAGGAACTACTGGTTCGAATTGAATAATTCTTTTTGTGTTGGATAGTCCATTTATCGAGGAAGGCTTTAGGCTATATAACATCACGCTGCGACCAATAGGAGCGAAGCATCAATGAAAAATGTTGCAAAAACGGGAAAAGAGCCTAAAAAAAATAAAAATGCTGCCGAAAGTCACTATTCCACGCGGACGAAGTCGCGAGCACAGCTAGTTACTAGATAAAAAGCCAATTTTTTTTTTGGATTTAAAATCCTTATACATTTCGAATAAAACTCATTTAAAAACATCGATAGGATAGGAATAGACTCGTTTCTTAAAGATCCCTTAGTCGTAATGGTCCGGAAATACCGCCGCTGAGAGCTGGTTCCACAGCACTGTAGTTCGTGGTAAAAAATTACGTGAGAAAAACACAGTAGTAGACCGCCATCCATCAAGATGGTTTGGATGGAAAGACAGTCGATTGCGTGTAGTGCGGTGAAGGAAATCAGCGGCAGGGATCAAACCGAACAATTCCTCAGAGCACTCCCCATGATAAAGGCGATAACATATACAGAGAGACATAACGTCTCTCCGAAGGGCCAGTGGATCGAGCCGACCAGAGGTTACCACGTCGTCAACAACTCGAGCAGCTCTGCGTTGAATGCGGTTAAATGGGAGGAGTTGGTACTGGGGCGGTCCAGCCCAAAGATGGGAACAGTATTCCATATGAGGCCTGACCTGTGCTTTGTAAAGTTGTAAGCGATGGGTCGGCGTGAAATACTGTCCCGCTCTATTGAGCACACCCAGCTTTTTCGAAGCTAATTTAGCTTTACCTTCCAAATGACCGCGAAGCTGAACGTCACTCGAAATATCGACGCCAAGGATTCCAATGGTCGGTTTGGTATCGAGGGGAGATCCTTCAAAGTTTAGAAATACGATATTAAACAGTAATGTACCCACATTGTCACACCAGCAACATCATCTCTTCCAACTTCAATTACTCCCAAAAACTTTTTTTATACAGGAGTAAATGCATAAGGTATACATCATACCTCTGCGCCCGAGGAGACGCAGGTGGTTATGTGGGACTTTCACTCTTGAGCCCTCCTGACCGCATGCGAGGAAAGGGAAGGGGGGCACATCCACTAAAAACACTTGTGGTTTCCCTCACATGCTACTGAGTTAATCCAGGAATTCCAGGATCGCTATATGCGAACTCCAAACACCTGAGACAGGTTGGCAAGTCGTCTTTTCCCAAGTGTTATTTTCAGTTTAAATATAACTAGGTATAGTATTAGAATGTAAAAAATCAATTCAAAAGAAATCAAAGGCATTTTTTTTCTACATCTTTCTAAAGGAGTTCCTTTGTAGACAGAGACAAGTTTCAGCGAAAGCCCACAATTCATACCATTACCGTTATCAAAGTTGAAAGCCAGTCTGCCGATAAAGATTAAGATGCTTTCAACGAACTCCACACGAAGTGCACTTCGCTCCGAAAACCAATTATCGAAGTCAGTCTAGACAGGATGTGATCAGTCATTGTACGGCGACCGATAAACTTTGATACTTGATTGTGAAATATCATTGTTTTAAAACAAATAATCCATGATCACCAGCTCAAGAGGTACACACTGATGAGTATAGGCCTCCTTTTTCTTTGGCCACAGTCCAGTCAAATCCATCTGACTTTAATTAAAACCACATGAAAACCACTTAAAACTTAATTATGTACCAAAAGTTGGAATATCATCATAATAATCATAATTATATATATCATAGAAAAATTTTGAGTGTTTCAATACGGCAATTTTAAATAATACTAAATAATATAATCAGATACAATACAGAGATCCTGTATAATATCTGAAAGTGAATCTCCATCATCCTACACATACCTATACACAGTTCGACACGTAAGGAATTGGGTAAGTATTAAATTCACATCAAATAAAATCCGTTTTTTTCGTTACGCCAGTCGCTGGCTCCGCATACGCATCCAGTATTTAGATAGGGTCAGCCATAGCACATTGGCAATAAAACCAGATGTTCCACCAGGCCGTTCGCAGCCCGTCTAAGGGTATTTTCCGAAAAGTTTTCATTTCTCTTAACCCGTTACAACATCTGGTGCCCATTACGGATTCCTTACGCGATTGCAGCGGCCCTCTCGCCGTCGATTGTGGAAGTTATTTTGTTTATCTACAACTTTATATATACCCTGATTATACACAGAGAACGGTACACAGCCAGGTACTATTGTTTCATGAGACTATTGCTAACGCTTATTTAAATTAATTAGATAGTAACTAATTAATTTACTACGGCACTCAGAGAGGCATTAACATTCAATTATCGTAAGAAGGTCTTCAAAACAACATACTTAATCAAATACCTAATAACCCTTAGTTTCCGTATGTTGTCTTAAAACACCCTATGTGCACTTGATCATGTAGAAAAGCATAAAATTCACGTTTTCGTTAAAGTGATCTATTCTATCCATCTAAAGGGAAGGCTTGGGCCCTAGCAGTGGTGACATAAAATAATCTGATGATGTCAGGCGAAGTGTTGAGGACCAAATTGTGAATAAAACTTATGGTAAAAGTCTAACAGTAGCAAGTTTCCTAGTGGATCCTGGGTGAAATGTGTTTCCACCTTCGGCCTTAAAGCTACTGACCATCTAATGCGATGAAGAAATACCTTACAAAACCACCAAAACACCATAAAAAATGCTTTTAAAAAGACGTGGTACACATTCTTCCTTTTTAATATGTCGCTAGTGTTTCTTACAGATAAAAAATTCAACGCGAGTAAAGCAGTCCGAGAAAGCCAGGCGCCTGTATTTCAGAACACAACCTTATTTTCAAAGGACTGAGCAAATATATTATTAACAAATTTCTTTGGATATGCATTTGGAACGCACTCTGGAGTTTTTTTTTATAAAGCAATTCTGTTATGTTGGCATAATTTTCTTTGAAAGAATGTACACCCCGCTACACACGACTTTAAAGTTTATACTGACACCCCCTACCAACCATACGGTTATAAAGTTAGGTGTCAGACATCCTTACGCAAGCACAAGGGACCATCTACATTAGGTCATAACGCCAGATCAGAACACGCCGGTACGCATCCTTCATCCGGTACTTTTAAGACTAGTGTCTCGAGCTAGTTGCCCCGTGGACACGTATAGTCTACTACCTAATATCCAGATAGGTTACCGGAACTGTAAGCTCGCTGACTTCTTGTTGCACTAAGAGCACAACTCGCAAATTCCATAGCTTGGTGACGACCCAAGTCGACTACCAAATGTCCTCTTTGGTGGCGGAGTTGTAAGCCCACTCACTTCTCAGTAGCCATCCAGGTACCTGATCAATTCCAAAATCCTACGCGGCTGGTTCAACCGGAGACTTTGCATCTAGCGGGCGCCTCTACTAGTTCTCCAGACTAGTGCCGGAGATGTTGGAAGCCTACTTAATGAAAACCACCGAGCAGAACAACCAACTATGGACAACTCACGTGCCCCGCAGATTCTTTCGATTCAGGCCCTCTCCGGACCGCTAATCGGACCCACTCGCTGTGCACGAAATGGAAGCCTGGCCAGACCTCAACCAGGCAGATGAACATTCCCACTTCTACAGCTAACCACATAGCCACCACGAGTCCAATACATGTCCGGGGCCTGCCGGAGACGCCGCAAAGGCTTAACCGGCAGGGGGCCTACGATCCGGAACTCCCGTGGTACCCTTGAAAGAACCGCCGGACCCGTAGTTCCACCTGCCATACCCTATCTATCAGGGTGAGTAGATATTATATTTCTATTTTCTTAAATCAAAGCAGCACCAATAGGTGAAGTATGATAGGCAGTTCCAGTGAAGGACGCTTCCATCTTCAGCCTTACAGCCATCAATTATATTGTTTTCATTATAAGATGGCGGTAGCTTGCCATGAGGATCACTATATCTCATATCGATAAATATGGGGTACATATTGTTGTACTCGGACACCCTGAGAATCGAACCCGGTATCTCTAAGTCAGAGGCCGAAGGTCTTACCACTGAACTACAGAGGGGGTTACTATTTATGTAATGCGTAATTTGATAATAAGACATGACTGTATGTGGTATGGGCTAAATTATTTTGCATTTTCTATAGCAAACAATTTTTTTTATTTTTTACTATTTTTGTCTTAGAAGTGAAATACTGAAAACAACAATGATTACATTAGACCCTAGAGCACAGAATAAATAATAGTACCAGAAGGTGCACTCCGCAAAGTCATTTAAATAAATAGCGACTCTTGCCAAGACACAATAAATTGCAATTCAGGTCGCACACTGCTCCCTTACCTACAGTTATATTCACCTAGAAGTTGCCTCTCTTGCTATCGCGTAGCTCTTATCTTTTCTTACGACTTCAGGGTTGTCTTCTTTTAAATAATAATTAATCTGAGTACTTAATTTATTACAAGTTATTGTGTTTATAATGTGTACTGTACTTAAATGTGAACAAATTACGTTTCAAATAAACCTAGGCTAGGTACCTATGTAAGTATAGTCTACGCCTTATCAGACTACCTATATTTTATGTTGACTTTGAGGCTGTCTTTATGCCGCCTTACCGTTGCGTATCCGTTAAAAAAGATATTTTCGTAGGTAGTTCTAACTACCAAAAACAGAAATGTACACCAACCAACCTGCCTATAAGTATTTATCAAAGCTAAACTTGATCTTGTAAACAGAACTTGTAAGTAAGTAGGTACCTACATATCAAACTAGCTATATGTACTATAATATTTAATTATCTAACTAGATACCTAGGTACGTAAATATGCGGGAGGCATAAAAATAACAAAAGTCAACTTTTGGTTTTGGTAGTTACTTAGGAACTAGCAGGAAGGTACTTATCCTAAAGTAAAGATACTAGATAGGTAGGTACCTACTTGTCCTATTTAGTAATTTAATGAACAGTTTCGTAAGTAGGTAAGTAAGTAGGTAGGCACCTACTAAATTATTATTTCAATAAGTAAATAGTTGGGCGAAGATTGTTTAGCAAATAAGACAAGTACCTAAGAATAAACGGACCACTAAATACATACCTACCTATAAGCACAGAATAAATAATTTCGAATCTTTCTGTTTATTTCGACAGCCTTCTACACAACAATTGTTACTGTTGCGTTTCACCATTATTACGGAGCTTGTAGATTTACTGATATCAAAGAAGTAGTTATTTTTAAACAAATCGAAATTGCGATCCACTTCAAACTATGCCTGTGCGTGTGCTCGAAAGCGCGCTGGGGCCCTGACTGATTTACAACTTCAAGTTGTCGCGCGCTGTAGGTGCTTATCGCGGTAGGTATGACGGAGTGCAAGATGCCTGCCTAGAGGTTGTAACGTTACCGAGGCCGAGGTTAAATCGCCAGTGGTTGTGCGTGACACCTCCCCTAAACTCCGGTTAAGGCTTATCCACACTGCAGCTACTTTTTCTAGAGCAACATATACTTTTTTGGTGAGTCTGCTGATTAATTCAGCCGCCATTTTCAACGTCACCAGACATTTTTGGGGCGGGCGGCGAGAAATGAATTAAAACAACTTAGTAAAGGCTTCTTCTTAAGTTAATTTATTTAGTATGTAAATAAGGATTTAAAAAAAATCGATGCTACTTTTTTTGTATAAGTTTAAGTATAAAAATATAATTAAATACAGAGCACATGAGTAAATACCCGAAATTTACTGATGTGATTGTAGTTAGCTTTAACGTTAAGCATTTTTTATAACTGTGCTTTGGTTCGAGTATTGCTTCTTTGTTATTTAAGTTATTTCTAACAGTGGAGACTTTTTAATGATTTTTCTGTTTTACTTATAAGTTTGTAGCTATTCATTTATTGCATAAGTCGATAGTCTTCTTTTTATAAAAATAAATAAAATTACACCAAATTAATAAGTTATGCGAGAAGCAGTAATAAATATGTATTTAAAACATAAAATAAATAACGTACTGTTAATTTTTCTAGAATACTTGTTTATTTTCCTTCTGCGGCTCTAAATATACTTTATTTTTAAGTTTGATATACATGATGTTGGCAACCCTATGCCACTACCCTTCTAACAACAAATAACTTTTTGCTATCGAATGTTGCCCGACACTTGGAAACATTGCTAATCTGTGATGTGAAGTTGCTCCACAAAAAGTAACTGCGTTGTGGATGCACCATTACGCTGTAAGCAACAAAGCGGGCCAACAGAGAAACTCTTTCGAAAAGATAAATTTACATGAATGTCTGAAACAGACTTAGCTTTCGTCCTAAGGAAAATCCTCGACAATCGGAAAGATCGCGTTTTCTGTTAAATTTATTCAATGATGTCGCGAGAGTAGGTCAGGACCGTCGATATAAAATGCTATTGTTCTACGATCTTCCTCAGTTTGGTTCATCTCGTGTCTTACTGGAGTGCTTGCTTTTATTAATCAAGTAAGTTTACATTTTCTATTGTAGTTTGAAAAATTATGAAAAATATTTTAAAAATGTATTTCAACTTGCAAGTCCTGAGTTTCTGACTCATCATCGGTGTCGCAAATCCTTACTGATTCATTATCATTATCATCAGTCCTTTAAACTTCTCACTGCTGGGATCAAGCCTTCAAGCAAAAACAATAGCACAATGGGGGCTGGGCCAAAATCCAGCATTGCTTTGCCATGTAGTCACAGAAGAGATACACGCGTAGTTTCCATAAAGGGCATAGACAATAACATCTTCATTTAAAGGAAATTTTAAATTATAATTATAAACTCATTCGGGTTCACAGGATAAACAAACTCTTTTCATTTTTGAAGCACACGGGATACAATTGTTTTGTTTGATCGATCAAATCGTTCACAGAATGCATAGTTGACAGAAATATCTATTTCCAGAAATCACGTTTCGCCGAAAATCTGTTTGCAGAAAGCATTATTGTTAGAAAGCACTTTTAACCGATACATTGGTTAGCTGATGCACCTATTCAAGAATACATACATACAATTATTATCAGAACCTACAAACCCATTTAGGTACCATCAATTTGTTAAATGAATAGGTAATGCATCGGTATTGTTGCAAAATATTTATATCTATTTATTACCTATTTCAACAGATATAGAGGTAGAATTTTAGCTTAAATTTTCAACCTTTTTTTTTACGGCATTTCTCTGAATAATAAATATTCTCGACTTGACGGCTTCCTTGGGAAGGAAAGTGAAAAGACATGCTTGCGGTTTTGTTTTATTTTCTAAAATTCGTGGTTGTCGAATATTAATGTGAAATAACGGTGGATTTTTAACTGTTATCGTAGAGACAGCAGTGAGATACAGTTTTCAACGCCAAAAAAACAATATAGAATTTCTTTGTAATTTTACTGGATTAAAACTAGAAAACCACAAATCAGTGGCGGTAGCCAAAGTAACATGAAAACGATAGCGAAGTTCGAAAAGAACAAAATGTATGGGATTGACATAAGATTGACCACGTGACTTAGCGCGGCGTATGTCAATCCCATACATTTTATTATTTTCGAACTTCGCTATCGTTTTCTTAAGCCTTCGCCAAACAGAACGCGCTATAGCGCGGCGTCAGAGCGCTAGCCTGACGCCGCGCTATAACGTCAAATTGTAATGTACTATGGCAGTAGACGCTGTCAAACAGAACACCGACGCTAGCAGTACGCTACGCTCTGACGCGGCGCTAGGACGCTCTGACGCCAGGCGTTGTATTTGTTTACAGAATTTATTTTAGCGTCCGACTGAAATATTGCAATATGGCGGAAAATATGTCTGAAAAACTGATTGAAATAGTTCGAAAACACCCCTGCTTATATGAAGGATACTTCTTATAAAAACATGGTAATAAAGGCAAAACTGTGGGAACAAATCGGAAAAGAAATCAATGCAACTAGTAAGCAATGTATTAATTAATTTGTTTATTGATTGAAATAAGACACAAATTTTTAAAATAAACTTTCCAAAGAACGCGACGCTCTGACGCCGCGCTATAGCGCGTTCTGTTTGGCGTAGTGTGACTTCAAAGATCGCGACGTTATAACGCGACGCTCTGACGCCGCGCTATAGCGCGTTCTGTTTGGCGTAGTGTGACTTCAAAGATCGCGACGTTATAACGCGACGCTCTGACGCCGCGCTATAGCGCGTTCTGTTTGGCGTAGTGTGACTTCAAAGATCGCGACGTTATAACGCGACGCTCTGACGCCGCGCTATAGCGCGTTCTGTTTGGCGTAGTGTGACTTCAAAGATCGCGACGTTATAACGCGACGCTCTGACGCCGCGCTATAGCGCGTTCTGTTTGGCGTAGTGTGACTTCAAAGATCGCGACGTTATAACGTGACGCTCTGACGCCGCGCTATAGCGCGTTCTGTTTGGCGTAGTGTGACTTCAAAGATCGCGACGTTATAACGTGACGCTCTGACGCCGCGCTATAGCGCGTTCTGTTTGGCGTAGTGTGACTTCAAAGATCGCGACGTTATAACGCGACGCTCTGACGCCGCGCTATAGCGCGTTCTGTTTGGCGAAGCCTTTAATGTTACTGTTGTTGTCTATTTTAAGTGACTAAGGGAATATTTATAAAATTTATAAAATACAGTAAAAAAATTAAACGTCTACCCGATGCTATTGCAACCGATGGCTATGCAGATTCATCTTTGCAGATAGTTTACCACTTTGATAACACAACGCTATAGTGAATTTTTACTTTTTTTTTAAAGTGTTAATTGCTGCACTGAAGCATAAAATTTATAAAATACTATACCTAATAAAAAATAAAAAGTAAAAATTGACTAAGGGAAAATAATGTCGATCACTAGGTATAAACGTTTGTGTTTGCGAACGTGCATGAGTGTTGGCAAATAAAACAAAACAACGCACTAACACTTTTTAAATTCTCTCAAGAAGACCGCGTGAGGGGTCACTCAAGGGGTTCGGAAGGAATTTCATATAACATTTCTATCTTCAGTGGTATCATCTAATACTAAAAGAAACTATTATATAATATCTTCATATATTTTCACTGGAGTGGAACTGGAGTGCAAACCGCACGAAGCCACTAATTACGTCAAAATATAGCCTCTATTTTGTCCATGAGGCGGTACGGTTTATTTCTCGTGCTCGAAGCTTACCTGAAACAAAAAGAATCAAATGTATTACGTAGTTATGACTGCTTTAATAACATTAAGTTAAAACATCTAAAGCAAGTCGTTGGTTCCAATTTGATGTCGTAAGATGGCCGTTGTTAAAACCCATCAATCCATGTTGGACCAACGCGGTTGTACTGACTGGTTGTATGAACTGAATCAAAGCAAATCTGAGCAAAGAAACGGAGGATTTTTTCAAAAACATTTCTTTTAATTTTGTCGCGTACCTAATAAACTATTTGAAATCTCAAAGGGACAAGGAAACATCATCCATCAATTACCATTTATAACTCAATTACTTATCATTATCCATCACAGTTAAGCATAAAAAAAAACTCAAGGCTGTATGGCCTAGTTTCCTTTGGCTTAACTAAATGGAAGAAAAATATATTTAAATTTAATCCCGCCGCAAAAACCTCGGTTTTGCTTTTACTATTTTTATATTACAGATACAGATCCGTTTTCCGAGTCACTCGAAGGAATGCGATGAGTTATAAATAATTCAGAAAAGTGTTCATTTTTTTCTATGAACGGAATTTGAACGAAAGAAAAAAGATCGAATGTCGATGTTTTAGATCATCATCATCATCATCTCAGCCAAAAGACGTCCACTGCTGGACAAAGGCCTCCCCCAAGGATCTCCACAACGACCGGTTTTGTGATAAGGACAATGAATGCTCTATTGACTAAATTACGACGGGTCGGATACAGCAATCAATGGTACCTTAATTGTAAAGCTAATTGCTAGGGCGCCTAGCCAGTACTACAAAAATTGCTGGATTAAATAATGCAATTGTAATTTTTTTTTTAATTTTCCTGATATTTATATAAGTAATACATTATACATAATACATTATATAATACAAAAAATATATATATATATTTGTGTTCTTATTTTTTTTAATATATTTTACGGGTAAGCACAGGCAGTGCTTTGATCTCACCCGTGTTTCCTATACCATTTCATCATCATCATCATCAGCCTATACTAGTCCACTGTTGGACATAGGCCTCTCCAAGAGCACGCCACCGAGCACGATCCGCAGCTACTCTCATCCAGCTCTTGCCAGTCACCTTGCGAAGATCGGCGCTGCACCTAGTCTAACGGTTATCGGTTCTGCAACTAATATGACTGCTACCATACCATTTACCATTGGCAAGTTGATGTGCACACCCGTGAGGATTTCTGTGTCGGTAAAATTATCATGGAATACGGACACCCGTAACACGTGTGAACACTCACGCGAACGTCAAATTCTAATTATTAGGTCCTTACCTATGAAATTGACGTTTTGTATGAAGATTTTTTATAAAATTATATTTCTCATACCAACGTTTTTTTCATTTTCTTAGCATCTATTTATGTTACACTATAAAAATTGTAGAGTAGAGTGTTTGTTTCACTAGCTAAATATAGCAGACATTAAAAAGAAAAAAAATCAAGAACCTTCAAAGCTACAATGAAACAAAAGGTCAATTCCGCGAACAAAAAATGAAGTCAATTTAAAAATTAAATTGGGCGATACAGACACAAAATGAATAATTATTGTTATTACTGAAGCCTAAGTAACATAGTTCTATTAAACTAATATTAACAACCGGTGCTGACTTTTAGAAGGAGGTAATACACCTATTAATAAGTGATAAAAAAACGTCAATTCAAACGTAAATTAGGTAAGGACCCAATATACTAGTAAGGTATAATTACAAATTAATTAGGGTCACTATACAATAACAGTTATAAAAATCTAGCGTTTTTTTTTTGAGAGAGCGTTTGCTAATGAGGCAGATGACGCTGAAAATACCGGCCAAGGCAAACTTTGGCCGGCATTTTCGGCGTCACCTGCCTTTTTTGGGGGCGGCGAGAAACTTAAAACAAAACACCGCTAGATGTTTTCTAGAGGGAATGGGAGCACTAGTGCGTGTCCCCGTTTCCCCAAAAGATTCTCCGAGGGGTAGGATCGAGAGCGAAACAACCCGAGGGCGCCTCTGAAGGCTAAAATCTAACAACTAACGAAATTAAATGATTTTTCCAGAAATGAAACTGCTAGCAATCGCAGCGATGTTAACCCTACAGTGGGTGCTGACCTCGGCCGCCACATACACAGACAGATACGACACTGTGGACCTAGACCAGGTGCTATCAAACAAGCGGCTCACCCAGGCGTACGTCAGGTGCATGCTGGACAAAGGGAAGTGCACTACGGAGGGCAGGGAACTGAAATGTTAGTAGCCTACTTACTTTGAAGCGTATTAAAGGGTTTAAGTTGTTTCCAGATGTTTTCAGATCTGGCTTTGAACTTTTGAATAACATCCATTACTTTTTTCTTTAAATAGTTTGCTTGTATTGTTTACACGAAGACAACACATTGAAATTAAATAGCCTTAATATAATTCGTTTACGAGAACTAGCCAAGTCAGACCTTTGGCTTCAATATATTATTCTAAGTCATAAGAAGAAATTATATTTTTTAAGTTGTTATAAAATATGTTATGTTGTTATAAATAAATTTCAGGACTGACCATTGAACTTGGCACCCATTTAGATCTCACTTCTTTTGTCGTTGAAGTCAACAACCAAGGCATATATTATATTGAAAACTTGGCTCTGATTTGACATTTATGTTTTTGATGGGATTGATATTATCCTGACGTCTTCCTACGACCACGGACCCAGCAAAGGTTTAGAAACTTCAAGATAAAATCAATGTGTACAATAAACGAAAATGTTTAAGTTG
Source organism: Eudonia lacustrata (assembly GCA_947562085.1). Taxonomy (NCBI): domain Eukaryota; kingdom Metazoa; phylum Arthropoda; class Insecta; order Lepidoptera; family Crambidae; genus Eudonia; species Eudonia lacustrata. The sequence continues at coordinate 17,585,881 of OX387323.1, forward strand.
TTTATTTTTAATAAGCTTGTGTTAGGTATGGGCTTTATCGGAGTCTAACGGAGTTATGGGGTTTGAACCACGATTTCACGCATTTAAATAACTACCTACGAATCAAATACGTATCTGGAATTCTGGATATAACAAAAGACGACTCGCAAAACGGCTGACACGCGGAGTTATTGCGAAAGTCACGCAATGAAATGAAAAGACCCATACAAACTGTGATGCAGTGAGATGTATTGTTTTCTATAGTTTACGCGAACACTACACATTGAAATGAAACAGGGAGTCTCCCTGTGAACACGGACCCTGCAAAGGGTTCGAAACGTCAGGATAAACATTAAATAAGTAATGTGTAAAATAAACGCGAGTAGATCCGTAAAAGTTGTTTCATTTCAATGTGCAGTGAGATGTGTTGCCCATTTCCTTTGAATGACTAGTGGTCTTAGGGTTAGAGCACATTTAACCTCAGAACAATAACTAGCTTTAGTTATTATTCTGAGCATTTACCTACCACCACAAATGCAACCCATTAGTATACTACCTATTTAGAATTCTTAATTATAAAAAAGGCTATTTTTCGGTTAATTAAAAAACTGGAATTATTTCGGCTGCGAAGGCGACAACTAATTAAAAAAAAAACAATTTTGAAGTCGTTAAATGAATTCTACTTGTATTTTTAAAGCTTAGGTCTAGGTCGGATTTAAAAATGCAAAAAATAAAACGTCTAAAAATATTTTTTTCCGATTCTTTCCAGTTGGGATGAACGGAGGCCATTTGAACCGTAAACGGTTAGCCAGGTCCCCGACTGAATTTTCGGGTAATAAGCTTTTACTAATTTATTTTAAAAGAGCATAATATACATACTCTCTAGTAGACAGACAATACTCTTATCACAAAAACAGAAAAGAACAAAAATTACAATTTAGCGGCCTTTTCGTTTTAATAAAGCAACCTCTTCTAGGAAACAGAAGGACAGAAATAACTTAGACACGGTAGAAAATCAGCCTAATTATCACCAGCTCATTCTATGTCCCCACTGCTGGGGCATCGAGCCTTCCCTATGGTTGGATAGGGAGAACGGGCCATAAATCACCACGCGGGCCCACTGCGGATTAGTGGTTGTTAACGACTGCTAATGCAACCGGGAGCAACGGCTTTACGTGCCTTCCGAAGCACGGAGGAGCTCGAGATGATACATTTTTGGTCACCATTCCGATGACCGGCCTTTGCGAAAGTAGCTTAACCTCAGCACTCGCAAACCGGGCGCGTTAACCACTGCGCCATCGAGCTCCTCGATAACTACGAACGAGACTAAAAAAACAACTTATTGTAAAAAAATGTCATAAAATTTTAAGTACAGTGGCCCAAGAAAGTGGTGTACCAATTTTGATTTATTTTTCTAGTCATCGAAAATTACAACAACGTTCATACTAGATATCACTGAAAGAGATGCATAATAATGACGTAAACCTAATTGATAAGTATTCATACGTCGTAGGTCACTTATAAGTGCATGACATTTTATATATAATATAAATTTTCTAAACAAAAGTAATAAAAACTATTTATATAGACAACCAAATTCTATTTGATAAAAAGAAAACTGACAGTTGACATTTTATCAAATATATTTTAGTAATTTCTATTATTTTCCTCAGAAAAATCGATTTATTTTCCGTATTATTTTTTTACTCAACCGCATATAAATGACATCTTCAGTGCCTGCCAACTTGACTATTGCTGAAAGGGCGCAAATCACAATCACAAGCTCAAATCAAGGCACTTCATAAATATAATATCGTGCCTTTACTTTTCTTTTTAGGTATACCTACCTGCCTTTCTTTTTTTGAAATATAAGAAAAAATTTAGTTGTAAAACCATGGCTAGCCGCACACACACAATATTAGGTATTGGCAATTCAATTATTATTATTTATCATCCCCCGGCCATTGATTTTACGACGTCGTTGTTTCCATCAAGTTCAAACTAAGAACGGCTGTCACGTAACAAACAGTAATCTAATCAAATAAAGATGGCAGTAGAAGTTGTCAGATCGATCTGCAAGCGAAACTAATCTTTATCGCTTATGAATCTGCCATGCGACATTCAACCTTAGGGTGGTTAACCAATTTTTTGGGCGACTGTACACACGCTTGCACATCACAGATCACACTACCACCAACTGTCAAGTTTCCTCAATAGACTTTGAACTTAATGTGTATGGCATATGGTTGAACATTTATTGAAGACATTTGACAGTTTTGGATAGGTTGATTGATGTGCTGGCGTCTGTACGTTTTGCTAATAAAATTGTATCTATAGTATATTACATATATACATGACTACATACGAGCCCTATATACATTACATAATAATAGTAATAAAATTGTATTTATCTTTAGATACTAAATGCCGTACTCAGAGACGTCAATTAAGTTTTAATGACAATTGAGTCTCTTGCTGCCACTTTCTTATGTATAATAGAAAGAAAAGAAAGAAAAGAAAGAAGGAAAGACATTTATTGTCATTTAAACTTAATTGACGTCGGCAGTTAGATTAAAACAAAAAATCTAAGTTTAATATAATTTTTTCTGTTCGTGTTTATGTTATTGAACTCCTTCTAAACGGCTGGACCGATTTGGAATTTTCTGTGTGTGTTCAAGTGGTGGGGTTTAGATTTACAATTGGACCCGGTAGGTGGCGCTACTTTAGGGGTCCATCATGATTTGTTTGTTTTGTTGTCATGGAAACTGTCAAAGCGGTACGACGTCCGCCGGACAGCTAGTAAACACATACAACCTGTATACAAGCCCTACATACATAATGAGTGCGCCATTGATACGCAACGCGAGTTCCATACGAAACAAATTTTAATTGAAATCCAACGCTTGTTTTTGATTGCTCGAACAAAGCTGCGATTAACAATTCAAAGGGGAGTTTCACCCGAGTTCTTGCCGTAATAACACGTGTTGTGAGACTCCATTTTAATTTCTATCTACCGTACAATTGTACCCTTACTACTAATAATAGAAAAAACACTTGAAATTGGCTAAATTCTAAACGCGAAGCCTTTAAATAAGATAATTAATTTAACAATTCAAAGTTCCGTAACTTCGTGAAATTGCGTAGGTTGATGGAGTAGCGTACAGCCAACGGTTCATAGGTGGCCGGGGTATCAAATTCGGGCCAGGGAATTTAAAGGTACAAGTCCGAGGTGGACCGCAGACTGCAACCGCAAACTGCAAGAGAGCGACATTACTGGTTTTCAAGAATCTCTATGAAATTGATTCCAAGCGTGGCGACACTGCGGCGTGCAGCCGCGGCGCGCGACCGCAATACCAGTTAAGTAGTGTAGCGAACCGCAAAGAGTTCACACGTACAACGCGTACGAGCTCAAGGTACGAGAGTGACTGAGGCATTGTTCCATGCATTGTGCAGCCGCGGTATAAGACGCCACGTTTGGAATAGAGGCGACCGCGACCGCAAGCAGAACTGCGGTCAACCGCAACGCAGTGCCGCAGTGTCACCTGCGGTTGCAGTCTGCGGCCCATCTCGTGGACTTGTACCTTAACGTGAAATAATGGTGGCTTCGTGCCTGAGTGTTGGCAAATGAAATAAAACAGTGCAACGTCACTTGGTAGATTCTCCCAAAATGTCCGCGTGAGATCTCAGTAAAACCCCACATCTTTATTGATACTCAAGAGGTTGGGGGTATATCATTTATCACTTATCACCCATTCAAAATAATTTACAAACAAACGAAACATAATGTTTAAATGTAGGTAACTCATAAGAGAAAAAAATACTTTGACACTGGTAAAAATTGTGCAAACCGCACAAAGCTATGAATGAAACAAAACAATTATAGGTACCTACTTACTAAATTAAAAAAAATCATAGTTTTCTGTTTCCAAGATAATTATATTTAACGGGTTTCACGCAACTTAAAAAAATGTGTTCATAAAAGTTTGCGTTAAACCCGTAAAAATATTATCAATAGAATATAATAGAGAACCCGAAAGATTAAAAAACCTGTGGTGAGTCGCGAAAAAATACCGGACAACCCCAAACGGTGGGGGGGGGGTGTAGTTTTTTTATTAATCTACATCACATAAATCAACTAAATTAGTAACAAAATAAATTGCAGTAAATCATCAATCAATGGACGCAGGCAGCGAGTACGAGTGAGTGAGACGGGTATACAGTGGTGAAGTGAGAGCCCGCAGACGCAGATACAGACAGCGAGCGAGGAGTTTTGCGTTTGAGGGATTTCATATGCCTACTGTTGTAGGCGCTTGTGACCAGTAGTACCGACTTTCCTCAAAATACTGGACATTGTTCTGTCCGGTATGACCATTTATTTTTTACCGGACAGGCCTCGAAAATACCGGACTGTACGCTTAAATACCGGACATCTGGCAACCCTAATCCCGAAAGATTAACAATGTACCTTACTCATTTTTCTTTTCATTTCCAGCCCACATCGCTGAGGCATTACAAAATGGCTGCGACAAATGCACGAAGGCCCAACGCGAAGGCATGAAGAGGGTGATCCGCCACCTCATGACGTACGAAAAGGCTTACTGGGGTCAGCTGGTTGACAAATACGACCCTAAGAGGGTGTACTCACAGAAATACGAGAAGGAATTAAATAATCTAGAGACCAAGTAAAAAAAGGTATGATTGATAAAAAAGAATGCACAGATAACGTTTAAAAGCATGTGATTTTGTTAAAGTTACTTTTTAATTGTTTTGTTTATCGTACCTTTATTCTTCTCAGTTTAAAAAAAATAGGGCCGCTGTAATAAAAATATGCAGCCTTAAGGGTGGGCCGACCATAAAATGCCAAAAATGCAGTTACGGTTAAGTAAATATAATTGAAAATACTTTAGTATTAAATGAACAAAATATATATTTAGTATCATAGGGAACGTGTTTACAATTTGTCAGAACCATAAATTCATAACACGCTATAGTTTTTTCTACAATATCATTTAAAGTTGGGCAAAGATCATGGAAACGAGTGGCGGCGTTTAGTAGATTTCTTATAGTTTATCTAAATTATTGTACCTCTGATTTTGTCTAAACAATCATCAATAGATAAACTACAAATTGCTAGACTACATTTTTGATTCATCAAGTGGTTATTTAAATAATATTTTTTTATTAAGCTTCTTAAATTCCCCATACAAAATTAGTATGGCCGCGCGGCATCAAATAAATATGGACGACGACATTTCAAATAAAACATATGACACTTGTCACTTATGGACGGCGCACCCTTAAAGAATTTTGGTAAAAAAAAAACTCTATTTATTATGCAACGTCGAATTATTGAAAAACGCCGTGTTTATCTGTAGGTACACATTATTCTTATATCCTATCTGTAATTTCAGCTAAGTATATAAACTTAAAACTACTAACTTGTAAATATGTACTAAAAATATATATTACCCATATAGAATATTATGTCATTTGTTATTTTAAGCATATTATAACGATTTTCTCTATTTATTTTAGTTTTAGGCTTTTAATTGTTATTTTACAAAAAAACTTGTGATATTCCCGAAGAACAAAGCTAACAGACAGATTACAGAATGATTAAACAAGATAATCATTGCCTGACATAATAACATTTTAGTTTATAAGTTGTTAAATTAATTGTTAATTTTCATATAATTAAAGAGCATATTTAAAATTTTCGTTATTTTATTTGCACACAATTTCGACCGCAAGCGCAGCTCTTCTGTTCTGTAAGTAGCTCTTTGGCGTAGTGGCTAGCGCAGTCAGCGCAGTATCTGGCCATTGGTACAGTCAGCAACGAATGTAACTAAACATTTTAGTACCTTATGTTAGTTACAACGAATTTAACTTCTATATTTTTAATATTTTTTATTATTGGGTTTATCAACTATTGGTACACTATTATTATTATTGAAAAAAACCTCTTAAGTGTACCTTCATCATCATCATCATCTCAGCCAAAACTCGTCCACTGTTGGACAAAGGCCTCCCCCAAGGATCTCCATAAGTGTAATTTAAGGATAAAACTATCTTAAATTGAACATTGTTATTAAGATTATTCGATTACTTAGAAAACAAAGATTCCAATAGTTATGTATGAGTATGATTAATTCGGGTGCAAATTATTACCTAACCCAGATTATGGACTAATAATAATAATATATTATTAGTCCATGCCTAGATATAGAATAATCACATCTAAAATTTTTATATTTTAATTATATAGGCTATTTACTAGTTACTATTACCACAGTCAGACAGACATCTAACCTCTAAGTTTTACCGCTGTGCTATTAATTACTAAATGCAATATTATTGCTCTACTGTAAATAAAAGACCAGCCCAATTTCTTCCATTTTTGACCACACTCATATCATTACGTGTCAGACAACTTATCTATTCACATACAGTTCATTTTTTTTTTGGGAGAGGGACTGCTGATTGCCGAGGGGCATTTTCAGCTTCACCGGGCTTGTTTTAGCGGCGGCGAGGTACGTAAAGGGTACCTCAAGCCGTGTTGAAACGAATCACCTTCGGAGGATTTCTAGAGGGGTACGGCATCGCACACTTAAAAGTGCGCGTCCCCGTGCCCTTCCAGAGTCTCCGAAGGGTTCGGATCGGATCGGATAGGATCGGTTACAGTTCATGAATGACCTACATGTATTATCTCACAAATGGTCAGCTTGTAGATACTGAACATTAACAAGCATTTCCTCATTTGCATTAAATATTAAAACCGCAAACAAAGGCCGCATATTTGCTATCGCCTGTATTCTGCGAAGTGCGATTAAGCCACGTCAAATCGCGTGATGTTGCTTATAAAAAAAACACTGGATTTGCATTAGGAAATTAATGATTTGGGCTAACCCCTGACATAGTCACGTCAAGTAGGTAATGTAATAAACTCTGGGTAGTTTATTAAAAGTATAATTTTTTTTTTATAATTTTGTCACAAAAAAAGTTACGGATATCGTACTTCTGGGTATTTGAATGATAAAATCTTATCTCTAAACTGGCGGAAAGTAGCAATGATGCTAACATTTATTTTTATAGTGTCATTTATTGATAAGATGGTGGTAGATAGCTAAGCGGACTTAGAACAAGCTCTACCACTACAACCTACAATAATATGTACAGACACGTGTATTACCATGTATCCAATGAAACTTTTAATACAATGGAATAAGAATCTAAACTAGTCAAAAGTGTGTCAATGTTAATGCTTGTGACTGTACTTCCCTCAATTGTAACCGGTACCACGTCGAGACCGGTGCTTTAACCACTATACTACAGAGGCGGTGTTAATTTAAGTCCGACATTTTGAGATACGCCATTGACGACTTTCAGGGTCACGGGCGCCTTATAAAGGCCTTGAAAACGTTGTCGTGACGATCAAGGTGAAACCTCTATACTACAGAGGCGGAGTTAATTTAAGTCCGACATTTTGAGATACGCCATTGATGACTTTCAGGGTCACGGGCGCCTTATAAAGGCCTTGAAAACATTGTCGTGACGATCAAGGTGTAACCACTATACTACAGAGGCGGTGTTAATTTAAGTCCGACATTTTGAGATACGCCATTGACGACTTTCAGGGTCACGGGCGCCTTATAAAAGCGTTGAAAACGTTGTCGTGACGATCAAGGTGCCTAGTCACTAGGATCACACACTAGTAGTGTGTGATTTGATCACCATACGATCACGTTAATAAAACGTTAATTTGTATGGCGTTAAAACCATGCCTCCTGGTGACGAACGAGAAGAGTTTAGGCCCCGCTTGCTGCGTATACTGAGCTGTGCACAGTGTTGGCATCACATAACAGGGCACAATGTCATGTAGTATCTGTATTTATCAACACTTGCACTGTGACTACACGTTACGCGCTGCGACATAGTGACGCACATTGGGGACCCGTATTTACTTATAATAAGATATATTGTATTAGCATAGAGCGAGGCATTCAATAGTTAGCACTTAAGGTGTGACAATAAACTTGTGAAACCAAGATGACTTTAATCTAACTCTCCACAACAACATCCCTCGAGACTACATAATACACGGCGACCCTGCCAGGATAATATTGCCAATTGTTATTATTTTTTATTATTATTATATTTATGTTTTCATTTATTTGGGTAAAAAAACAATGTTCAATACAATGTTGCTTAGAATATTAGATAATAGTAGTATTAATTTCAACACCAGCATCAATTACCACAACTTAAATTTACATTTTAGACGTTGAGAATGATATTAATTACTGCAAAACAAACTGAGTATTTAAACGTACTTAACATATAACCAGAGATCGGAATAGGCTGACTATATTTATTTTATTATATTTACCTAAAACTCGGAGAACAGAGACAGAAAGCGGAGACTTCCTTACGACTACATCCCCCATTTTTGTGACATGTTGTATGTTTAATTGTGTGTTTTGTTATGTGATTCCAATAAATGTCTTTTATTCTTATTCTTCTTTGTTCATTTTGCCTTACAAATTCTCGTTTGCTGTAACGCGATGTGGATCTCTACACTCAAACTGGACAAAGACAGTGAAGAATTGTAAGAAATGAGTTTTTTTTTTTGGAGAGAATTTACTGGTTGCCTCAGATGGCATTTCCAGCTTCACCAGGCTTTTTGGGGGCGGCGAGAAACTTAAAGGCCAAGCCGTGTGCAACGAAGCTCCTTCGGGGGTTTTCTGGAGAGAACGGCATCACGCACTAGTGCGTGTCCCGTAATTCATGGTTCAATACCCATAGCTCCGTTTCACTACTGATGTGAACCTACATTTAACACGTATTGACTTTCCGGATGTGTTAACAGGACTAGGGTAGGTTGGTGTAAGATCGCGCGGGCGATAAGATTGCGCATACGTCATTACTCAGCAACGGTGGACCACACGCGGCCAACTTTAGCTGTGTTTTCATTACTACGTAAGCCGGTATCAGCTCCCAGAAAGAAATCGAATTCAGTGTAAAAACGGCTAGTCCAGGTGAGTTCAAAGTTTTTACAGCTTTCTGATCTAATATTTAGTCATTTTGCAACTATGACTGAGTCAAACTCTGACGGAATTACAATGTTTTTCTGTTTGTTTTACTTTCGTTTACCATCAAACGGTTGACTTAAAAAAAAAAAATAAAAAAAATAAAAAAAAAACGGTTGACTTTTGATATCGTATTTCAATAGCTTTCTAAGAGATGGCAGCACGATCTTGCTAAATTCAATGATGGCCAGATGTGTAAGTTTGCGCACCACGGGGCTGTGTAAGTTTGCGTGCGTAATTTAGAAACAAAAACAAAAAAACTATACAAATAGGTACAAACAAATAAAATAAAATAAATTAAATTATTGCTAAACAAATAAGAACTGCAGCTTTCGAGTTTGCATAAAAAAACAAAAAAAAAGTCAAAAAACCAAAGTCTGCGCCGAAAAAGAAAATCAGGAAGTGTGGAGGATGTACTGAAGTCTTCAAAGAGCCTATTGTGGAAGACTGGATCGAGTGCGTTAAGTGTCAGGTGTGGTGTGGCACGAAAAATGCACTGATTACCTCGGTTTCGGACAATTTAAGTGTGATTTATGCAGGTAATTGGCCTGCGCAATTTTATCGCCCATAATGCGCAATGTTACACATCGGGATGTGTAAAATTGCGCAAGTGTTGATCTCTCATTATTCGTATTTTAAGTAAAAAGTTAATATATTTGATCATTAATAAATACTACAAATTGTTACCAGATAATTAAAATAAAAAAATATTAAAGAAACAAAACAAACGATATCGTTTGTTTTGTTTTTATGGCCGACTAACTGAAAACTGCGCAAACTTACACCAACCTACCCTATTCATCATCATCATCATCATTTTTATGTCCCTACTGCACGAGCCTTCCCTATGGATGGATAGGGAGAACGGGCCAAAAACCACCACGCGGGCCCAGTGCGGATTGGTGGTTGTTAACGACTGCTAATGCAGCGGGGACCAACGTCTTTACGTGCCTTCCGAAGCACGAAGGAGCTCGAGATGATACATTTTGGGTCACCCATCCGATGACCGGCCTTTGCGAAAGTTGCTTAAGGCGACGCATCGCTAAACAATAAATCTCATACGTTTTTCTGTAACCGTCTCTCTGCCACCACTCAGTCAGCTTTTTGGTCCACCATTACTAAAGAACGTCCCCGGAAGGCGTCTGTTTGTCTGTCTGTTAAGACGAGCTAATCTCAGGAACCACACAAAACCACACGAGCGAAGCCGGGCCGGGTCGCTAGTTAATAATGAAAGAAAAGTTCAGAGCCCTTTTGCCCACCAAAATAAAAAACATTAACACCTGTTAAACACACGTTGTAGAGATTCTTGGGGGAGGCCTTTGTCCAACAGTGGACGTCTTTTAGCTGAGATGATAATTGAAGGATACTGGCAAAGAACAAGATGTGTCCTACTGAGTTGATTAAGATAAAAACGCGCCGTTCAAAGTTTAAAAGTTATATTTCTCTTATTGAGATTAATGAATGTGGTACCTTTTTTGTGTAAGATTAAATATTGGCCATGACTTAGGTACTTTTTTTAAAATTCTTACATTTTATGACAAACTAGCGGCCGCTCGCGGTATCACCCGCGTGGTTCCCGTTCCCGTGGAAATATCGGGATAAAAAGTATCCTATGTGTTAATCCAGGTTATAAACTATCTGTATGCCGAATTTCATCCAAATCCATTCAGTAGTTTTTACGTGAAAGAGTAACAAACATCCATCCATACTTACAAACTTTTGCGTTTATAATATTAATAGGATAAGAATTTTTTTTAGCTCGGGTACAGATAATAACTCATCTTTAGCGACACCTGTTATTCTTTTGCAAAATTTTGTGATTGAAAATGAAAGGGCCATAGAAAATAAATATGTAAACATTAAAATACCTACTTACTTATATAAATAAAAATTGTGACGTTGTTGCCTGTTCTTTGCCTTGTACCCTCAATTTTGATGATGATGATGATACGCAACCGTAGGTATGTATTATACATATACTAATGTTGTTTTTACAGTTTCTATTATCACACAGACACATACACAGTTTAATATGTGGGTTAATTAATGGCAATCTCTAAAGTTGTCAACTTATAATAGCTTTAAAAATATACGAGCGGCACGTAATAAGGATTTTGGTATTAACTAGTTGGACACTGAGTAAGACCATTTATTAGTTGCCCGGGAGACAGGATAAGGTTTCATTATACGCGGAAATAACGTTCCGAGCTCGGCGCCACTCGTACATCTCACTTAGCAATTTACCTTGATGTTTTAACGGTAAAACGTCTTGTAGTTTTAAAATTTCCACCATTAATATGTTTGAATGTTATGACTAATATAATGTGCTGTTTTTTTTCTTTATTGGATGGCTTCGGTCGGTTAGCACTTAGCACATTTAGCAAACAACGTAATTTTTCTTACAATTAATTTATAAATAAAGAATAATATTTCCTTTGTTGATGATGATGAATGATAATATTAATGAGTACTGATAAATGATATACCTCCAACCCGTTGAGTGTCTCAGTAATGATATAGGCTCTACTGAGACCTCACGTGGACTACTTGAGACAAACAAAAACACAAATGTTGAAAAAATGTCCACAAGCAGGATTTGAACCTGCACCCTTCTGACATACCGGGTCAGGTGCTCTCCCAATTGAGCTAGTGTTCTAACCAGCCCGCCGAAATTGTTCAACACTATTTATTTTTTTACTTTGAAAGCCAAAGGCGCCCATTCAATGTCAACAATTACACAAAACAAAATTTGCGTTAAAAATTTTATAAACAAAACAAAAACAGTTTACTTGAGAGAAGTTGAAAAGTGACATTGCACTGTTTTGTTTCATTTGCCAACACTCATGAAAGTTCACAAACACTACGCGGTTGATAATCCACCATTATTTCATATTAATATTAGACAACAAAAATATTAGAACATAAAAAAACCACAGACGCTTTGCGACCAAATGGAGCGAAGATCAGTGCAGCTGGCTGGCAATAATTGGATGCGGAGAGCCGAAGATCTGGCTCAATGGCGCGCGTTGGGAGATACCTATGTCCAACAGTGGACTGCGATAGGCTAATAATGATGATGATAATAATAATAACAATAACGATTTATTATGCCCATAACCAATAACAACCAACAAGAGCTAAGCCAATCCGCATTGTCCAAACGTCCATCAGACTTATTTTGAACGTCTCTGTCTATGTTGAGCACAGGCGACCCTGGCTAGGGTTGCCAACCATACTTTAAAATAACGTATCCTACGTTATTTTCCATCGCCATACTTTATTCTTTTTAATAAAAATAAAGTATGGAAAATACTTTATTTCCGACGAATGCGTGCGTTTGAACGGAATATTCCTGTTGACTTAATTTCTGAATTACTGAATTATACTCAGACTCGGGTGAAGTGAAACGAAACGCAGCGCTAATTTCTGGACCCGCTATAAAACAATAAAAAATTATTAGATAGTGCCAAGAGTATAAACAAATATGTTTTCAAACACTTAAATAAATTGGAAAATATTTTATTTTTTCTTTAAATCTTTTTTTTTATACTAGTTAGTGATAGATTTACTTAAATTTCCTAAAATATGGTTGGCAACCCTAACCCTGACTGAAGGCTGTCATCGTGTTCCCCCCGGCCTCCATAATTCCCTTGAAAACGTATGCAAGCACGCTAATTTTCAGGCCACTGCCGCTGGATGCTTAGGTTATTGGTTGCAAAAAGAGCACTTTGTATACTTTCACCCAAAAATGGTATTTTGACATTGATATGCTCTCGAAGGTTTTATCTACATTCTCTGAGTGCCGTCGACACTGTTTATCGCAAAAAGGGCACGTAAACATTGCTCACGTGCCCATTTTGCTCAATTTTACAATACAAAATATTCGGGTGGCTGACAGAAAATAGAGTTCAGCGAGATGAACAAGTACCTATATAATTTACTAGCTGTGCTCGCGACTTCGTCCGCGTGGAATAGTGACTTTCGGCAGCATTTTTAATTTTTTAGGCTCTTTTCCCGTTTTTGCAACATTTTTCACTGATGCTTCGCTCCTATTGGTCGCAGCGTGATGTTATATAGCCTAAAGCCTTCCTCGATAAATGGACTATCCAACACAAAAAGAATTATTCAATTCGAACCAGTAGTTCCTGAGATTAGCGCGTTCAAACAAACAAACAAACTCTTCAGCTTTATATATTAGTAAGTATAGATAATTTTAAGTTTTTGTACTGTTACCATTAAGAAATATAATAAATATGATTAGGTACTTCTTTCATAAAAATTGTAGTTTGAATTTACTTAGTTAAGTGTAAAAAGGGCTCATGTCAGCAGTTTCTTGCAAAATGGGCACAAGTCCATGAAATATAACAGCCAATAAATTGTAGTTTGTAATAGTAGGTACATACCTTTATTTGTGTCATTAAAAAACAAAACGACAATAAAAATATTCGATATCTTTTTATGCGGATTCAGAAGTGATTTCGCAATTAAACTTTTCAGAATAGCACAACTGGCTTGAAAACCTCAGAATTTAGGTCAACATAGCCTACCTGTCTAATTGTTATACCTAGCAATTTGCTTAATCAATTATTAATTCTGGTCATGTCACTTCACGGAACAACTACTAACAAGCGTTCCCAGCAGGGAACACATCAAACTCATCAGCTCTAGGTACAGTCACGAGCTTTAAAATGTAAACATTGTAACCCCTACTACAATGGAAGAGTTATTCCGGTCTGATCCCGGATGATTTTTTGCAAGTAAAAAAATGTAACAAAAGCTTCATACAGATTTGTCGAAACGATAACAACTGTTCTATTATTGCATACCACGCGCCCCCTTTTTTACACAGGATAAAAATATTTAAAAGGATAGGGTACTACTGTTGAGTTAGCTAAACATATAATAATATTATGTAAATCTAAATTGACTGAATGTTTCTTAAATTAAACCAAACGGATTTAATGTAATAAAACCAGTACACATATTTTATTGCTGACTATTCTAAAAATGTGTAAATAGACAGTCGGGGGATCAAAACGGAATATAAAATAATTTAAAATAAGTTTGATCCCCTAGATATATATCCGTTCCAGGGGATCCGAACGTAATAAAAAAAAATTAAAAATATCTCATCGGGTCTCAGTTCTTGGGGATCCGAACGGAATAGCTCCAATGGATTAAGAATCTAAACTAATCAAATGTGTGTACATATTAACGCTCGTGACTGTACTCATTGGAGGTACGTACCTTATTAATCCACCGACTCCACAAGGACTCCTAACGACCAATTAAAGTAGAATCATGAGTGCGCCACTCACATACTCGTGATATATTATTCAGAGCCAGCAGTGTAGGTCAGGACAAAGTGGCTGCGGAGCAATTAGTGGGACAAGGTGCTATCAAAGAGGCTCTTTGGCGCACCTTTGTCTCACTTTTGGAACGACTAAATTTGCAGTAACCGACAAAAAGTGTAGTTTTTTTGGTAACTGAAGTGAATGAGATAACTTTAGTTGCCAAGAACTAGGCTTTGAGTAAACATTACTAAAGATTTTGTGTTCACATTTCATTACTAAGTAAGTATCTATGTAGGTATACTGTTATTTATTATGCGTTATCATTATCAAGTAGGTATATAAAAAGAAGAAATTATCCAGTCATTTATAATTTGAACTGTAACCTAAGTAAGTGTGAATTTGGGTTATCTGGAAATATAATCATAATAAAGAATTACCTATCTAGTCACTTGGATATTCGAAATGTTATTTTCATGAAAGTCCAATATTAAAATAAGACATTTTTTTTACTTACGATAGGAACTGACCGAGTTTCTTTATATCGTGAAACCATATCGCATTTCCGATAAAGTAGGGTTACAACTCGAAAAATTCGAATTTTGTGTTAATTACACAGAAATACTTCAAATGTTATTATTTACCTTCGCGAAAATAGTTACATCTGTAACTCTAAAACTCACTCCTAGGTGGCGTTGTAACGGTACACCATTAAAGCATTGCTGCATCATAGTGATTTCGGTTAGTGCTACATTTCGTGTTGTGAAAGGTGGACGTGCGTTTGTTGTTACAAATAGTGTTACAAACTAAAATATTACTGTGTTCTTGACAGGTAAATTTTATTTTGGTAAGTATATTTTTCTAATAAAAGGTCACAAGTCGTATTGTTACAGTTTATTGTAAAATGATGGATAAAAATTGTTGAAAGGTGATATTAATACAGTGATACATTTTGTATTATATCAGTGTTTTAGATACGGTTAATTGTAATATCCCTGAGTACCTAATAATACTGTGTTACTTTTTTCCATATAACATTATTTGACGAAAAATCTATACATTATAGCGTAATATTTCGACTTGTTACCATATTTTATAGCAAAGTATCATATAAAAGTATTTGGTTTATTTTGTGGTTTTAGGGTCAAAATGAAACGAAACGACGCAATTCTGCGCTTAGCACTAAAGGGAAATAAAAATCTTCCCGCAAATGATCATCCAAAGATTTTGGGATCACACTTGCAAGGTAAGATACGTACCTAAGTATTCTTATTGCCATCATTTTCAAAAAGTAGGTAGCTTAAACATGTGGTAAACTTAGCTTTATTTTGTGCAATGATCTAATATTATTGAAAATGAATTGTTGTATTTTAATTTTATTATTTAAGTTAATGTTTTCTTATTGTTTCAGAATCAAGAGAAAAATCGGGCTTTGATGTTGTTGTAAATCAATCAGGAATCGAGAAGAGACTTCTTGGCTCCTGGCTGAAAATGACAAAGGTTTTATTCAATTTTAACGTGCAACTGAGGCAATTTTCTATCATTATGTGCATTTGTGCCAATTTCATATTTTGTATTACAGAAAATAAGACTCTTGACTCTAGCGAAAACACTTTGGAAGTCCAAGTAATGCCATCTTTAAATGAGCACATCAAAAGCCTTCCAATCGAGAAAGCTAATTCCGATATCCCAGGTGATCATCAGACTCAATCTGAAAAAGTCGAAGGTTATTATTTTTATTTTTATCAATGGAGCCTGGAGTATATCTAATGGTCTTTGCAAGTGTTAAAAACTGGACCCCCATACAGTGTAAATGAGCTTTCATTTAATGACTTTATATCCTTAAAGAAGTTACATGGAGAACTACGATTCAGCGCGGGTAACCTAAAAATAAAAGACGTCAAAGTCGTCAAATTTATGAAAGAAACTTACTATAAAAATTCATACGAACAACAAGATTTTTCGGAAGCTAAAATCTGGCGTACACACCGTAAAGTTCTACTCGGACTAAAACCTGCTTACAACAGACAGCTCTCAATAAGCGAGAGGAAGAAAGCTGATTTAATGAGTTTGGTATAGTAATCATGTACCACGATTTTATGCGTCTTTTTACAACCAATTGTGATTGAAAATTTGCTATGTGACTCTAATTACGTGACTACTGAAACTTAGATTACTGAAATCTAAGATCAGTGATTTTATTTTTATAGTGATGATTATGGTTCTTACTTAATGATTAAACATTACGAATTAAGAGAAGATTAAAACAAATATTATTTAAGTGTTACGTAATTTGAGACTATCTAAACTTGAAGTGATTATTAAAAAATACTCTCGCCTAGAGAGATAATTATGTTTTTAGGTTTGATTTAATTGAAGTTTTTGTTAAAATTGATTTTATTTTGGAGTCTACAACGATAAAAAAAATATTTAGCTAAGAAAAGCGTAAGTAACTGCCTGTTTTTAATTTAAATAAACATTGTTACATCTTTCATATTGTATTTTTATTTATAAAAGTTCAAATAGCTATCTAAAATACCGTTACAATTAGAAATCTTCATGCAATTTTCCAGGAAAATTGAAAAACAGCATATGCCATTCGAAAGTATATTTTTCAATCTTTTTAAATATATACACTTTGTAGCATATTTATAAAATATTATAGGAATAAAGACTACATAACAAATCCGTGTGTTTGTTATCGCTCTCCTGAAAATCAAGGTTCTTCCAGTTGTAACCCTACTTTATCGGCGGTGCGATATGATTCATGAATCGTGACATTTGCGAATCGTACTCGTATAAACACATTCAAAGATAATTGAACATTATGGTATCTTTATAAAGTTGTAACGCCTACAATCTTTGAACAGCAAATTCACACTAGAGAGAAACGTATCTTAGATGATGAAAGAGGTGAAGTGGTACCTCTTCCTGACGTAACTATGCTACTACAAACAAACAAACAAACATTATTATTGGCAACAGATTTAAAAAAGATGGTGGCAGCTAAATATGAGGACTTCCTAAAAGCCACTAAAAATAAAGAACCAGTTATCAACGTCCACATTCAGAGCAAGTGCAGACGCGAATTGCCAGGCGTAATAAAGGGCTCAGCTGCAATCGACTGTAATTCCAATCGATTCTCGCAAGCTTTAGTAGGTAAGTAGTGAGTAATCAAACGAGGAAACGCCACCTGATTGGATAATTTATTTATTACAAAGACATACAGGCTAAAAGGAAAAGTTTCCAACACACCGGCAAGTTATAAAAGCAACAAGTTAAATTCCCAATAAGTAGCTTAATTACAAAAAACATAAATAGGTATAAACACAATAGTTAGCCTAGTAGCCTTACGTAATGATGCATTGGGAGAGTAGGTCCACAAGTGGACTGATGTGGGCTGATTTCGATGATGATGACGATGTAATGATAGAAAATGACAGCAATTACTGAGAGTTATCATGATATCCTGTGTTACTTATTTAGAAATAATGTTAGAAAAACATTTATTGTTGCTCTGTCCTGATCTCTGCCTCAGGCAACAGTCTCTAATAAATGTAGACCATAAAATTGTCAGATAGCTCAGCCTAAGAATTAAGTCATTGTGAAGAACTAATAAACGTTTTATTTTTATTCTTATTTATCAAACGTTTATTCTTGACATCAATATAACTTGCCTATACCCTGTCCTAGAAATCAAAGTCAAGCCGGAAATGGGCAAAAGGCCAAGCCGTGTCAGTTATTAGAAAAATACGAAAAAAAAATCTTGGTCATGTACTTTTCAAATTGTTAGGATTTAGAAATAAATCCTAAAAAAATTACACCCTGTGATGATCTTTCAAGTCCTGTGATATACAAACATTACAAATATTAACTTTTCGTCAGTTTTTTTTCTGTGATGTAACCATGAATAACCCTTCTGTAAATTACAGTTAAAAGTTAAAACATATCTGCCTCAGTTTTAAATACAATATTAGATTTGTGCCCAACATTGATTCAAAATAATTACATAAACCAACTTTACTTTTAAAAAAATGTACTACACTGTTTTGGCAAGTAACATCAAAATATGGCGCGTTTAGTCTGGATTCTAAAATGGTATGACACTTACTAATATTGCTACTTCTTAACCTTTAGTATGCCGGAACGTGGATCCACGGCCCAGACAATTGAAATTCTATTGTGTCTGGTATTCAGGCAGACCAGAGGTTAATTCAGAAAAAAAATAAAATTCAGTTGTTAGATTCCTTTAGATAAGATTTTTATTAAAACAGATTTACAAGGTTTTATAACAAATGTTCGAATTGTTTGCCTTCAGCTGCAATGCAAGCTCTACATCTCTTTAAATCTATTATCTCTTGGCTAAGCAACTGCCCTCAAAATGTATATGAACTTTTATTTTATTTTATAGATAGCTCGGCAAATGACTCCATCCCACCTGATGTTAAATGCAAATGGAGTCCAGACGCGAAGATAACTGGTGCAGCGTGAAATCAAACGTAGCATCAGTTACCCTCACTCTGCCGGCCCACAAAGTGTTCACGCCTCGTTTGAAGGACCCCATATCATAGGAAGGAGGGAAAACGTGTGCTGGTAGAATATTCCATCTTTTGGAGGTGCGACAAAGAAACGAGCTACCAAATTTCTTTGTGTGCGATGGGATATTTGAGACAGTGAAGCGGTGACTCCGAAGAGCAGCACGTGTACTCCTATGAAGGAATAGAGAAGGTGGGATGAGGTCAAAGAGCTCACTTCTCACCAGCTTGAATTATTGAAATATTGATTAAATAATAATAACGTGTTTATTATTTTCCTAGACCTTTCGTGAACAAATCAATAATTTAAAAGATGTTAACTTGTTTTTATGGTTTTGTTTGACAAGCAAGGAAACGATAAATATGATTAAGACGTTCCGTTTGACAAAAAAATATGGAAAATATGTTTTTATCATTGTTGATTTAGTTTTTCCAAGTCTGAAAACAAACGCCTAGCTAAAGTTTATAGCAAAATGTTTGATTGAAGCTTTTTAACCTATTCACTAAGTAGAAGTTTCTGTGACTTTATTTTCGAATGCAAAGAATTGAATCGTTTTACATATGAAATAACAATATTTAGCTATCCAGCATTACGTACTACTAGATACGATGTTTATACATTTCAGGGCAGTCGTCCATACTGTATTTAGCCATGTCCTTTTCTAATTAAACTAAATTTATCAGCAATTAACAGAATTATTAGACATCGAACTAACAGGATGCACGGAATATATTTATCAACTGTTTGCCAGCGACGCTGATGGCATATCGGTGTGAAAATATTTATTTAATTTAATTGTGAATTTAATGTTCTACCGGCGCGGCGGCGGCGGCGGCGGCTGTTAAATAGGTACAGATGGCTGCACATCAACCTATACATAACTGTCAAATTTCTTCAATTAATACTCAACCATATTCCCTATACATAAGGTTCAGAGTTTATTGAGGAAATTTGTCAGTTTGTAGTAGCCTGTGCAGGCGTGCGTGTGCCTACTAGCTTCGTAAACAAACGTCATGTTCATGATGATGATTTTTCAATCCAAATTGCTAACAATAAATAAATTATTTGTATTCATGAATAAGCCGCCAAAACCACAGCAGCGTAGGTCCGAACGTCATTTACAATAATGTTGTAATAAATAATAGGTAATGTAATTAGTAATTGTATTTGTTATTAGTAGTTGGAGGACATCTTTTTTTTATAGGTAAGTATTTAGTTTTTAATTTGCTATTTATTATTCTCTATTTTTTTAAGTTTAGTTGAGTTATGTTTCTTTTTGTTACATACATATATTTTAATTATATTAGTAATTTTTGTAATAATATTGAAATACCTTTGTGCAATGTAGGACACACACAGCTGCACAACATCATCATCATCAGCTCATTTTTATGTCCCACTGCTGGGGCGCGAGCCTTTCCTATGGATGGATAGGGAGTACGGGCCATAAACCACCAGCGGGCCCAGTGCGGTGCGGCGGTTGATACACATCAGACCCTTCTGGGGCATACATGTCCAAGGGTCGAGTCTAGGTGTTACATTGTCCATTGTCAAAAAGTTCAAAAGTTATAATGCCCCCTGGTCGGATTGTCCATATGCCAGAGAGTCCAGGTGTCACATTGTCCATTGTCCATCAAAAAGTTCGAAAGTTATAAAATAAATCGATGTTATAATGCCCTAATGTCGGGTAGTCCTAGTGTTACAATATTAAATTGTTTGACAGGATTTCAAGATGTAATTTTGTAACGCTAGGATAGTTAATACCTATAAGTATATTAACAGGTTCACTGTCCAAAACTTATAACAATGGTTAAATCAATTGTTACAGACCTTATTATGTGGTCTGCGGGACAGTGAACCTATTAATTGCACAAATGTGGCTGTATCCAATTAGGCACACCAACTGCAAACCAGGGGCTTCATTTCAGCTATTTTAATGTCAAAATAAACATTTGTAATTTTGGATTATATCATACTACCTATAAGATCTGACTAATGACAGTAAATCTGGTTAAATTGTAAAAAATCTCGTAATATTTATGTGTATAATATCCTACCTATTGATTAAAAAAAACCCTTGACCACGGATAAAACCGAAGGTTTTGTGAGTTATTGCTAAAAAAAGAAAAAAATTACTTCGTTAATCGGTATAAAACATGCCTACAAAGTAACGCAATAAAAATAATTTTATCAGTGGGCAACCCTAGTTAACACATTGTATTTTTAATGAAACAGTTCTGACCTTGATAAACTTGACAACAGCTGCACACATGGCGATCACAGTAAAGAGTAATAACAAAAGAGTTAACCTCACTATTCTATCACACACACACACTCACATTTCTAATAGTTCATCACAATGTGTTAAAATCGTTATACTGTAAAGTTTAAAATTAATTCACTGTGAAAAATAACAAACAATTCTTATATCAATTTGTGATTATCAAATCAGTTCAATGACCTAATAACAAGGTTTTAAAATGCTTTCCGTTACAAACGGCGGCGGCGTGGCCGGACGCTTACGCCAAAAGACGATACTAAAACTCGCGCCATAATGACGTCTCACTCAACACAAACCATGCGTATGCGCAGCACAATAGACCTATAACAATAACATTCAAAAATATAACTTACGATCCTAAAAATTAGGCATACTTTTCAATAGTACCAACTTAGTAAATGCATTCGATTTAGTGTGACGTTTTACAGCTAGATGGCGTTGCAGCTGATTCTAAATTGGGTACAGAGTCCCGATTGTATTAATTTCTTGTGATGTGAACTTGTGACTTGTGATTAATAATGTTTCATTAAAAAGCGACTGATACCACAGAATACATAATAGTACCTGACACGTCCACTGGAAATTGTCGTTGTAATGACAAACCCTCAGAATAATAACTAAAAGTTATTGTTCTAAGGACAAACCTATCGTTCCCACAGTCACAGAATAAGTAATCCACAATTAAAGCTGTAGACTGAACAAAAGTCACAGTTTTCTTTTGTCTTTTATAGGTATTTTTTATTATTCCTAAACAGGGTAGAGCTTGGCCCCTTTTTACACCCTTAGAGCATTTTTACACCTTATTATTATGGTAAATCGCGAAATCCGCAACAACTAAGTCATTGCTTGTTTTTTTCTATTCTAAAAGGGCACTCTTGTCCTTTTTAGATGTGTCCTTTTTTGATGACGGCCGAAAAATCTTCGCCTTTGCTTCGAATCGCAATTGGAATTATATCTATGAAGAACATAACCAGGAATGCACTGGAATCGAAGGCGTTTTAGCCTTTGGCTGTATATTCATGAAAATACGCCATAGACGAACGATAATGTCGCATTATTTATTAATAACTCTGCATTTTCATATTCAGCGTGCGCGGAGAGAGGTGCTTACGTACTAACATTAGACTGCCCGGCCCTAGTAAACCCCCGCGTAGGGTCTGGTAGGGGATTTCTAGGCGTGTACGTTCCTATGATCCCGATGATGAAACCCATCACCGTTGATAACGCCCTCTGTCTCGACACTCAAAATGCCACTACACTCTCAAAAACACCACACATGCACACTTAAAATGTCTTGTAGAACGTCTTGTAAATGTTTTCGTAGAACAGGAGTACGAATGAAGACACGGCTGGCTCACACGCGCTATATTTTATGTAGGTACTTAAGTACATACCTACTGGGAAGCTTTCTTCACCAACCCCAAGACCTGAGCAGAGGTCGTCATGCTTTAGAGGCGCCCCCGATGTCCCGCTCTCGATCCGACTCGAACGCCTCGTAGAATCTAGTAGGAGACCTTTTGAACCGACTTTTTTTTCCTTTAGATAATGGCTTTAGGCGGTTAGCACATTTAGACAGTGTCAATGTAATTTTTCTTACAAGTTATATACCTACATTCAATAAACAATATTTATTTCTATATGATGATGAATGATAAGGAAATTAGAAATAAGAACTCCCCCAACCCCTTGAGTATCTCAGTAAAGATGTGGGGCTTCACTAAGACCTCACGCGGACTTTTTGAGATCATTTTAAAAGTGACGTTGCACTAGTGCACGTTCACGTTCACAGAACATCTTTATCTATTCCGTGTTCACGTTTAATAATCCACCATTATTTCACATTCATATTCAACCTATGGCAAATTTTAGAAAATAAAACAAAACCGCAGACATGACTCTTCACTTTCCCGCCAATAAGTCTGGCTGGACCCACTATGGATCCAAAATAGCGGTAAACATAGCGCGGAAGGCGCGGGATGTCGCGAAACGATCTTACAGGCAGTACTTACCCGGCAATGGGACACACAGCTAACAATAACAATAATAAATGATAGAGATTCGAACGTCTTTCTAGAATCTAGACCGTCACTATCGCCATCTTGTGCAGGGCGTGGCCTTTGGGGGATTGCATGTGCAAAATCCTCGATCCGATCCGAACCCTTCGGAAAACCTGGTAGGGCACGGGGACACGCACTAGTGCGTGATGCCGTTCCCTCAACAAAACCTCCGAAGGGGATTCGTTTCACACGGCATGAGGAACCCTTTAAGCTTCTCGCCGCCCCCAAAAAAGCCAGGTGAAGCTGAAAATTTCGTCTGAGCCAATCAGCAAACTATCTTAGTTGCAACACTTTTTTTTTATAATAGTATCATTACTGATTACTTACTGGCAGCATGATTCAGTTTCGTTGTGTATTTAATTAAGATGGGTGAGCATGAGGAAAATAGTTGCCAAATAGCCGCCAATTTAATGCTATGTGTTATCGGGTAGTGGCATGGCATCAGTGTTTTCGATAGGACAGGAACCACTTTTTTCCATTACTTATTTAAATCGGGGATTTTTTTATTTATAACTAAAATTATTTGATGACCTCCTGGTCGAGTGGCTTGCACACAGGTTTTCATGGTGTCGCCATCTCTGAGGTCCCGGGTTCAATCCCCGGTCGGATCAATTTAGAAATAACTGTTTTTCTAATATGCATAATACGTATATTTAAGTATGTTTATCCGTTGTCTAGTTAACCATTTCTCGAGTTTCTTAAGGAAGCTTTTCTTGGGGCTAGAGAATTGGTGTGAGTGTAGGAAACATTTATTATTTATTTTAATTTATAATAACAAAAAATAGATACGCTAGCTAAGTATAAAAAATCTTTTTTTTACCATTCTAAGATAAGATAAGGTAAGAAAATATAAAAAGTTTATTTGCCAAATTACAGTAAACAAGAAAGACTACAATTAAAATGTATTACGACATCGCATTAAAATATAAATAAACCATTTGACATCCGAATCCGAACATCCGTCATCTGAATCAAATTAACCGAATCAAAATACCTACTTAAAACTCCCTGTGTGGTGCCGGGGCTAAAGAATTGCACCACCCCATCTCTTCCTGTCGAGCCGACTAAGGGACCATTCCAGAGGATGGGCAGCAGCATCTCTCTGAGGTTACCCTCAACCTACTGCGACCGCCAACCCGCCTGCCAAGCGTGGCGATTACGGCAAATACCTTATAATACATATCCTTGGGGGAGACTTTTGTCCAGCAGTGGACGTCTTTGGCTGAGATGATGATGATAACTTAAAACTAAATCAAGAAACGCAAATAAAAGATATTAAAATAAATAAAGATATTTTTTCTTTATGTAGGTTTTATTTTAAGAGTGAAGGTGCAGACAACCCTAATTATCTGTATTGAAAAAAAATCAACCCACAAAAACTCTTTTGTTCAACATACCAATTTACGACGATGAGATAAGCTTTATATTTGCTGAGCACACTTTACGCTCCACTGAAGTCAGTCAATGCTGCCAACTTATAAAATACTATTGATGTTAGTTTTTAGTTACTTGCTCGCTAGTCTCGCTACTGGACCGCCCACAATAAAACTGTGGACATAACGGAATCTTTAAAAATTATTATAATTTTTATCTATTTAAAGTCAAAGTCAAATAGTTTGTTCAATATAAGCGTTTACAGGCACATATTGACGTCAAAACTAAGAATTAAATTAATATAATAAACACTGCGCCATCGTCGAGCTGCTCAAAATCATCACCTGTCTGAATATTATGCTTCTTATTTTTTTTACTTCATAAAGGGCAATAGGCAATTTATATGGAATGGAACCCTCCATTTATCATTTCAATGCATAGCGTACATGGAAAATTAAATTAAAGGATATATGTTACAAGTTTGACCCTACGTGGCAAGCACTCAACAAGTAAATAACAATATAAAATAGTTGGTTACATACTCAAAAAGGGAAAATAAAGGTTTAACGCATGGTTTAACGTAAAATTTGACACTGACAGTTCGCTTACATCCGGAGTAGCGAAGCCAACTGATAAATAGCCTCACTTATTTATTTATTATTGTGTTTTTCTTAATTATATTTAGGTATGTAATGTAAATATATTGTTCAAACATTTTATAAGATATGTATGTAATTCTGTTTATTCTTTAATATATGATCTCTAGTAATATGTACACGCACACACACAACACATCAGTCACACACACACATAAGCCCTGTCAAAATACCAGCCTCGTGGTTTTGGTGGTGTTTGTTTCAAAAATTTTCATTTTTTGTAAATTCCAAATAGGTATTGAATCTATCAAACTATATTTATATTTTACTAGTGGCCCGTCGAACACCCGTATCCCATGACGAACCCCTATTGCAGCGCCACCTACCGGGTCCAATTGTAAATCTAACTAAACCACTTGAACACACAAAAAAATTTATCATTTTTACCCACGCACAGAAGATTTATAATAATATACTAGCTGACCGGCGGACTTCGTACCGCTTTGACAGTTTCCATGACACCAAAACAAACAAATCATTAGTCCGCTTAGGTACACCCGTATCCCATGATGGAGCTCTATAGCAGTGCCACCTACCGGGTCCAATTGTAAATATAAGCCATTCTCGAATCCACTTAAAAACAGAAAATTTCATACAAATAGGTCCAGCCTTTTAGGAGTTCAGTGACACGCACAGAAGATTTATCACTACACTAGCGGCCGCTCGCGGTTTCACCCGCGTGGTTCCTGTTCCCGTAAGAATATCTAGATAAAAAGTATCCTATGTGTTATTCCAGGTTATAAACTATCTGTATGCCGAATTTCATCCAAATCCATCCATCCGTTGCAGCGTGAAGAACTAACAAATATACGAACATACATACACACAAACTTTCGCATTTATAATATTAGTAGAATAGTATAAAACAAAGTCGCTTCCCGCTGACCCTATGTATGTATGTATGCTTATATATTTAAAACTAAGCAACGGATTTTGATGCGGGTTTTGTAATAGATAGAGTGATTCAAGAGGAAGGTTTATATGTATTAATACATCCATAATATAGTAGAGAAACACTGATAACTTAGAGGTTTCACATTTTTTTGCGCTTACATTGCAAACGCTTACCGAACCCTACGAGATAGATCAAAATAATGTACTACAGTATTGTACACCTTAAAAAGGTCTACAAAAAAAGTCCGCGATGGTATAATATGTCTATCTCTTAGGGATAACCCACAATATTCAATTTTTATCTTTTACTTTTTACGAGAAATAATGGCTTATTTACGAAGCGATTTTAAGCAATACAGCATTAATCCTTATTCAATTAAGTACCTTAAATACATTGTGCATTTAATGTAGATCAATATGGCCCTTTACAGCATGTAATTTAAGTGAATATTTTCGAAGATATTACAGATTTAAAATGTAGGAACATAGCGGTTGCGTGTATCAGCATTGCACCCGTGCGAAGCCGGAGCGGGTCGGTAGTATACCTATATAAAGATAAGTCAATAACATTTTGTAAAAAAGGTGTTATTATTATAAAAAGCGTGAACGTGTATATTGATTAATAGTAGCATGTGAGTTCAAACGTTGGCAGCACTGTTCGAGGTGACGTCATTCCGTTCGAAATCCGTTCTGTCAGACTCAGTGATACCGGTGCGAGCGTGCCGGCCGCGTTCGTGGCGCTATCAACATGTTTACTAATATATTCACTTGTTTCTGCCTCTTATTATCGTTAACGTTTACAACTTCAGCGCAAACGACGGAGTTAAGTGTCAAAGTAAAAACAAGTGAAGGCACAGTTGTAGGCGCAAGAGCGGACAATGGGAATTATTTCGCGTTTTACGGCATACCATATGCCGGGTCGACGTCGGGCGAACATAGATTCAAAGTAAGGATATTTTTAACTGCAATACCTACGTGTTTCCCCATTATAACTGGTTTAAGACTGTGTGCGGTTTGTGTATGTGTGTACTTTGTGGACGGTAGGGCTGCCGACATTCCAATAGGTTTTTGTTAGTGTTGTTTTTTTTTACTAATATTACGATTGAAAGAGTTGTAGGTCGTAATATGAATAATAACAAAATATCAATTAAACATTAAACTATTATACTATAGACATTGGTTATCGATTTGTGTGCCGTAGCGATGTAAAAAGTGAAAACTCAGTGAGACATTTGCTCATGGCTGTACAGTTACGAGCAAAAATATGTAAACAATTGTAACTCTTAATACAATATAATTTTAACCGCCCTTGTGGTTTAGTAGTTAAATAAATAAATATAAATAAATAAATAAATCGTTTATTTGCACAAAACCACGACCACTGGTTTAGACCCAGAGGTCCGGGGTTCGATTCAAAGCGGGAGGTATACATGTTTGTGTACTCGGTTTGGTTGGTGGTAGGGCTTGTTTGTCCGCCTGGCTAGCTACCACCATCTTATCTAAATATGTCACCTTAACATCAATGTTTGTAGCATTGTTGTGTAAAATATATTTAAAAAAATAAGAGTCAATGTATACATATCGGTGCTTGTGACTGTACCTCTGCTAACTCACCTCACTATCTACTAGTACCTACTCAGAATTGTCGCAATAGCACCGATTGAAAACACATGCACACAGACAGATACCAGCAATTAAGAAAACATGCTTTTTATGATTTTGAATACCTACTACTTTTGAAAAAGTCGTATTTTTTAAGTGTAATTTTTTATATTTATATGATAGGTATTTACCTATGTAAAATTTATTCTTTCAACATTTATATAGACTTAGTAGTTCTTAAACCATACACAATAGAAATTCAATTGTTCTGTGGCACTGTGGTTACATTGGGCGTCCAAGTAGGTATATATTTAGTAACACTTCGTAAGTAACACATGAAACTCTAAATATATTGGGTCCCTACCTATGAAATCGGCGTTTTTTTTTCACTTATTAATAGGTGTATTACTTCTAAAAGTCAATCAATACCGGTTGTTAATATTATTATACACTTTTAATTAGGACTATGATACTTAGGCTTCAGTAATAAAAATGATTATTCATTTTGCGTCTTTATCGCTCAATTTTTTTTAAATTGATTTCTTTTTTTGTTGTGTCCCCTCATGATTTTTTGGAAAATCGCTAATAACTCGGAAAATACGTATAAATTCAGTGGACCTCCTTATCTTACTAAAATAATAGTTAATTTTCATCGAAATTGGACACGGTTTTTTGGCAAATGGCAAAAATAATTGCCAGGACAGCATTTGTATGGGACCTGTACGAGCTTACAGAGAAATGCCCTCATACAAAACGTCAAATTCACAGAAACCTAAGTAAGGGCCTAATATTTTCATCTTCTTATCATATCCTGTCTATCACAAGAACAATATGAAATGGGGAGGATTGTGACAATATTTATTTAATTCGTCCCTATTTAATGAATCATACAGACATAAATTAGTGAAATTAGTTTGATGTAGGAACGGCAAAAAGATCTAGCCCATTCAGCCATGA
Organism: Eudonia lacustrata; assembly: GCA_947562085.1. Taxonomy (NCBI): domain Eukaryota; kingdom Metazoa; phylum Arthropoda; class Insecta; order Lepidoptera; family Crambidae; genus Eudonia; species Eudonia lacustrata. The sequence continues at coordinate 17,614,594 of OX387323.1, forward strand.
CTTCAGTTTTTTTTACTGGGTTATAGCAAGAAGTGTACCAACCAACTCTAAAAAAAAGTATTTTCTGTACTTTAATTTACTTTGACCTGTTTAGCCTTTAATAATCATACGCTTAAATTTTACATTTTGTTACAATTATTTTTGCCTAAACTTTAGTTGCTGAAATAATAAATAACGTAAAATAAATAGATGGAACTCGGCCTAAGCGACGGGTGGGTACCTATTTAAAAAAATAAACTCATCTCAAGATCAAGGATCTCCTTACGCCCGATAACCTTAAATACAGTTATAGATTTACTGGTAACACAATGTGGGTGTATTTAGTAGGGTAAATTGGTAGCATAACAAAACAACTTCCAAAGAGTCTTGTTGTGAAAATTATAACTTAAATGAAAGTTGCCTAGAAACTCAAAAAACAAATGGAAATCAATTTAAAAGAAAACCTCATAAACTAAAGTGGACCCATGAGTGGACCTAACAAACACATGACATGATGACACGGTGACAGTATGTTATGAAACACGATATCTAAATTAAATAGAAAAATACAAAATATATCAGCTGACCACAGTTAAGTAGGTACGCGACAGATACGGCAATTTAATATTTCATAAAATATAGACCTTAAGATGAGTGTGGTAAGAGCACTTGTCACATAAAATTTATTGGGTTTTTATGTGCGCCATGGATGAGTCTCTGTTTGTTATATACAATATAATATACTAGCTTTTGTCCGCGGCTTTGCTCACGTGGGCTACACGACTTGTGTTTATTCGTAATAAAAGCCAAAATTATTAAAGGGAAATATCATATATCATAATCTATATACCAATACCAATATATATAATACTGACGTCAATCAACATTAAGATTTTCATTTTTTATCATTAAAAATCCCATCCATGCGAGCTAAAATAGTAAAAAGTGTCTAACATAAAACAACGTAATAAAGATCACTCTGTATAAGTAATTTTGGTCCGTTTTGAAACCTTCTGTACAAATTGTCATCCCCAACTTAAGGGATCATTTTCCAAAAATCCTGAAACAATTCATTATTTCTAACCAGGCCAAATACTGAAATTTAAGTACTGACAGATTTCCATACAAACTTTCCACCCTTATATCACCCCTCTAGGGGAGATTTTTCGAAAAATGCAAAATACGTCATTCTTTATTTTAATTAATAATACTTTAAAAATAACAAAGGAAATTTCCTTTAAAAGAAAATAAACAAAATTCCTGAGACATGTCATTTTCATGTATTTTACTTCAAAACTGACGGACTTTCATACAAACTTTCACCCCCTATTTGACTTCCTTAGGGTATGATTTCCGTAAAATCCTTTCTTAGTGGCTGGTTACGTCACTCAATGAACCTATCGTCCAAATTATATCTAATTAGGTGCAGCAGTTTCGGCTCGGCGATGATGAATCAGTCAGTCAGGACAAGTCATTAAATGTATATATTTAGTATGTAATGTAACTTTAAAGTTGGTAGTTGTAAGTTACAGACAACAGATATAAACATACCAAAAAAAAACAGTTTTAATTGTATTAACAGTTGCATTGATTGTATTGTTGCCTAGCTTTTGTTCATATAGTTTATTACACAGGTACTGCATGAATACGAAAGGTACCTTTTCTTCGTACTACATATTGAGCCGAATATTTATTAGTCAATCTACATAGAATACATGATATCGTCAATCTATTCCAAGTACTTAATCAGAATATTTATGCAATTTCGCCGCGGCGGCTATACGGCATAAATATTCGTATGAGGTATTTTGATGTGGTACTTTTAAATATTGGGATTATTCGGAATAGGTTAGGTATTGAATTCCTTAATCCAACCCACCTTTATGGTACCTACCTATAGACAAAGGGAAGCGGTATTAGCGCAAAAATCGTAAAGACTTGTAATTTGTTCTAATTGGATTTGGACGTCATTATGCGGTTTGCGTCAAGCAAAAACGAAACATTTGAAAAATAAAAACATTTGCAATCGTTCAAATGAACTCTTTTTTGCTGACGTACACAGTACACGTCTGCACGTTCGCCACAAACTGACAAATTACCCCAATAAACTTTGAACTTTATAATTTTCAAATTATTTTTTTTCATGTTCTTCCTTTTATTTAGGATATTATGTTATAGTTATTTATTTATTACGTACAGGCAAAAATGTGGAACATCAAATAAATTAAAAAAAAAAATCTTATTATATTAAACCTACATAATAAATAAAAAAATAAAAAAATACATTTGGTTAAACATCTATTGAAGAAAATTCGAAGACAAGGCCGTTTTGGGTACCTAGTCTTATGTGCCGGCGTCTCTACTTTCTTCCGTTGTTGGTATTACTCACAGACTTACTATTATAGCGTGCTCGTGCGTGAAGCTTGTAACGGTAGTGTAGGTACGTAGGTGCAGTTTTTGGGATTGTGGGGGACAACCACGAACGTCTATCGAATACCTACCTCAAGTAGTACTAGTTGTGGCTATCAATTTTCATACAATATTCATTTCGAAACCAAGCCAGCGTTGCTGGCTCTAGCTCTAACTCCCCATGTGCTCTTGTGTGTGCTACATGTGGGAAGCAGTGAGCCCAGCGGCAATAGGCGTTGACCACTTATTAGCAGGCGAGCCGTCCGCATATATACATGAATCATTAGGTAGTAGAATGACATCATTGACCATGACCACGTCGCAGCGAGCGGATTTCTAGTTCATTGCGCTCTTTCTATCACTGTTGGCTATGACTTCCGTAGTATAACGCGCAATAAACTAGAAATTTGCTCGCCGCATCGCAAGACGCTTGTGCTCGTGGTTAAAGTCTTACTCAATGTACCTAGTTGTCAAAAAGTGGTATTTGAGTAACCAATAAAAATGACACGCACTAATTGTGCAGACGCCTGCTAATCACTACTACCACAAAGTGAAACTGCCAAATTGCTTCAATAAATGTTCAACCATAAGAGAGAGAGAGAGAGAGAGAGAGAGAGAGAGAGACATTTATTGACCACACACTGTTGCGTTGACTCACGCATGCATAGCAAGCAATGTATAATTATTTTGAACTTATTTTTTATTTTTTTTATTGTAAGATGGGCTTGCTCTTGGCCTCATTCTAATCCCTAGCTATAAGAAGAGGCCGACGATGGAACAAGCTTGTTCAGAAATAGCCTATTCACTCGGGCTTTAAAAACTTTAGGGTTATATGCACTCGGGAACACAGACGCCGGTAGGGAATTCCACTCTTTGGCTGTACGCACGCATTATAAATGTAGAAGCAAAACGCTTAGTGCGCAGAAGTGGAATATCAACCAGGTAAGGCCACCGGCTGGTGGTAGCCAGAACTTATTTCAATAATGTCGTAGCAGTTTGTTTGTCATAGTATTCAACACACTTTTATAGATAATTAAATTCAATTCAATTATTTATTGCATTCCACAATGTAAACAATAGATGGTGAACATAAACAAGAGATCATCATGGACCCTGGCGGGCACGCAATAGGGTTTAGAAGAGAGGAGGCGCTATAATGATAGCAAGTTTTTACTTTCAAGAAGAGTAATAAAAGTAATTTTAGGTGAGAGATTTGAAATGTATTTTTTATTTAATATTGTCATTGAAGTATTCATGTAAACTGTAATAGCATTAATTTATTAGAATTTTTTTCAATTGGTTTATAAACAAACAATATTTATTTTCGTTAATTAATGAAGATGGTAATTTATTATATATTTTAATTGATGAATGCAATGTACTATTAAATTGCAATGTACTATTAATGTAATCTAGTAGTTAAACATTGTTTTCACTTACCGATGATAAGATATGCCTCCTCGATCAATGCTTGAGGTCTTACTTTTTGTGCTACATGTAATTATTGCACAACACGGCATTTTAAGCAATATTTAGCGCAGCTCTGTTCTCCAACGCACTCTAAACGCGATTGCAAGTGAATCGGTTGAAATATGATTGTCTAATCATATTAGCAGCGCGCCTGACACGCCCACATTGCCTTTCCAACCTTATTTATCTATTCCGTGATATACAGTAATCGGATAATCGGATGCATATTTACCTTTAAGTTTTTTTTTGGCTAGGAAATTATGAAAGCGGCTTCTTAAGACATGTTTTTTAAAATATAAATCCCGGGATTCCAGAGAATTTGGGAATGCAAAAGTATTCTGTAACTAACTTTCAACTTAGTCGTTTAAAACGATACTGGCAGTTGAGCGCGGGAGTTTGTTGGTGATGCTGTTTTACGTTAATAATCAAGAATTTGTTTTTTTTTTGTAATTTCTTATTTATTATTCGTTTGAGATATGTAGTTGAAGAAATGAAAAATTATAAGGAAGTTATTATTTCTAGAGATTTTTCCGTTAGAAAACTGCATTCCATATTAGCCAACACCTCAACTTTAGGTAAATCTGCATCCGATTATTCGATCACTAGTACTTACAACTAAGAGTATGTTATCCACAATTTCCGAAAAATAGTGGAACTTTACGAGTTTACGACTTGCTGACGACTCGGAAACTGTCCGTATTGACACTTTCTAATTTAAGTATTTTTTTTACTGACGATTTGGAGTTTCGGACGCTATCAAAATAACACAATACACATGCCTGCCACTAACCGTCAAATTCTCTTAATAGGCTTTGAACTTTATGAATGTTCTGCTGGGGCACGAGCCTTCCCTATGGATGGATAGGGAGAACGGGCCATAAACCACCACGCGGGCCCAGTGCGGATTGGTGGTTGTTAACGACTGCTAATGCAGCCGGGACCTACGGCTTTACGTGCCTTCCGAAGCATGGAGGAGCTCGAGATGATAAATTTTTGATCATCTATCCAGTAATCGGCCTTTGCGAAAGTTGCTTATAACCTTAGCAATCGCAGACCGGGCGCGTTAACCACTGCGCCATCGAGCTCCTCGAATATGGCATATATTAACTTCCTATGAGCACGAAACTCGACATTCCTATTTGTCCAAAGGTAAATCAATAATGCGCAAATACCTATAGGTAGGTACGTATTACCTACATCGTTTAAACATTTATTGAAGAATGACAGTTTTGTCAAATTTCATATACATTGTCATGTGATACACATACATTAGACAGAAAATTACAACGAATGTATAAAAATATATTATTATAATAAATGTGTTTTAGTTGGGGTTTGAAAACCCAATAATAAATAATGTAATATTTCATAATACCTTTTCCACTTGTAACTTATTTAAAAATCTTAAATAGTCTTTTTTTCTTGTTTCAGGCGGCGCCACCCCCTTCTAAATATGACGAGCTAGTAGCCAATAAAAAAGATATAATATGTGCCCAGCCTAGTCCTTCTGAACTCGTGGGTGTTGAAGACTGCCTAACATTAAATGTGTTTACCAAAAACGTAACTACCATCAAACCAGTCATAGTCTGGCTAAGTGGAGAAGACTATTCTAGCACGAACGGCACCCGACAATATTCTTTCAACTCTTTAGTTGAAGCAGATATAGTTTTTATTGAAGTTAATTATCGTCTTTCTATATTTGGATTTCTCTGTCTTGGTGTGACGGAAGCACCAGGGAATGCTGGTCTAAAAGATGTTGTACAAGCATTGAATTGGATACAAAAGAACGTACAAGCTTTCGGTGGTGATCCAAAAAATGTGATGTTGCTTGGACACGGGTCAGGAGCAGCGATGGTTGATCTAATAACTATGTCACCTGAGAAGTTAGTGCATAAGGCAATATCACTAAGCGGATCTGCCCTTTCGCCTTGGGCAATAGCTTACGATCCTTTAGGCTACGCCAAAGCTCTAGGATCAAAAGTTGGATTACAAGACACCGACGTTCAACAACTTGCTCGAAATCTACAAAATGTAGATACACATACATTAAACAAAGCAATAAATACATTTAATTTCACAAATCAATCAGTATTATTCGCTCCGTGTGTAGAAAATCAGAAACTTGATGGGTGGTTTCTTAAAGATGCACCCATCAATTTGTTGCGTTCAGGATCATACAATCAAGTTTCCTACATTGCTGGATACGTAGACACAGAAGGGACTATGAGAGTCGGAGAAGCTCTCAGCGAAGGATGGCTAAAACGAATGCAGAACAATTTCATAGACTTTCTCCCAGCAGATTTAGCGTTTACAGATGATGTGAATAAATGTAATATTTCTCAAACTCTACGTAAAGATTACTTTGGTGATAGAGCCATAGAAAAGGCAAACATAAAAGATTTTTTTGCATATGAAGGAGACAGTTTGATAGTTAACGCTGTGTTGAGAAGTGTCAAGGAAAGAGTTAAAACTTCTGAAGGTGCTGTAAGATTATTTACTTTTTCCTTTCCAGAGGAATCTTCTGTAGATGACTGGCCTTACAAGGACATCATACTAAATGGTACAAAGCATGGCGGCATACTCGATTACATATTTGATCTAGAATCCAGAACAGTTTCTGATATACCCAAACAAAAGCTTTTAGAACGATTCATTACGTTTGCCAAAAAAGGGTATGTATCATAACTTTTCCATCAAAAATTTTGAAAGCTGCCGTCCATTAATAGTTAATCATGTAACATTTTCTGTTTCAGAATTCCCAAATCTGATTCCGATCCGGATTGGATACCAGTAACAACTGATGTATTCTCCTACTTAAAGATATATGGAAAAGAAAAATTTATAACTGCGTCAAATGTTGAAATGAAAGCGCCTTGGGATCACATTACAAAGTTATACTATAAAACACCAAATGCTGTTTCGTCGGCTTCGAAAATAAACTATTTATTTGCCGTAACGACTACGGTTTTATGTATGATGTTTTCCGAATTAATTGCAATATAGTCAATCTTGCTGTAAAGTTTAAGGGGCATAATGGCTCGTTGTCCACTAACTGTATGCAGCTGCCGGATAACGATATTAGGGGGCATAGCCTCTCACTGCACTGAAGGATTATGTTGCCTATGTATTTTGCTGTTGTCCCGCAATTCGTATTATAGCCAACAGCGGGCTGCTGGCTTCGTGTAAAAGTAAACTACAGAAAAAACCTTCATACAAAGCGCTCGAGCAACGTACGCATAGACAGCCTCTCACGGCCGTGAAATCTCGCAACAGCTTCGCTCGGACTTTTCAGAGCTGCAGCGCTATTCTCTAAGCAAAACAGCGTCGAACTCGACGTTGAACTCGCTCCATAACTTGCAAACTAATTTCAACCTACTTTTCAATAGTAATAAAGTCTACATTCGTTTGCAAGTTACAAACGTTTAAGTTACTTACAAACGAATTTCAAACTACTTATAAATAGTAATAAATCCTACATTCGTTTGCAAGTTATGAGCAAGTTCAATGTCGAGGTCGACGATGTTTTGCTTAGAGAATAGCACTGCTATTCCGTATACCGTGTCCGTGCAGGTCTATGTGTACGTTGCTCAAGCTACTATGTTAGCTATAGCTTACCTTCTATAGACTCTATATTGTATGTATAGTGTGACCGCAAGCGCTGTGCCGCTCGCGCCCCCTAGCTCCGATCCGAACCCTTCGGAGAATCTAGTAGGGCACGGGGACACGCACTAGCGCATGATGCCGTTCCCTCTAGAAAACCTCCGAAGGTAATTCGTTTCACACGGCTTGAGGAACCCTTTAAGTTCCTCGCCGCCCCAAAAAAAGCCCGGTGAAGCCAAAAAAAAATTGCGTCTACTAGCTTACAGAGAAGAGTTATAGCTCACGTCATTCTGACATTTCGCTGTTGAGGTTTGCGAGCTCCGAACAAAAGCTGTTCTGAATTTGCGAAAGGTAAGGCGCGTTATTTGGACCGGCGGCGGCCTGCACACATAATATGACACATGCGATAACCAAATCAAATTGTAAGAAAATTATGCAATTTTATTTTGTTTCACCTATAAAGTTTTGCAATAAATATGACTTGACTACTTGACTTGAACCGTAGCAAGCCATAACGGATTCAGAAAAAACCGTTACCTATTTTATTTTAGCAGTGTATAAATAGGTCCAAAAGAGATATTTACCCTTTTATTATTAAACAGTGATTAATGGCTCAATACGTGTTTAAACTATTGTGTCTCTGTCTAACAATATTACCTAGAAAGTGACAGCATGTGTTTTTAGCATTGTCTAACTCTAGCCATCGTTTTGTAGCAAAGCAGTTAATGTCTAATATTTTTTGTCTAAATAGAAAAATGCGAATTTGCGACGTTTTAAAAAACGTTATTAAAGTAATGAATATTCGCTGGAAGTGGTTACTCATCACCATCATTCGTTTCACTATGATGATGATGAAGTACTTCATCATCATCATAGTTCTTTTACTTCTTTTATAATGCTTTAATTAGGCTTAATTAAGTTTTAACATAATCTTATTTATTTGAAACGTTATATTATCACGTTATTTGATGTGAAGTAGTCTTGAAGCATTCCAATTTTAAGAAGATTAATAAAATTATCGGCATCCCATACATACACAGCATAAAGTTAAAATTTGTAAAAAAAAAACTTTAAATCGCTTAAATTCAGTAGAATAAACTCTTATTGATTATTTTTTCTTTCATCATCATCATCATCTAAGCCAAAAGACGTCTACTAGTGGACAAAGGCCTCCCCCAAGATGGGGGGTATTTGCCATAATCGCCACGCTTGGCAGGCGGGTTGGCTATCGCAGTAGGTTGAAAGTAACCCCAGAGAGATGCTGCTGCCCATCCTCTGGAATGGTCCCTTAGTCGCCTTTTACGACACCCACGGGTTGAGATGGGGTGGTGCAATTCTTTATCCCCGGCACCACACAGGGAACATTTTTTCTTTGCGTTTAACTTATTACTTGTATTCATGTAAGCTGTTATTGTACTTAAAAGTCAATGTGTATACCAAATAAATAAAATAAAATAATTAAAAATATTCTACTGACTGTTAAAGATCTCTGTATATGCCTTACGCTTAGAAAGTGTCATTAAAATTGATTTATTGGTAAAAGAATTGTATGGGATTCAAAAATATATTATATTAAACTACCTACTTACTAGATATGGGTAGGCTAGATCTAATTAACTGTCAAATGTATGACTAGAAGCTTGGAAAAATAATTTTTACAACATGATCTCTAAGAAAAGGCATTTTTGATTAATTCCCCCTCCCCCCTCCTTCACACGCTATCGAGCTTTCCTCTACCGTGAACCGACTCGAACGCCTCGAAGAATCTAGTAGGGACTGGGTGCCTAGTGTGAGCTTTGTTTACATACATAAATACATATAATCACGCCTCTTTCCCGTAGGGGTAGGCAGAGGCCACTTATTTCCACTTGCTACGGTCCATACATACTTGTTTCGCTTCGTCCACTTTCATTATTTCCTTCATACATGCTCTTCGGTTTAGGGTACTCTTGACCTGGCCTTTTTCCAAGACGTCCCCGATTTGGTCTCGAAACGTCCGCCTAGGCCTACCATATTCAATAGATTGATCACATTTACGAAAACGATAATTATTATGGCATTGAAGCAGCGCCTCCTGGCGACATACGAGAAGAGTTAACATTTTGCTATACTCGTTTCCGTTATGAGCGTTTACGCCGCACACTAGCGCCGCCAACGAAAAAGAAAACATATCTAGTAATTACAGATAGAAAATCAAATTATGCTCAACAAACTATCTGAATGAAGTAATTTAGCATTTTTACGTCACCTAATGAACATCTCACATGTTATGGTTTAGTTAAATATGGCGTTATAGTTAAAAGTGGCCGTAACGTCTTATTTAACTAAACCATAACTTGTGAGGTGTTCATTAGGTGACGTAAAAATGCTAAATTACTTCATTCAAATAGTTTGTTGAGCATAATTTGATTTTCTATCTCTAATTACTAGATATGTTTTTTTTTTCATTAGTGGCGCTAGTGTGCAGCGTGAACGCTCTTAACGTGATGGAATGCCGAATGAAACTAGCACTAGGACCCAATCAGGGTAACCAGACTTTAGCGTTGGCGAGAATAGGTAGGAGACCGAGACCGCAAGCTGCAACCGCAGACTGCAAGCGACACTACTGGTTTCTCGGATCTCTATGAAATTGATTCCAAGCGTGGCGACATCACTGCGGCGCGCAGCAGCGACCGCAGCACCAGTTATGTAGCAAACCGCAAAGAGTTCACACAAGCACAAGGTACGGGAGTGACTGAGACATTGTTCCATGCATTGTGCAGCCGCGGCATGACGCCACGTTTGGTACAGAGGCGATCGCAAAGCAGTGCTGCAGTGTCGCCTGCGGTTGCAGTCTGCGGTCCGTTTCGGACCTTTAAGCCGTAGTGATAAGAGACCGATCAGTGTCTAGAGGGGATGGCATCAACCAAGCGGATACGCTTGACATATGTCCTTTACACCACTACATTCTTCAAAGCGATCGTGTCGGTTGCTAAGAACGGAAGCTCCGAGGACACAACTAAAGCACAACATAAGTAGGTTGCAGAAGGTAAGCAACAGTGTAGCAAGCAGGCCGCCACATAATTTATCATAATCATAATCATTCTTTATTGCTTACACATGTGGTACATAAGAGTTGTAAAAAAAAAACAGGTAAAGATCAACACATGAACCCTGCAAGGGTATAACAACTTAGATATACCTAATTTATATACAGTTAAACAAAGTAAAAACGAAAATTTCTTATATAGGTATTACTTAGGACACATTAGTATAATATTCATTAAGTTTATAAAAGCACTTATCTAAACAATTATTTAAGAATTAAATAAGTAATGTGTAAAATAAACGCGAGTAGATCCGTAAAAGTTGTTTCATTTCAATATGGATGTTATATTTTTTTTATTATTTTCATTATTATATTTTTTATTATTTTCTTTTTTTTATTATTTTTTTTATTATCTTTTTTATTTCTTATCCTCACGTGGTTAAAGAGTTTGTAAACGCATTCCTAATCGTGTGTAGATCTGATAAAGATAAGACACGGCATCCTCCTTCCAATATAACATAACATACTTATTATTGTACCAGCGGCCGCTCGCGGTTTCACCCGCGTGGTTCCCGTTCCCGTGGGAATATCTGGATAAAAAGTATCCTATGTGTTATTCCCGGTTATAAACTATCTGTATGCCGAATTTCATTCATCCAAATCCATTCAGTAGTTTTTACGTGAAAGAGTAACAAACATCCATCCATACTTAAAAACTTTCCCGTTTATAATATTAGTAGGATAAATAGTCTTGTAAGGCTTAGATAATAAGTTAGTCACAAATGTAGTCACTGTAAATATTCATCACATAAAGAGACGCAGTCGTTATTTACCATCGCCATGGAACCCTCCATCATCACAACCTCCACAGAACAGTTAAATTACCCATAAATATATTTATTTTTGGTTTACCATAGTCATCATTATCATCATCAGCCTATACACGTCCACTGCTGGACATGGGCCTCTCCTTGTGCACGTCACTGAGCGCGATCTATCTATTCCGTGACAACCTCCCATACGTCATACGTCGTCCGCGGGAACATACAGCTGCGCTAGCGGCTGTAGCGACATTCTGCGTCCATGAGAGGTGGTCTATGCGCGCGTCGGTCGCTCGAGTGTGTTCGTATGAATTTTACCTTCTGCGGTCCCTTTATTTTTTGTGTCTACAGGCTGGGACACGCACGACACCTTTTAGCTGCCACTGTACAAATGCGTCGCCATACCCTATACACGCCAAGCACTCCCTTCAGTCAGAGTGAAAAGTTAAAAAAAATGAGATTCCGAAAACTCAAAAAGGTATTTTGTTTTTGTGTTTATTGTCGTCGTTGGCGTACAGTCAACAGCAAAGGTTATATGATGATTGGTCAAGTTTCAAAATATGAAATCATTATGAAAATCAAAACTTTTTAAACACATATCGAAAAACCTTCTAGTGTCTACTAGTACCTGCGCGGATCGATGTGAACCCCGAGAAAAGTGCCACTGTGTACTTTTATCGGGGCCCCGACGATCCTTGCCGTCCGATTCGTCTATTTGACCGCCCTATCCCATGGGCTAGGTAGGTGAAATACCTCGGTGTCACCCTCGATTGGAGATTGTCGTTTGCACCGCATCTCAAGATCGTCCGTAACAGGGCCGCGTTCATATTAGGTCGGTTATTCCACCTTATAGGCAGGAAGAGTAAAATGTCTCTTAGAAGTAAGACGACAATTTACAAAGCCTGCATCCGCCCAGTCATGACCTACGCTAGCGTAGTTTTCGCGCACTCCGCGCCCTCTTATTTGTACCCACTACAGACCCTCCAAAACCGATTCATGCGAGGCGCGACGGATTGTCCGCATTACGTTCGTAATGTTGACCTCCATCGCGACCTCGATCTCCCCACAATCAAAGATTTTATCAAGGACGTCTCCCGACGTTACTTTGATAACGCCCCCCACCACCCCAACCCGCTTGTTGTGGCGGCCGCCAACTATAATGTTGAAGGCCTTCCACCATCAAGACGGTACACGTCTAGGCGTCCTAAGCACGTCCTAACCGAGACCGACGACCCAATTACAGTTGCGAACGCCCCCCCCGATCCTCCAAATGACAGCACACATTTACAGAATACACTAAACATGCACACTGTTTTAGGCCCAAGACACCGTACTCGTAGAACAAGGGTACGAAGAACCGGATCACACGCGCTCTATGCCAGGCACAGTCATGTGCCTGGGAGCTCCTCTCCTCCTCCACGGCCCGGTCTACCCGAGCCGAGGTCCGTGCCTTTAGAGGCGCCCTCGGGTGGTTCCGCTCCCCGATCCGATCCGAACCCTTCGGAGACTCTGGAAGGGCACGGGGACGCGCACTTTTAAGTGTGCGATGCCGTACCCCTCTAGAAATCCTCTGAAGGTGATTCGTTTCAACACGGCTTGAGGTACCCTTTACGTACCTCGCCGCCCCTAAAACAAGCCCGGTGAAGCTGAAAATGTCCCTCGGCAATCAGCAGTCTCTCTCAAAAAAAAAAAAAAAAAAACTAGTACCTGCAGACTTTGACTTTGACTTAATTTTGAAATCTAGTAAACATCATCTACTTTTGCTGTTGACTGTACAGGGCACGCTCTATCGCTTGTCGATTATAGCCGATTGTGGCGGTCATAACTCGCCACTGTGCAACAAATGGGTCAGAGTGCGGCAAACCAAGACTATAAGAAAAAAAAACCGACTTCAAAAAACAGGAAACTTAAAAAAGTAAAAACAGCTCTAAAAAGCAATAAATAATATTGAAATCATATTATTAATCACCTAGATACGCATGTCAGTTTAAAAAAATGTCTATTGAAGTCGGGTGGTTGGTGGTCGGCTGGGGAACAATTTTGTTTCATTTAAACTTTTATAGTTGTTCCATTATTTCCACTTTTTAGCCCCACCCGACTTCAGTAGACATTTTTTTAAACTGACATGCGTATCTAGGTAATTAATAATATGATTGCAATATTATTTATTGCTTTTTAGAGCTGTTTTTACTTTTTTAAGTTTCCTGTTTTTTGAAATCGGTTTTTTTTTTGTAAAAAAATATTTTATTTTACGATTTTTAGTGATGGGTAGACGTAGACCTAACAAAGATGCTTCTCGTATGAGGAAACGATGGCCTAGTTAGTAGTGGTATTTCTATGTAAAACTTCAATCTTAATTAGGTTTTATTTCTGTACGAACTAAACATTTTGGCATATTGAACCGTATGAAGTACCTAAGCCCAACTAAAGGTAACTGCTGTCAATCGTTGAGAAATTCCCTCGACTGTCTATGGTCTCCATCAGTCGACCTGAAATGGCACTTATAACCCTTATGGGTGCAAAGTTCTTATCAATAGAAATGAATTAAGACCAAACACAAGGTAGCTACTGTAAAACGTTGAGGAGTTCCCTTGACTGTCCTTCGTCTTCATCATCAGACCCCTAATGGCAGTCATAACCCATCTAGGTGTAAAGTTCTCATCAATACAAATTAATCAAGCCCAAACACCATGTAGGTAATTGCTGTAAATCGATGAGGAGTTTCCTCGACTGTCTTTCGGCTCCATCATCAGACCGACTCCAGACCTTCATTGAGTAGTAGTGTTTTAAAATACTTAATGAAAACTACTGTTTAACTAACAAACGCACTAGTCGCTCCTACAGTTTTCGAAAGATCCCCTCAATTTCTCTGGGATGCCATCATCAGATCCTGGTTTCCTTATCATGGTACCACCCTTGGGATATCTCCTTTCCAACAAAAAAAGAATCATCAAAATCCGCGAACACACATAAAAAAAAATATATAGAATCGAATTGAGTAACCTCCTCCTTTTTTGAAGTCGGTTAAAAATAGCATTTATTTTTCATATTAATTTTGAATTTACGATACACTCGATAAACGTTTAAACATCCAAAATGGCTCGAATGAAACCGCTATCAAGTTTTCCTTGTATGCGACATGTGACTAACCAAACAGATAACGTAACGAAGCCACATAAATATGTATGAAGTTAAACACAGACGTCAACAGGCATGCATTACTACAATACGATATGAAACGCAACGCAAAAAATTATATGGGCCTCTTTGCATTTTAGCATTATGTACACTGTTTTGTTGCCTAAAAAGAAAAAAAATCTATTCTATTCTATTCTAAAGCTGCTTAGATGGAACTACTAGCAAAAAACAGTCGGTAAACAAAAGAGCTAAAGTAATAGAATAGCTAGGTATGAAGAAAATCAATACCGGTGTAATAAATAAATAATAAAAAACCAGAATTGGTATGGCAAAATTTTAACTCTTCTCGTAAGTCGCCAGGTGGCGCTGCTTCAATGCCATACTCATTTTCGTTTTCGTAAACGTAATCGAATGGATACGGATAGTAAACAAAACTCACGCTAGGCACTCTGACTACACAAAAAAAAATACTTAATTAGGTATTTTTTTCAATAAAATAAAAACCATGTGCCAGCCATGTTCAAAGCCTCTCCAGTTAGCGACGCACTTCGATAGCACTTCCACCTATTAGGTAGTTCTGCGTTATTGCTAGTATTAAAATTTCAGGAGCTTTTGTTATTAAAGCAACTATAATAGGTACCTACTCGTATTTTAGTGGTATTTCAATATGTTTCTGTCTAAAATGAAAGGCCAAGTTTCCTTAAGTAATTAGAAGTCTGGTTTCTGCCTCGGATATATCAGTCGGTGTGTCCAGTATAAGATGAATGTCAGAACCACACATACCTATATCACAAACGTTAATTCAGTAAAAATTGTGATTGGCGTACGAAAAAGATTTAATAAAGGTTATAAAAACAATGAAAGTGTAACACACCAAAAGTTTGGAAGATAATACAGGGGTGACTTTTTATCAACGTCCAAACCTTCTGAGATGACTGCCGTGATACCAACGAACAACTATTACTATTGGACCAACTTTCAATTCATTTTTGGTTTTTATTGGTGTCGCCATATCTGAGGTCCCGGGTTTGATCCCCGGTCGGTTCAATTTAGAAATTATTGTTTCTCTATATTGTCACGGGTCTGGGTGTTTTCTATGTATAATAAGTATATACAAATCAATTGCCTAGCACAAGGGGAGGTTCCAAAATATTGTCCTTTTTTTATTTCTGATATTCTTATTTCATCACACCTGATGTTAAGTGTTAGTGGGGACCACTTGAAAAAAAAGTTACAAAAGTTGTAGGAGTATGACAAGACCAACGAATTTGAAATTTTGATATGGATAACTTCGTGCCTTTGTCTTTAAAACCCTTGCTCAAAAACACGATTGTGCAATTTTGACTCGATCGTAATTCTTTACGAAAACACCTCTAAAAATCATTAATGCTAAAATTACAATGAAATTACTCAATCTGTATGTTTTGAAATCACTCAAATATATTGATACATCAATATTCGTAATTTTGTTGCTGCATATTTTGATAACTAAAACCAGTAATTTTATAAAAATATTTTTGAAGTGAAAACTTCTTTAGCGGCGCCGGCGTTGTACACTTTTTTTGTAATGGGTAAAAAATGTTAAATTCGCGTCAGGACACGTGACCTGATCGAAAATTCGTAAGTATGCCTGCTGTTTCGTTTAGGCGGCGCAGGGCTCTTGCGCGAATGTTGGTGTGTGTTTAAGTTACAGCGTGCCACGCGCATCCATGGATGGTGACAGCTGATGGCTGTCAATAAATATTGTATTCTACCACATAAATGATAGTACTTTTATACTGATAATTGAAGCAATTCGTGCAAAATTATTCCGTAACCATTCCAAAATATAAAAAATGCACAACGTTAATATTCAAATTTTCCCTTCTGGCGGCACTCCCGGTGTGCAACCCGTCGTTTTTTTTAGATTCTGCGGTCTTTGCGGATAAAAGTCTAAAAGGAGGCTCCGTTAACTAGTTAGTTTATGTAAGTCTTTAAAAAGAAATAAAGAATTTTGTTTCTTTTTTTTAATTTTGAAGTTAAGTTAAATTGGTCTTGTCATACCCTTTCAATGAAAGTTGATGTATTTTTTTCAAGTGTCGCCAAGTGATGATAAGACCGAAGCACAGAATAAGTAATAAGCGCATATCACCCGGAATCCTCAATTACTGAGGCACTGGCTTTCCTATCTAGCTGCCGGAACACAACAATACCAAAAATATATGATGTTATGGCGACATATTTAGATAAATTGATGGTAGCTAGCCAGGCGGACCAACAAGCCCACCACCTACCAAACAGAGTGCACAAACATGTACCCCCCGCTGGGAATCGAACCCGGGACCTCTAAGGGGGTCTAAGACCTGTGCTTTTGACCACTAGACCACAGATGCAGTTAAATTTCATCCGAATGAGTACATTATCGCTGCAAATACGAGAATATAGGCACTCGAGAGAAATGATAATATCGAAGAGGTTAATTCTACATATGATACGAATGGCATGCTCTGTCGAGCGATAATATTCCCCGACTATTTCCAGACGTTTGTTTTGGCATCGCATATACTAATACTAGTAAAGAGAACAAACATGTTAAAGGATACATTCAAAGTTGCGTTTAATATAAATACTGATGTTATTATGAGATTTTAGAGATTTCAAACGTCTGCGTTGCATTACTTCTACGTACAGTCGCGACTCGAGTCTAAGGTCGGCCATACACGGGCTGGTTGAAGCAGTCTAGATAGACGACAGCTTTAAGCTGCGACTGCGCATAGTGAACTACAGTCTTCTATTTACAAACATACAGCTGTGTAATGGCAGCTTCGATACGATACGACTGCTCAAGCGGTCCGTGTATTTTGATCACTGGCTAACTGCTTTAGCAGCCCGTTTATGTAGACTCTTAAGGCGACGCACCGCTAAACAATTAATCTGGTACGGAGCGTTTGCGCCCCGTACCATAAGAAAAACTGTTTTTTTTTTCCTTCAAATTAAAACTACAAATTATTAGAAAAAATTAACTACAATATTGAAGTGTGTGTTAAGACTAATCTACTAAGATAATTTAGATGCTTAAATCGGTCTGGTTTGCCTGTAAAATGCAAATCTATGCTTTAAAAGAGGTTACTTTGATATTTTTTTCTCTGTAATAAAAGTTGACAAATCGTGTTTCTGCACCTAGCAAAATGAAGTCAATTAAATGAAAAATCATGTCATCAAATATCACTTTCATATGTTTTGTAATTGTTGGGAAAAATCAAGATCCCGCCACGTAAATTTCACTATTCTAACTCCTGTCAAACTTAGGCCTCTTCCTCACCGGATTGGTGCGCTTTCGTTTCGGTACCGCATGTACCGAATCTGTACAGATTGTTTATTGAAGCCTTTTGATTACGTGCGCTCGGTAAACAATCTGTACAGATTCGGGATTCGATGCAGAGGCGGTACCGAAATGAGTGAGGAAAAGGCCTTATGGCAACTATTAATACAGTAGAGCGACAGGGTCCTTACCCCCGATTCGATCCGAAACACTCGGAGATTCTAGTAATGAACGGGGAAACGTTTCCGTAACGCCATTTCCTCTAGAAACCCTCTCTATCTCGGTGTTTCGATTACACGGCTTGATTGGACCCTCCTGTACGCTGTAAAGTCAGTATTAGGCAAACAGCATCATCATCATTATCATCATCTCAGCCAAAAAGACGTCCACTGCTGGACAAAGGCCTCCCTCAAGGATAAATCACTTTGAGGGGAATTTGCCATAATCGCCACGCTTGGCAGACGGGTTGGCGATCGCAGTATGGTGAGAATGATCACAGAGAGACGCCAAACAGCATACTCTCTTTAAAAATGTCTTACTTAGACTTTTACTTTTTTTTAAGTGCTAATTGCTATACTTAAGCTGAATTAAATATTTATAAAATACAGTGAAAAAATTAAATGCCTACCCGACCCCGCCAGGAATCGAACCTGGGTCTTCCACTATCCGGGCGGCTGCACTGATCATTATGCTACCGGGAAGGCTAACGTAAGCACTTAATTTAACAATTTTTTACTGCTATTTAGCGGTAGCAGTGCCATCTATCCAACGGTTATTGCAACCGATGGCCATGCAGATTCATCTTTACAGATGAAATACCACAAATTTGATAACACAACGCTATAGTAACAAGAAACGAGCCTATTCCTTCCTTAAAGGCAGCCAACGCATCTGTGATTCCTTTGGTTTTGCGGGTGTCCATAGGCGGCGGTGATTGCTTCCCATCAGGTGACCTGCCTGCTCGTTTGCCTCCTTCTAATATTAAAAAAATAAATAGTAAACTTAAACTATTGAGGTATTGTTAATCGACGCACTAACGAATAGCTTTGACTGGTGTAGTGTTGGGATAGGACCAGGAAAGTTATCGTCTATACGCACCTGTTCTGTTGAGAAGATCTGTCGGCAGAACTACTGGGTTTTTTCCCATTAGTTCTGTGACTTATAAGACTATGCTTACACCAATCTTCTTCGGCTTCAATCTCAACTATTCCCACCTTCGAGCCGGTATGTTAAAATGTATATATATTTTCAAATTGCTAATGTGTAAAAGTAGTGTTTCTTAACGATACGTAAACACTGCTAGGTAATCAGGGTGGGGTAAAACTACAAAAGGCACTTAAAAAAAAAAATTTAATCACGAACAAGCGCTTATTTGGTTCCAACTGACTATTCTCGAGATCCAATAACAGAAAGGTTGTATTAATAAGAAAGAAACTCATGCATCTCACGAAGTAATCCCGGGAGATGCTCATATCGTTCGGAGAAGAGGCAATCTGGAATGTACGGACGGCAAAATAAATGCAGACATCTTTTAAATGTTTTTTGAAGAGAAAACTTCTTTAGCGGAGTTGTACACTTTTTTTGTAATGGGTAAAAAATGTTAAATTCGCGTCAGGACACGTGACCGTCAGGACACGTGGCCTGATCGAAAATTCGTAAGACGGATGACAGCCAGCGCGGCGTAGGAGAGGAAGCCTCTCTTTCTACGGCGCGGCGAAAATGTATGCCTGATGTTTCGTTTAGGCGGCGCAGGGCGCTTGCACGAATGTTCGAGTGCTTTTTAATGTAATATAAATTGTCATGTTTGTGTACGATAGCGCAATAAATAAATATTGTATTCTACCACATAAATGATAGTGTTTTTATACTGATAATTGAAGCAATTCGTGCAAATTTATTCCCCAACCATTCCAAAATATCAAAAATGCACAACGTTAATATTCAAGTTTTCATTTCTGCCGTCACTCCCGGAGTGCAACCCGTCGTTTTTTTACGTTGACTTGACGATAGCAATGCCGATTTTCTTCGACGACTTTTATGAAGAGAGTTCGCTAATTACCTCAGGCGGCATTTACAGACTCACCGGGTTCCAGAAATAGGACAGACCTATCCCGGAAGTAGTCCATAAGGACCCTGCGTAGGTGCCAGGGCACACGATGGCATTGCAGCGCCTGTACTAAAACACTGAAGGGGAGTGTGTTGAACGCATTGGCTATGTCCAATGAGACCGCCAACACCCTCTCCCCCCTTTCTGTCGCATCGTTAATGACTCTGCGCAGGGTCAGGATTGCGTCGATAGTCGACGTCACTGGTAAGTCAAGTTGTGTAAAACAAAACACAGTCGGAGGTTTTGTAGAGGGAATGAATGGAATCACGCACTAGTGAGTGTCCTCGTTCGCTACTAGTTTGTCCGAAGGGTTCGGATCGGATCAGAAGCGGAGCAACCCGAGGGCGCCCCTAAAGACCTAAACCTCAGCTCGGGTTGATCGGGCCGGGTCGTGGCGTGGCGGTGGAGAGAAGCGCCTAGGGACAAGTCTGTAACTGGTTTATAGCGCTTGTGAATCGGGTCGTCATACACTTGTTCTACTAGTACGGTGTCTTGGGCCTATGCGAGTGTGCATGTTTCAGTCAAACAGCAAAGTCACTCTAAAAAATAAATAGAATAAGGCAAAAAATAAACGAAAGAATATTAAGATTTTTACGCGGACATAATCGCGAGCGGCATAGAATAACTAAGTTCATGCTTTTAGTTTAGCGGTCGGTCGCCACTTTTATTGTAAAGCAGACAAAAATGTGAACCTATTTTGCTGTCCGTACAACGGGCCGAATGCATCGGAACTTACAGAACTGCAGGTGTAATCTTGCAAAGAGGGGAATCTACACGCGCAATCTCCGGCATCTCGAGTGTGCTTTCAGCAGGCGATCTTAATTACAGCCTCACAAAGTTCAGATTACGATGGCATAAAGTTGAGCATGAATTGAAAAAGCAAAAGCCGCCATTGCTCCTAGTGTAATTGCGGATTGCATGCTGTATTCTCTATGAGAAAATAGAAAAGAACGGCTACAAAAACTAAAATTGTCCATTATTATCATAATCTTAGCCGATTTTGTCAAAAGAAATTTTTTGTTTGGCTAACAAAACTGGTATTTTAAGATGATGCTTAATATATACAAACTACAAAACTTATGTTAAGTACATTGAAACCTACTAGATTTAAGCACCAACATGATACGTATAATAATAATAGTCTTTAGACTCTGTGAAATAGGCGACGTAAAGACCCGACGTAATTTCCCATATGCTGCCCAGCCTAGCTGTATCCTTCTGTTAGCCTCTTTCTCGAAGTTGTTTCCAGTGGCGGCGCAAGACATTATAATTTAAGGTGGGCAAGGTATACATTTCGCAAGGCCCACTGATGGTGCAAGAAGAAGGGAATATAAAATAAGTAAGTAATTTACCTAAATTTTTACTTATACTTCTTTGGAACTTGTTGCTACCCAATTGTAAAATCTGCCCGAGGTAGACATATTCCTTAACAACTTCGAGAGCACCGCCTTGTTGATACTACCGCAATGTCTTATTTCGACTTACTTTTTCTTACTCACATTTAAAGTAGATTTTTTTATGAGCAAATTGGCGCCCAACGTATTACTTTGGCCGGCAGTAAAAAGGTTTTAACAGTCGTAAACCGCCTTTACAGTGCCCTCGATACAACATCAGTTTACGACCGATACACTATTGGATACGTTTTATTATGGTTTTTTTTATTCTCACAGCGCACTTCACCTGTATCTATATTATTATAATATTATAAAGCTGAAGAGTTTGTTTGTTTGTTTGAACGCGCTAATCTCAGGAACTACTGGTTCGAATTGAAAAATTATTTTTGTGTTGGATAGTCCATTTATCGAGGAAGGCTTTAGGCTATATAACATCACGCTGCGACCAATAGGAGCGAAGCATCAGTGAAAAATGTTGCAAAAACGGGAACAAGAGCCTAAAAACTTAAAAATGCTGCTGAAAGTCACTATTCCAAGCGGACGAAGTCGCGAGCACAGCTAGTCTTCAGATAAAAATGAACTGGCTATCTTCCTCCAACTGACGGAAACCTATATACTTTTTTATTCCTTACGGCCTTCGTCTCACGATAAGGCCGAAGGTGTAAGGACACTTCACCCGGAACCTCAACTACTGAGGCACTGGCTATCCTATCTGGGTACTTCCCGTTTGGACAACTTTAGCTGGCGGAACACAACAATGTTAAAAACATTAATGTTATTGCGACATATTTAGATAAGATGGTGGAAGCTAGCCAGGCGGACAAACAAGCACTACCAACAACTAAACCAAGTACACAAACAAGAAACCTAAAGGGTTCCTCAGTCTAACTGTGTTAAATTAAGACAATTTAAGAATGCGGGCGCCAAAGTCTTGCTACCTTTTGTTTTTGTTTTGTTAAGAGCGTTTACGCCGCACACTAGCGCCACTAATGAAAAAACAAAGATATCTAGTAATTAGAGATAGAAAATCAAATTATGCTCAACAAATTATTTGTATGAAGTAATTTTGCATTTTTACGTCACATAATGAACACCTCACATGTTATGGTTTAGTTTAATAAGACGTTACGGCCACTTTTAACTATAACGCCATATTTAACTAAACCATAACATGTCAGGTGTTCATTAGGTGACGTAAAAATGCTAAATTACTTCATTCAGATAGTTTGTTGAGCATAATTTGATTTTCTATCACTAATTACTAGATATGTTTTTTTTTCATTGGCGGCGCTAGTGTGCGGCGTAAACGCTCTTAAAGATAGCAACAATGTTTGAGGTAAACGGGACAGTCCCGCTCAGACCGTGATGTATGGTCACATCATTGTCTGTTCTTTCAATTGAAAAATCAATGGTTAGGCATGTTATTCTATACATCGCGGCCATTAAGCGCATCTGTGGCGTGAATCGACGCGACTGTTATGCTTTTTTCGATCCAATTCAATATCGGAAGCTTTAATGGTATCAATTTACGGCGCACGTAAAAATGTAATAAAAATCACCATGAGATGAGCCGATGATTCAGAACGATATCTGTCAAGGCTGTGTGCAACTGTGCAGGGCGTAGCTATCATCATCATCGCTTCTTCTTGCCGAGAAGCACCACATCTGTGGTCTAGTGATAAAAACCACCGATCTTACATCTAAAGTAGGGCTGACATGAATGCTGAAATGCCGACCGGGACATTTGGATTAGAAATAGGGCAAACCATGGATAATAAAAAAAAACAACTATTAATAAAGATACTCTAATAGTTTTTTTTAAACCAGACTCTTTTACAAGGTTATTAAATTAATAAATTAAAAATATTGAAACTAAATGAAATGTGAAAAATCAACAATAAATATCTATAGAAAAAACGATAAATTGATTTTCTTAGGCCAAACCGGGACCACCGACTTACTGGCCGGGACACAACGCTTCAAACCGGGACATGTCCCGGTGTACCGGGACGTATGGCAGCCCTAATCTAGAGGTTCCGGCAGGCTATTACCAAAAAAGCAACCAGTTAACAACGCGACTGCTCTAGTTGCAGTTGATAAATTGGTATTACGGACACCCATCGCTCAATGATCGCTCGCTTAGTGCATTTGCGAATTTGCGGTTAAAATGTATGTAATAGTTTACAAGGCTCAAGGTCACTCAAAGAGCAATGGTGAGGGCTATGCTCGGGGTTTCCCTACGTGATCGAATCAGAAATGAGGAGATCCGCAGAAGAACAAAGGTCACCGACATAGCCCGAAGAGTTGCTAAGCTCAAGTGGCAGTGGGCAGGGCACATTGCCCGCAGGACTGATGGCCGCTGGGGCGGAATAGTCCTTGAGTGGCGACCGTGACATTAAGAAAACGATAGCGAAGTTCGAAAAGAATAAAATGTATGGGATTGACATAAGATTGACCACGTGATTTAGCGCAGCTTTTGTCAATCCCAAAGATTTTATTCTTTTCGAACTTCGCTATCGTTTTTTTAATGTTACTTTGGCTAAGCCTACTGGTTTCAATTCCCTGGTCAAGCACAGTGTGTTACGTATTTTTTGATATATTAACCCTATGGAATTTGTGACCACCAGCCTGCATTGGGCAAGCGTAGTGATTAAGCCATCATTAACCATTTGATGATGGAAGCTTTTGTGGCATATCCCTCCTCATTTCACTAATTCTATTCCAGTACTATGATAAGTAAGGGAGTAAGTATGATTCATTTATTTATGTTTTATTTATTTGTTAGCATTATATAAAATATTAGTATGTTTGTTTGCACTTTTGTTGCTTCTACCTACACATAAATCTCCCATTCATCTTAGGTTGGCTGGAAGAGATCTCTTTTTGAGATAAGTCCACCTTTGTTTGTGTTTTTGTTCAATAAAGAATATTATAATAAACTATTAATTATTTTGTGCTTCTATCAACAGTATAGGTTCTACGGGAAGTGCCAAACATCCCTGCGCAAGCTAAACTTGCACTGGGGACCATCCACATCAGCTCATAACACCAGATCAGAACCCGCAATTCAGTTCCTGGATTTTTTATTTTTTTATTGTGGCACGTCAAAATGGCCTCACCCTGCCTGATGAAAAGCAGCCAGTGAAGCCCAAGAAGTGAAAGCGTTCATTACAGCGCTACACGCTATGCCGAACGCTCACACTATGATACTACGATATATGGTCAAAGAATTTTAGTACTTTAATTCTAGTAAAAATATCATCTTGTAGCAACAGCTTAACTTTTCTCTTCACTTTTAACTTACCCTAACAAGTCCAACGATTAAAGGGTTAAGTTGACTCGTAACCTGATAGTGGCACGCCCGTTGTTTCGGGGCCGATGGCTGCCACACCCCAGCAATGGGGTGGGAAATGTGGGAATGGCCGATATCAATGACCAGGCTAGTTCCGATCAACGACTGTATGTATACAACATATTCGTATTATTTGATTTTTTGCATTCACATGCTATACAACGTGTAAGAGAACGGTGTGGTCAAAATTAAAAGATCTAAAGTGTATCCGACCTAGATCTTGTATGCAGAGTTACTAAGGCATAATTATTAACTTTAACTTGTTATGTAATTTTTAATTAAATAGTTCTATTGTGACGTCACATCAAAATAAACAAGTCACAGCCCTAGTGATTTAGTAACCTCTGTGTTCTTACATTTATGATTACTGCTGCTTGCTTATGCGCGCCTGACGTGCATGACTTCACTAATAAAAATAAAAAAAATAATTAAAATTAAATTTAAATTTAAATTTTTAATTGAAATTTTTAATTTAATTTAATTTAAAATTGCATGACAAATTAAAGTTAACTAATGGTCGCCCAGTGGTCAAAATTCGACCGTAATTTTATTAAGGCTGCACGGATTGTGTCTATGCAATGAAAAATTTTAAAAGATAGAATGTCAGTTTGTAATGGCATTGACAGATTTCGGCTGGTCCTCTTCCATTTTTGAAATTTTTAAAAATAGTATTATAGGTAAAAATCCGTGTGTGTCAAATACATGGTAGTGTGTGTAATGTTTGTTTTATTGATTTTATGCATTTTTTATGCATAATTTGAAAAAAATATTAACATTCTGGTACTCCTTCTCTAATAACACCTTCTGTTACACGTTGTTTAGTTAAAAGATAAAATTATACTAGAAAAAATCAACTAATCTCAGGAAACTCGATTAATCATCATCATCTCTCGGTCTCGGTAGCTCAGCGGTCGGCATTGGACCGGTTATCCAAAGGTCGTGGGTTCAATTCCCACTCGAGCTTCCTGTATCCTAAATGTTACATAATAGAAGGACACAATAATTAATTTCGTTACGAATCGACTGCCGAATCGATTTCAGCCATTATTTGTGTAGTTTTTTTTTAACCTAATACAATAAAAATTAAGACCTAGAAATGGCTAAGCTAAGCTATACAAGTAACAAAAACTTACTTACTTATTACTAGCCAAATTACCAAATGCCACTGCCATTACTTATTGCCAAATGGCAATGGCAATGGTGAAAATTCACGAAATTTGAAGTCCCCTAAGGTGTAGGACTATAAAAAAATATAAAAAATAAAAATTATTTCACTAAAAAGGTTTGGTTTACATAACTATGGATAGAGTATTATTATTCAATGGTGACGGTTTTAAGGGGTTGTCTGTGAAAACAGGCATTTTTTTTTAATATTAGAAGAAGGCAAACGAGCAGGCCCATGGACGGGTGGAATCCAAAACCAAAGGAATCGCAGATGCGTTGCCGGCCTTTAAGGAAGGAATAGGCTCGTTTCTTAAAGATCCCTAAGTCGTAATGGTCCGGAAACAGAGCAAATTTTTTTTGAGAGTTTATTGTATGCCTCAGGCGGCATTTTCGGACTTTGGGCATTAACCTTTTCGTTTAACCTAATTTTAATTACTTTGTTATTTGGTAAGTTAAAGGTAAATGCTGCGCACTTTTGTAATTGGGCACGGATATACCTTATTAACTGTACATAAATGTATTTTTGTATGTTTTCTGTCTGTTGTCTGTAATTGTGCCTTAAATAAAAAATAAAATAAATAAATTATGTTACCATCATGAGATGTTACAACTTAGTGATAAAGTACGTTTTTAGGTACCTACAATCTTTGTTTGGTTTTAAATCTGACTGGCTAGCTACCACCATGTTGCTTAAGTCCTCAGTCAGTGTTATCTGTCAGGCAAGCCAGTTCCTCATTGGTTTTCAGGATAAACCACCTTCAGCTAAATCGTCACTTACCGTCAGGAAAACAGATGTAGAAATGTGTGGAATACTAAATTTTTATCAATTTATTGTAGCCGTCATAAATCTGGGACTACAAACGTAATTTTATATAAACTTGTTTAAACAATGTACGATACAACAACTACTGACATATTAATTATCGAGATTGTAGGTGTTACTGGTCTTACGCAGTTTGGCCGAAATGCTCTTGTAAACATACCTAGCGATGACGTCTGAAGATATGAAAACAACTTAAGTAAAGCAAATAGCCTATACTGTCCCACTGCTGGGCAAAGGCCATCATTGAAATCAAGTCATCGCTACAATTGATGGGTAATGGCTTAATCGTTGGTGGTCGTAGGCTTAGTCAAAGTAACATTAAGAAAACGATAGCGAAGTTCGAAAATAATAAAATGTATGGGATTGACATAAGCCGCGCTAAATCACGTAGTCAATCTTACGTCAATCCTATACATTTTATTCTTTTCTAACTTCGCTATCGTTTTCTTCTACCGCCACTGATCACAGACCCGGGCTATGCATCGAAAATTCGAAACACTTTGCCCGACCTGGGAATTGAACCCGGGACCTTTGGGTATCGGACCGAACGCTTTTAAACCAATTAATAATAATTATAATTAATAATATCAAACAAACAAACACGCAGTATAAACGTTTATAAACAGTTCAGTATTGCATTGCAATAGGGGGAAGAAAACTGTCGTGTTATCGCGGTAGAGAGAAGAAGAGAAGAAAGGAAGAAGAAAGAAGAAGAAACTGTAATAAACTTCGTAAGGAAGAGGAATAGTTATTTCTCCTATTGTAAAATTTTGTTACAATTGAGTTATTGACTGGTTAGTCAATAAACATTTTAGCAAATTGTCAAAACTAATTCCTTTTTATAGAAATTGTATGGGAATGGAAACTATGACGTCACTATTTTGTTCCGATTGGGTGTTTATTTATAACTTCTTACGTTACAGAAATTCACGCTTAAGTAAAAAAAAGAATAGATTAGGAAGGGGTAAGTATTAAGGCAAATCGCCAATCCTATATTTGATTTTAACACTAGAAGATAAACCATGACCTTCGATGAAACAAAACATGCCTGTTACCTCGGGTCAGGTGCGACAGACTGGAGCGTTCTGCGCGGAATAAGAATGTCGTAAGCACCAAATAAGTTTTAGTTTAATCACTCGTAAAATATACCTACATTTTTTTTCAAATCGCTACTAGAGTAGCTTGGTAAATATTGGCTCAGTAATATGCATGAAATTAAAAATAAATTGATAATAGTTGAAAAGTAGACGTTCGTGATTTTTTTTAATCGATAAAATTTAATTATACTTAGTATGCTTTCACTTGTCCAGTCCCTTTCAAGTATGCTGTAGTATCTGTGATTTTTTTTTTCGGGTAAATCGTGGTTTATCTTATAGTGTTAAAATCAAAACTACGATTGGCGATTTACCTTTTACCCCCTCTTAATGTTTTAGAGAACGTTTGGTGATTTTATTTATATGTTTAATGTTCTGGAATTAATTATTGTTGTAGTCAACATTTCTACTATTATATACTATTCAAGGTTAAAAGTAATATACAATACAAAATGTGAAATAATTAACGCATGCAAATTCTGAAAGTATAGTTTGGACTTCTTAGCGGGAAAGTAAAGAGTCATATCAATCAACAAAGAAAAACTTCTTAAGCGATTATTGAATGACATGTTTTTAAAAGTCATCAAGTTCTTTTAAATTATAGGTATAACGTGTTTTAATTTACCATTTCAAAAAAATCATTTTACGGGCACACAAGTAAAATCATATTTTTATTATCCTGACAGTTTTCGACATGCGCTTTTAGCTCTATGGTTTTATGTTACGATCAATGTTTTTAAAATGTACGAATCTCATAATTATATTTTATTAATTTAAAAAAAGGTTTGTATGACAAAATCTCAACAACATAATAGCTATCTAAGAGTTAATTTTCTAAGAGAAGACAAGCGTTTCTCCATCAGCGAACTTCGACTCATTGCAGTTCTATAAAATATATAAAGTTGTTTAACCAATTTGAAGCTAGTTTAAAATGAAATAACGTACCTTTTTCGGTGGCGCTTTAATCGCCTTCTGCGTGTACGCCGATGTGCACAATATAGTGTAGATAGGGGCTTCCGTAGGAATTCCTAGAGAAGCCATCTCGATGCCTCATCCCATAAAATCACTGGTTTAGTTTAAAGAGTTTAAGAAAAAAGATCCAAAGAGTCCTTTAAAGATTTAAAACAGACGTTCTACTTTTAAAATGGTACGCAAGAAAAAAGTTACGTCAAAGTCAGTTATAATTCGCGCCGAGACTTTCAATTGTTTCAGTTTGTCGAATGGAAAATTATAAAAAAGCGCGGCGAAAATATTGGATGTACCGTTCCCGAAGTCGTAAATGGCGCAGACGCATCGTAGCACTGACTACTGTTGGGTAAACACACCCAGCCAGCACGGTGTAACCTTGTCGGGGCGATAGCTTATATAAATATTATACGTTACCTCAATTCAAATGCATAAACTAACTAAAACTAATATAATACTATGTTTGTTACACAACTAAGGCGGCTCGAACTATTTATGGAAGTTTCTTGTCTCGGATTTGAGCAAAAACATTTTGAATTTGATGATGAGATTCGTATAAATTACACTAATAGGATTTGACGCGTTGAAATTCGATATGCATATAAATAAGTTACCTAAAGATACAACAGAATTAAGCAGACTAATGTTTTTTTTGTAAATTAAAGTTACTAAGACCGTCGTATGAGTCTATTCGTTTCAGCACGTACACACAAGGCGGCAGATCAACCTACCCAAACCTGTCAAATTTCTCCAATGAATATTGATTCTTATAACCAAACAATAAAGTTCAAAATTTATTGTAGAAATTTGATAGTTTTGGGTAGGTTGATCCGCCGCCGTGTGTACGTACAGCCCCCCTAGATAAGTGGCATACCCACAGAGCAATTTATTATTTTGAGGGCATACTCTAATCCTACTAATATTATAAATGTGAAAGTTTGTGTGTATGTTGTTCGTATATTTGTTGCTTCTTCACGCTGCTACAACGGATGGATGGATTTGGATGAAATTCGGCATACAGATAGTTTATAACCTGGAATAACACATAGGATACTTTTTATCCAGATATTCCAACGAAAACGGGAACCACGCGGGTGAAATCGCGAGCAGCCGCTAGTAAAATATAAATGAAATATAATGATTATTGTATGGGATTGACATAACTCGACGATAAGTAAATGACGTTTATGTCAATTTCTATTCCATTAGCGTTATGCCACTTGTCTAGGAGGGCTGTATCATTCAAGTCATGAGATAACGAAAAGATCCTTTAGACGTGTGTGTGAAATTGCAATAATTATTTTCAGCTCAATTGGCGCCACTGATCTTTACACAATTTATTTTTAGTATTACAAAAAGTAATAGTAGGTAGGTAGGTACCTAAAAGAGCCATCCGTCCGTCTCTAATGCTTTTTTATTACACTACAGACGCCAGCACATCAGCCTATCCAAAACTGTCAAATGTCAAATGTCTGTCAAATGTGTCAAATGTCTGTCAAATGTCTTCAATACATATTCAACCTTATTACAAAGACATAAAGTTCAAAGTCTATTGAGGAAACTTGACAGGTTGTGGTAGTAGGATTTGCAGGCGTGTGTACCGTCCACAACAAATGCCATCTATCTATACTAATATTATAAAGGGGAAACCTTTGTATGTATGTATGTTTCCAACGAATAAACTCAAAAACTAACTAACTTTCATTAACCGTACTCTAAGGAAGTCGATACGCAGGGAATCGATACCGGGGGAACAAATCCTCGAGAATGGCTGAACCGATTTTGCTAATTTTGGTTTTGAAATATTTGTGGAAGTTGAGGGAAGGCTTAAACGGTGAGAAACATAAATAATAAGTAACGGAAAATAATGAAAACGACAATTTAATTTTCCAATACAATGATTTGTTTGTTTTGTTGTCATGGAAACTGTCACAGCGGTACAAAGTCCGCCGGGTCAACTAGTATAACATAGCAGTTGATTGCCCACAATGTATTGTGTTTACAGAAGTCATTGTTACACATGGTGTACTTGTTAGCCCGTAATTGGGGTGACCTCCGACCTCCGCGTCCTTTGCAAAGCCTTTGTGAGCTTTCGTGGGGTTCCTGTGACCTTTGGCAACATTTGTAATAAAAGTTGTCGTACAATGTGGATGTATCCTTTCACAATAGGCTATTTGATGTTTGAAAATATTGTTATATTTGCTGAAAACCGCTACGATTTCGATTTTTAACCTTTCGTCAGTTTAGTGCCAGATCCGTCTTACAAGCAACTAAAATTCTATGGTGGCTGTATTCACAGCAGACGACAGGTTAAGCGATTTGCATTTATTTAAGGTTTACAATTTATGTACTTATTTTTTTTTTCATACTTAGCTCGTCAAATGACTCCATCCCACCTGATGTTAAGTGGAAATGAAGTCCAGACGCGAAGACAACTGGTGCAGCGTGGAAACAAACGTAGCATCAGTCAACTTCACTCTGCCGGCCGACATGGTGCTTCTTCACGCCTCTCTTGAAGGACCCCATATCATAGGAAGGAGGGAAAACGTGTGCTGGTAGACTATTCCATCTTTTGGAGGTGCGACAAAGAAACGAGTCACCAAATTTCTTTGTGCGCGATGGAATATTTGAGACAGTGAATCGGTGACTCCGAAGAGCAGCACGTGTACTCGTATGAAGAAAGGGAGAAGGTGGGATGAGGTCAAAGAGTTCTTCAGAGCACTCGCCATGGTATAAGCGGTAAAACACACAAATATATTTGCACAAAAGATCCCGATGGGTGGAGGAAGTGTTGCTGCGAGGGGAGGGTGAACCTCGGGTGGCCCCACTAAGATATAAATAAATACCTATATTAAGTATGTTATAAATGTTAGCAACGCAAAAAGTCGCGTTCCATTTTACACGCCGCTTTTGTGATAGCAACATAATTTAAGTCCAAAACATACGAGTCACCCTCCCATTTCTTGCATGTTTCCTTAGTAATATTCAACAAAATATACGTTGTCACACCCCGGGTAATAACTAGCTGCACGCTTTTGTTAATAGTTCGTTCAGTTTTAAATTTGGCTTAAACACGAACACGAAATCTGAAAGGTGTTTGACCGAAGATTAGTGTCACAAAGTCTAATGGCGGCTGTAGACGGCGAGATGGGACGAGACCGCTGATTAGGGTTGCCAACCATACTTTAAAATAACGTATCCTACGTTATTTTTCATCCCCATACTTTATTCTTTTTAATAAAATAAAGTCGGAAAATACTTTATTTCCGACTAATGCGTGCGTTTGAACGGAATATTCATGTTGTCTTAATTTCTGAACTACTTAATGATACTCAGACTCAGAAGAAGTGAAACGAAACGCAACGCTAATTTCTGAACGCGCTATCAAACAATAAAAAATATTAGATAGTGCCAAGAGTACAAAGAAATATGTTTTTAAACATTTAAATAAATAAATTTGGAAAATACTTTATTTTTTCTTCAAATCCTTTTTTTATACTAGTTAGTAATAGATTTACTTTAATTTCCTGAAAAATAGTTGGCAACCCTACCGCAGACTGCAGTACATCGAAGCTTAGTTTTCCGCTCTTAAAACCGATTTGAACGCTTCAGATAACCTAGTTAGGGGACAGGGAAGCTCTTGTGATTACTTCTAGAAAACTTCTGGAGATGGTCGGTTACTAGAGCTTGAGGAACATTACGTTACCGTTACTGTTTATATTGTAAATAAAAAATAAAATAAAATAAAAATAATTTATTTCAGACCTGGGTCCATAGTGTTAGTAACATTCTTTAACTTAAAAAAACCTATGTTAGTGCACATTATTTATTTTATAAAGTTATTATAATTAATTTTTGTGTCTTTGACGAGGTGGACGCAGGTCCAGTGCCGCATAATGGTACTATCTACGTCCAGTCTCGTCGCGACTGTCCTCAGGATGCTGTTGGCGCTGCCCCGCACCCGATGCATCAGCGACGCGATGCGCTTTCTAATGATAGCTGAGAGGCTATCAACTTCAGCTGCTGCTAGCATCCCTGATGCACTGCAATGTCGGGGCAGCGCCATCAGCCCCCTGAATGCATTGTTATATTGAGCGCGCAGGGCCCCGTACGCTGCTTGGGTATAATTCATTCATCCACAGGCTGCACATGTATAGTGAGTGACAATAGGCTTTGAAAAGTGTAATTTTTACATTTTTTTTGCAACGTGCAAACCTGCGGGAGAGCATATTAGCCCTTACGCACAAAGCCCTGCGCTCCCTTTCCATGTCGCGGTCATCCTTAAGTGACTCAGTGACCCAATGTCCCAGGTATTTAAAACTCAAGGTATGTAAAGGCCATAAGCGGCCCGCAACAAAGTCAACAATCCCTTTCCAAAAATAAAAATAAAACCTATTTTTTTATTAGTGTCAATCTACTAAGCGCTCTTGATCTTATCTGAGTGTGTAGCCGGTATAAAAAGTTAGGCGTAGTTCTTAAAAGCTGAAAAAATCTCACTGTAACCTTTTGAAATAGAACGGAAAAAACATTGTTTTTTGTTTAATTAAATTTTTTGTTCATGGTTTATGTAATGTAGAGACGCCTGCACATCAACCTATCTAACACTGTCTTTCTTCAATGCATTTTAAACTTTAAACATATGGCATAAAGTCTATCACTATTGGCCTCATAAAAAGGCTCAAGGTCACTCAAGAGCAATGGAGAGGGCTATGCTCGGGGTTTCTCTGCGTGGTCGAATCAGAAATGAGGAGATCCGCAGAAGAACAAAGGTTACCGACATAGCCCGAAGAGTTGCTAAGCTCAAGTGGCAGTGGGCAGGGTACATTGCTCGCAGGACTGATGGCCGCTGGGGCGGGATAGTCCTGGAGTGGTGACCGCGTACCGGAAAGCGCAGTGTGGGCAGGCCTCCAACAAGGTGGACCGACGATCTGGTGAAGGTCGCGGGAAGCCGCTGGATACGAGCAGCACAAAACCAGTCGTTGTGGAGATCCTTGGGGGAGGCCTTTGTCCAGCAGTGGACGTCTTTTGGGTGAGATGATGATGATGATGATGATAATGATGATGATGATGATGATGATGATAATGAAGAAAGTCTATCTATCAGAGTCTATCGAGGAATTTTGACAGTTTGTGGTAGGTTGATACCTACATGCGTGTGTATCAAATTCAAGACCAACGGAAGTGACGAGTGAAGTGATGAAGAATTTTTCGACGGACTTTCTGTGATTCTTTGTAATGTATAGTTAAAGATATCTTTTCTTACCACTTTAGTAACACACTCGTATTTCTAAGTTGAGTAGTTACTTCAATATTCGAATGAGACTGACATCATATTAATTTACGCGAGTGATCGATCACCTAGGCACAACGCAGGTAGTTTTTAATTTTACTAAATTTTTAGCAAGGGAAATCACTTGTTGGTCTTAATAATATAACCGGGTTTATAAATGATCGCCTAGAAACTCATATTAAACCCTGAAGGGTTTTTTAAAGTTTTAGAACCCATAAGAGCGTTTACGCCGCACACTAGCGCCACTAATGAAAAAAAAACATATCTAGTAATTAGAAATAGAAAATCAAATTATGCTTAATAAACTATTTGAATGAAGTAATTTAGCATTTTTACGTCACCTAATTAACACCTTACATGTTATGGTTTAGTTAAATAAGACGTTACGGCCACTTTTAACTATAACGCCTTATTTAACTAAACCATAACATGTCAGGTGTTCATTAGGTGACGTAAAAATGCTAAATTACTTCATTCAGATAGTTTGTTGAGCATAATTTGATTTTTTATAGATATGTTTTTTTTTCATTGGCGGCGCTAGTGTACGGCGACAATTTCCTAATTATTTCGTACGTACCACAGTGCAAGATCACTACGTGCATCCAATAGGCTTAACTTATCAAGAGTGGGCAAATAAGGGGACCGAACTCCGAAGTCAAACAATTTGTGTAATCAAACAAACGAAGGCGTCACGTACGAGCCTGTACTTAGATTACCCCGTCTCATGCAACAGGCCATGCAACTCTCATTCCTGAAAATGAACCAATCGACAAGGTCAAATCGTGTGGAATTTTTATTTTATTTCTTTGTTCCACAACGGAAAAAAGCCCTTTACCTTCATCTCAAGAAATTGCTGCCGCCTATTAGCCTTTACGGTTTACAGCGTAGGTTTATGGGCCAATATAAACTTGGTAGGAAGTCCCTCAAGCCGTCGTTAAAGAACATAACCCAGAAGATATTTTAGAGTTGAAAACATGAGAAAGTAACCCCATTTCACATGTAGCTTACTAGATTAACCTGTTGTCTACTGTGAGTAGACACAAAAGAATTTCAATTGTTTGTTGGACTGATCTGGCACTAAGCAGACGAAAGGTTTAAAGGAGGTCGATCGGCGATTGCTAAAGATCGCAAAGGGTTCCCTCAAGCCGTAGTGAAAGAACATAAGATAAGAACCAGAAGACATTTCACCTGTATCTAGTAAGATATTTCATCTGTATCTAGCAAGATTAAAGGAGCTCGATCTGCGATTGCTGAAGTTCGCAAAGGGTTGTCATCGGGTAGGTGTCAAAAATGTATCATTTTGAGTTACTCTGTGCTTCGGAAAAGTAAAGCCATGACGTGGTCCCGGCTGCATTATTAGTCATTATCAAACAATCCGCACTGGTGGTAGGGTTGCCAACCATACTTTAAAATAACGTATCCTATACGTTATTTTCCATCTCCATACTTTATTCTTTTTAATAAAAATTAAGTATGGAAAATACTTTATTTCCGACTACTGCGTGCGATTGAATGGAATATTCTTGTTGACTTAATTTCTGAACTACTAAATGATACTCAGACTCAGGTGAAGTAAAACGAAACGCAACGCTGTGAACGCGCTATAAAATATTAAAAAAATATTAGATAGTGCCCAGAGTACAAAGTAATGTGTTTTTAAACATTTAAATAAATAACTTTGGAAAATACTTTATTTTTTCTTCAAATCCTTTTTTTATACTAGTTAGTGATAGATTTACTTTAATTTCCTGAAAAATAGTTGGCAACCCTAACTGGTGGGCACGCGTGGTTGTTTATGACCCGCTCCCTGTTATGTCTCCATCTCCATCAATACGAGGCCCGTGCCCCAACAGTGGGGACGTAAAATGTGCTGGTGAGGATTACTATACATACTACTAGACGTTCGAGTTGGATGATGAGAGAGATTACTTGATTGATTGTATGTCTGTTTATCTAAGAGAGTAGGCCTATGAGTCCGCTCCAGTCATGATGTTAGGCAGAAGCCGAGACTACCCGAGAAGGGTAACCACGAGCTCTTATAGTAGTAATATTGCAGTAGTGAAAACGAGACGATTGTAGCGGCGAAAATACATGCGTCTCTTTTCCACAACTGCAATAATACTGCTATAAGAGCTCATAGTCAGGGGGCAGGTGCAAAGATAGAGAAGATAGCAGCCACTGACTGCAAGTTCTTCATCACTTAACAGATCCAAATCGGTCGTATACAGTCAACGTCAAACACAGGTATCAATATAAGAATATTATTTTTAAATTTGATGATTCACTAAATTGTGCCATGTATTTTTCCTTTTATCAAAATGCGAAAATTGTTAGCATAGCTATTTATTGCGTAGGTATTATGTTTAAGACTAATTTGCTGTAAGACTCCCGACGCGACGTAATAAATCAATATAAAATAAAAATACCTACATTTTAATATGGAAAAGTGTTGAAAAGATACTGTCCCATTGAGTGAGTGAGAACTAAATAATAAAAGCAAACTTAAAAGTAATAAAAAAGCACGTATAAATAATTGCGTAATATTTATGTGATTTTTGTTTTTATTATTATTTTTCCCGCGTTGACACAAATTAAAATTACCTACGATAATCCTAAAAGAAGGTTATCGTTTTCTGAAGTTTATCATCTCCAATAATAAATACGTGATAAATACTGCATAACTATCGCCATCTATCGGCAAGCAGAACTAGCTCGTAGACGCCAACAGACGCCGCTAGAGGGCATTGACATGTGCGTGATGACGTGCGTTTATTGAATAAACCAATTATTTTTACATAGCAAATAAATGATAGTTTCGCACAAAAATCTTTTTCTCTTTTTATAAAGCTAATCCTTGGTCCGTATTCTAGAAAAGAGGCTTGACCGTGAATCTCGATTGAAATTAGATTTAAATAAAGTACTTATTCTAGAACAGCACTCAAGTATAGAGGTTTGAGCGTGAATCTCGATTGAAATTAGATTTAACTACTTATTCTAGAACAGCACTCAAGTATATATTTGTTAATCATAGTTTAAGCGTTTTCTGAAATGTGACTCAGACGCTAGGTAATCAACTGTAATCACGCAATTACGGATCTACTCGCGTTTATTTTATAAATTACTTTTAATTAATGTTTATTTATCCTTACGTTTAGAACCACGAAGTAAATTTTAGAACCAACTTATTGCAGGGTCTGTAGTCAGTTCTATTATTATTATTCGTCTCTGTGTGTAATGTGTATTATGTCGCTGAACTCCTCCTAAACTTGATGGTTCGATTTTGATGAAACTTTTTGTGTGTGTTTAAGTGGGTCCTTGGGTAGTTTAGAATTTAGGATTCACAAATTTAACTTCACAATTGGACCCGGTAGGTGACGTTGCAGTAGGGTTCTCGGATTTTATTTACAACACCGGGGTACAGGTTTTCTTTAACACAAGCGGACGAAGTCGCGAACGAGCCGCTAGTATTTTAAATCTATTCTATGTAGCAAAAATACGGCAAACGTATGACTTAGGGCCACGGGGCATTCTCTGCCAGTAGTAGAAACTAGATTCTGCTGAGATATATCTTTGAAATACCATGCCTGCTAATTCGGTAACGTCTAAATATGTATTTAATTTAAAGTATAAAATAAAATAATAATATAGTAATAATCCCGCATTGGGCAAACGGTTTGTCCAGCAGTGGGACAGTTATAGGCTATTTACCTTTACTTACTTTATTTAAAAACATAAATACCTAATAAATAGTATTTCGATAGTTTTAGGATTAGGACTATGGGAAAATCACACGAAAATTAACAAAATCAGGCCACCGACAAACGATTGTGGAAATTTTAGAATACCCGTGTAATTAGATTGTAAATGAAATGAAATGAAAATCCTTTATTCAATTTCAGCATATAAATTGCAGTTTATGACTTCACGTTCATAGTTAATAAGTATAAAAAGCAATTATAACATGAATACACACAATAGTACTTATAATTTATAAATAAATAAATAATACGTATATTTAATGCGATTCTACCGATACTGGAGGTAAGACTTGCGTGCAAAACCAATCGCAGAAAGACTATAACTAGAAAACATGAAACATTTTACTTTGAATGAGGTAAAAGCGATTGTTATTAAGTAGTAGGTATTGTGAAATATAAATAAATTAAGAGCTAAAATAAAACACTTGTTGAATCATAGCGAGCTGCCAACCAAGAAATCGAAAAACTTACATTATCTTGCTTTTCAATTCCCTTGCGGCAAGCTTATAAAATAAAGTTTCTACAGAAAAAGCTGTTTTCTTCAAGGTTCTAAATTAATGGCAGTTCAGTGTGTAATAACAAAGTTTTATTACAGGCTAGCGCATATCGATTCTACCTCACAGTTTACTCCGAGGACTAACCTTGAAACTTCAGTCATCATTTTTTTTAATTAGATTATATTATAGTATACAAGTTTTATATGTTACACTCTGTTAACAAGGAAAAACCTTCAAAACTTTTATAACTATAATGGTATCATCGGTCATGCGAACAGTTATTATAATACTCAAAATAATCAACAAGAAACATGAAAACACATTCTCATTTCTAATATGTTTTCTAGTGATGACTGCTTTTCTGATTGGGCTTTTCTAACTGCGGGTGTGCCACAGGGGGGGTACTCTCACCTCTCCTTTTTTCATTGTTTATAAATGAACTTACCAAAATAATACCT
This sequence comes from Eudonia lacustrata, assembly GCA_947562085.1. Taxonomy (NCBI): domain Eukaryota; kingdom Metazoa; phylum Arthropoda; class Insecta; order Lepidoptera; family Crambidae; genus Eudonia; species Eudonia lacustrata. The sequence goes on from OX387323.1 coordinate 17,653,243, forward strand.
TCCCCGTACCACCTATATGCAGACGATATGCAACTTTATCGACATTTTGATGCAGCCAACACACACGCGGTTATTGAAGACATCAATAAGGATCTCCTCTTGGTGAAGTCTTGGGCTGATGCATTCGGTTTACTTGTGAACCCAACTAAGTCGCAAGCAATAATCATTGGTAGCAGCAGACTGTACAGCAGACTGGATGTTAGCGGTCTCCCCTGTATTTCATATGACGGAGTAAATATTGAATATACTGAAAAAACTAAAAATCTTGGCCTCGTTTTTGACCGTTCACTGTCCTGGAAGGCGCAGGTAAATGAAGTTAGTCGGCGCATGCACTACTCCTACCATTCTCCCAACCGACTCCAGTTTTTCTTACCGTACAATACCAAAATTATGCTCGCTCAGTCGCTTCTACTTCCCCTTCTCGACTATGCTGACGTTTGTTATCTGGACGCTACTGAAGAGCTGCTTAACAAACTGGAACGACTGCAAAATCTGGCAATCCGGTTTATATTCGGTTTGCGTAAATTTTACCACGTTTCTGAATTTCGGTCGAAGTTAAAGTGGCTCCCAGTTCGACTGCGTCGAGATATGCACATCCTTTCCCTCCTTTTCAAGTACTTAACTACCCTCAGCTCCCTCATTATCTGCGTTCCCGTTTTACGCTCATACCCGTCTCTTCCCGTCCCAAACGATCCTGCGACACACTAACCCTTCTATGTCCCCAATGTAATTCCAATTTTTACCATAAATCATTCACAGTATATGCCGCTCGAATGTGGAATAGACTGCCTGCCAGCATTCGTGAGAGTTCATCGGTAGAATCTTTCAAACACAAGCTCAAAGAGCATTATCTGTCTAACGGCTAATCGGTTACATACCGTTGTAGTAACATAATTAGTTTTATTTTTATTTTTATATGTATGTATGTTTATATTTATAATATAATATTTTATTTTCAATTATATAAATCCTTGGTAATTAGTGTATATATGTTTGTTAGTATAGTATTATTTATAATTTATTAGTCCTGCATACTTGTTTATTGCACCACAGCTAGGGTTGGCTGGAAGAGATCTCTTCTAGAGATAAGCTCACCTTTGTATATGTCCTGTGTAACGTGTGTTTAAATGTAATTTATTTGTACAATAAAGGATTCATTGAAACGTCTTAAATACAAGTATATTTAGTGCCTATGTAATGAGATAACTCATTACACTGCACAGCAGCTAGCACGATTAAGTTTCAAATGTGAAAGCTAAGCCTAAGCTACCTTCTACATGCCGGGATTTCACCATAATTTGATTTGACAACCCACCCCTAAGTTTCAAATGACCCCTAAGCCATGTTAGATGACAGTTGCCACAGTAAAACCGTCACCTAGCATGGCTTAGACATTCCTCTAAGCTTTACATGACCTTTTAGTCATGTAAGAGAGGCCGCGCACTAGGCAGCCTGGCTGCGGCAGCCAGTTCAGAGCAGCCACAACTGGCCAGTTATGATAATATTGTCGAGCGGAATGGACGTAGAAGACTTCTCTTTAAATTTAACGCTCATTCCATTGACTGCCGCAGCCATAAGTTCTTGGCAGCCTAGCGCTCATACATCAAATAGGCTGCCTAGTGCGCGGCCAGCCTTAGATAACCTGCCGGAGTAAAACCGTCACCTAGCATGGCTTAGACCTTCCCCTAAGCTTTACATGACCCCTAAGCCATTTTAGATGACATTTGCCGGAATAAAACCGTCACCTAACATGGCATAGACCTAAAACTTAGGGGTCATTTGGTGAAAACGGACATAAGTGATGTTTATGACGGACAAAAGTACAACGAGGCTTTTCCCTCGTGTGTGCAAGCCTTTAATCTTAAGTGCGCCATTATTATTCTGTCTTGTGACTTATCTGTTAAATTAAGCCGTCAGCTTTTGGGAGTGTGAGCTCCCAATTAATTTACTTATTATCATTAAGCTAATTTACTATCTTAGAAAAAGGCGCTTAGCTTAATAACTTCCTGTCTCGTGAGTCACTATAACCATGTAAAACATCATCATCATCAGCTCATTTTATGTCCCCACTGCTGGGGCACGAGCCTTCCCTATGGATGGATAGGGAGAACGGGGCATAAACCACCACGCGAGCCCAGTGCGGATTGGTGGTTCTTATCGACTGCTAATGCAGCTGGGACCAACGGCTTAACGTGCCTTCCGAAGCACGGAGAAGTTCGAGATTATAAATTTTTGGGCTCGATGGAGGAGCTTGATGGCGCACCTCATGTGTACCTTAGAAAATTTATGTGAAACATAACAAGATTTTTCTATTGTTATCATTTTCGAGTAACCGCGGATCATGCTCGGTGGCGTGCACTTGAAGAGGCCTATGTCCAGCAGTGGACTAGTATAGGCTGATGATGATGATGATGATCATTTTTAAATAAAATAGTAAAACTTTATCCAAACAATCGGCCTACAGCGTGATGGTAGGTTTAGAAGTTTTTAAGTCTGATCTCACCATGTGGAAATGGAAATGCCTGAACCCAGCAGTGGTGTGTTAAAAGGATAATAAATTATTAAATCGGTTCAAAAATAATAGGTACAGCCTTTTTTGCTTAAAAACTCGTGTGATACCAGGTTCAACACGCACGCTTTAAATGCAGCACCTACTATACTATCCGAAGAAAAATTACCGATCGCGGAAAATGCGACTCGGCAAAACGCTGCATTGAAAAAATGCGTTCGCAGAACCCATCTAACAAATCGCGACTGCGACTGGCGAGTACAACTCTCGGCTGGGATCGGCCTATCGAAACCAGAAGACTTCAGGGTGCCAAGTGCGAGTTTCATTCGCTATTCGATTACGTTTACCAAAACGAGAATTCGTATGGCATAATTTTAACTCGTCTCGTATGCCGCCAGGAGGCGCTGCTTCAATGCCATACTAATTTTCGTTTTCGTAAACGTAATCGAATAAATACGGATAGTAAACAAAACTCACACCAGGTACCCTGAAGAACATCTTTGAGAGCTATCTATCTTTACAGAGGAAGAAGAGTGAAAGGATGGGGTCGCACATAAGAAGATGCCCAATAGGTTCGTATTGCTACTGGGAGAGGGAAACCGCAGGCTCACTAAGATAAGATAAGATTAGCCCGTTTTAGAATAAGAGGGCCAACAGTCTCCAATTACCGTCAGAGTCAGAGTACAGACGCCGCACATCAACCTATATATTTTCAACCTTATCACTTAGACATAAGTTTCAAAGTCTATTGGGGAAATTTGACAGATTGTTGTAGTTTGAAAAAAGACAAAGTGTTGAAAAAATTCCACGAGCGGGATTCGAACCCGCACCCCATGACATGCCGGGTCAGGTGCACTGCCAACTGTGCTATCGTGGCTCAATCCAACTCGCCGAAATTAATCAACTAATCAAAATTGAAATTAATTGTTTGTAAGGTCGACGACGTGCAGGCGTGTGTACATCGACATTTTAATACGCGCACGGATACGTATACAAAAGAGTCATGTGTCCCTCTGTGCGTCAAAGAGGATTTCTCATGTTTAATGTAAGACGACGCTGTTGCCATGTGGGGCCACGAAACGGGTGGTCGCTTCAGCGGGTGATTAACGCTGCAATAAGCCATGACTATATTGTTACGTGCTCTCGTTACACAGTCAAGTCGGCTCTGAACGACCGCCATTGATGTCGCCAGCTGATAAGTTACGCCACTAAATGAGCGGGTTATTTATAAATGGTATGATATGAGTGACTAATTCGGTGTATTCAGTGGAATTGTTAGTTGTTGGTCTCGTTTTGGCTTACTTAAAATGTCTACAATCGCGTATCAGTTGCCTGGTGCCTTAAATAAATAAATACATTTTTCCTACACTCACACCAATTATCTGGCCCAAGAGAAGCTTCGTCATGAAACTCGTTATTTGGTTACTAGACAACGGATAAACATACTTAAAATACTTAAATACATACTTATTATACATAGAAAACATCCAGACCCGAGACAATTTAGAAAAACAATAATTTCTAAATTGACCCGACCGGGGATCGAACCCGGGACCTCAGAGATGGCGACACCATGAAAATCGGTGTACAAACCACTCGACCAAGGAGGTCGTCCTTGCCTCGCCTTGTTAAAATGTTAGAAACAAGTCACCGTGACTCGATTTTGGAGGTTTTAAATACCAGAATCGTGGTTCAGATGTCAAGTATTTATCTAATATTGTAAATTTTATCGAATTTTTACGATAATTTTAATATTGTTAATTTTCTCACTAACTCATAGCACCAATTAAAAAGCTGACTAGCCCACAACGACATATCTCTTTTAGCTTAAAATCAATACAATTCTACTTATAAAAATAAATTTATTTGTAGAACTTATCAATAAGTTAGAATCAACGATGCCAGCAATTAATCGGAAGTCACCTTTCATATCACAATTTACAGTCAATTGAACCCAAATGTATTTCGGCTATTGATATATCAATTCAATCAAATGAAATAACGATTTATTAATATTCGGATACTTTCAACTAATCTATGATTTTTGTGTAACTATAGTACTGTTTATGGTTTTAGTTATATTTAGCCAGAACACGTTTACTCCAGCTGGACCGACGCGGCGTCGGGTCCAGAGGCTAACATGACAAATTAAACTTTAAGTTTGCATTTATTATTACAGGTTACCTATCTACTGTCATTAAAAGTTAGTTATGGCAAATTATGAATAATTACTAACGGGATTATTCTAATAAATAATGAAAGTGACCATGGTAGTGTTGGTTTAATGCTCTAAGATAAGTAGTAGTAGTAGTAGTAGTATATGAAAAAAATATAAAATTAAAACTATCTTACTGAATTCAGACAAACAATCATATGACCATATCCTTCATCAATCATCTTCATCATCATTTCTAAGATTTCTAAGATACTATTATCTTTATCAAACTAAAGTGAAATGTACATGTTGCTTGCTTACCACACCAACTATGAATAGGATTAGTTACTCAATTGTTTGCACGCGCAGATTATTTATAATCTTATCAATCTTATTATCATCCTGCAAATGTTTTGTCATATGGAAATGTTTGGGTCATTCATGTGTATTTAGTTCTAGCTTTACATTATGGATAATGTGTTACTAGAATTCAAGTAAAATTATATTATTAGATAACAACTAGTTAATAGGCCTCGCAGGCTAAGGGTTCGTCCACCAGGATCCCCTAGCCTGATCCCCCAGGGGATCCTCGTGAACTCATTTGTTCATCAGGATTCCCTATAATAAAAATAAGCATAAAAAGATGGTAGCACACTGAGTCCGATTTAATTAAAAACTCGTATATACATTATTTTGATTTATAAGGATATTTAAAAGTTCATCAGTACCTTGTGAGTTTTACTCGATGTTCGAGTATAAGTAAAGTGAATAGTCTAGTTTTTTAGTAAGTATACCTCTGCTCCCTGTCGAACTTGTGGGAGTTGGGCGGGGCGCGAGGGGGAGAGCACCACATAACTCGCGGATTACCCTAGACATCATTGTATGTTCCCACTGCTGCTGGGACACGAGCCTTCCCTATGGATGGTAGAACGGTACACACACAGGGAGAACGGGCCATCAATCACCACGCGGGCCCAGTGCGGATTGATGGATACTGTCTGCAGATTACTGACTGCTAATGCAGCTGGGACTAACGGATATACGTACGTGCCTTCCGAAGTACGGAGGAGCACGGACAAGAAATACGGACGGATACGGACTACTGAAAAGCCTTCATGGCCGAGTGGCAAAACACTCGGCCCGATATTCAGAACTCCTGGGTTTATTACCCAGTGTGAAGTGTGTTTCGGATTTTTCGATGTATAAACCCGGATTTATTTAACATCAACCCGCATTTGGCAAGAAGTGATACCAATACCCATTAATTGTAGCGATGATTTAATTTTAAATAATAAAGTCCTTTGCTCGGCACTATGGAACGTATCGGCTATTACCTTACCACTAGAATGGCGGACTTATAAATATCTAACACATTTTCGGTATTCGAATAAGGCTTGATGCTCAAGCGGAACAGAAATCGTTATCAATCTCCATACCTTAAATCTTCAAATTCAATCCCAACTACTGACGATGACGAACCCAATACCTAACAAAAGCGTATTATGTTTCCGGATTGATTAACAGGATAATAAAGTTATACTAATAATACATTTATTTCAGATAACCATGATCATGAGAACTACGATTCAGCGCGGGTAACCTAAAAATAAAAGTTCGTCAAATTTATGAAAGAAACTTACTATAAAAATTCATACGAACAACAAGATTTTTCGGAAGCTAAAATCTGGCGTACACACCGTAAAGTTCTACTCGGACTAAAACCTGCTTACAACAGACAGCTCTCAATAAGCGAGAGGAAGAAAGCTGATTTAATGAGTTTGGTATAGTAATCATGTACCACGATTTTATGCGTCTTTTTACAACCAATTGTGATTGAAAATTTGCTATGTGACTCTAATTACGTGACTACTGAAACTTAGATTACTGAAATCTAAGATCAGTGATTTTATTTTTATAGTGATGATTATGGTTCTTACTTAATGATTAAACATTACGAATTAAGAGAAGATTAAAACAAATATTATTTAAGTGTTACGTAATTTGAGACTATCTAAACTTGAAGTGATTATTAAAAAATACTCTCGCCTAGAGAGATAATTATGTTTTTAGGTTTGATTTAATTGAAGTTTTTGTTAAAATTGATTTTATTTTGGAGTCTACAACGATAAAAAAAATATTTAGCTAAGAAAAGCGTAAGTAACTGCCTGTTTTTAATTTAAATAAACATTGTTACATCTTTCATATTGTATTTTTATTTATAAAAGTTCAAATAGCTATCTAAAATACCGTTACAATTAGAAATCTTCATGCAATTTTCCAGGAAAATTGAAAAACAGCATATGCCATTCGAAAGTATATTTTTCAATCTTTTTAAATATATACACTTTGTAGCATATTTATAAAATATTATAGGAATAAAGACTACATAACAAATCCGTGTGTTTGTTATCGCTCTCCTGAAAATCAAGGTTCTTCCAGTTGTAACCCTACTTTATCGGCGGTGCGATATGATTCATGAATCGTGACATTTACGAATCGTACTCGTATAAACACATTCAAAGATAATTGAACATTATGGTATCTTTATAAAGTTGTAACGCCTACAATCTTTGAACAGCAAATTCACACTAGAGAGAAAGTATCTTAGATGATGAAAGAGGTGAAGTGGTACCTCTTCCTGACGTAACTATGCTACTACAAACAAACAAACAAACATTATTATTGGCAACAGATTTAAAAAAGATGGTGGCAGCTAAATACGAGGACTTCCTAAAAGCCACTAAAAATAAAGAACCAGTTATCAACGTCCACATTCAGAGCAAGTGCAGACGCGAATTGCCAGGCGTAATAAAGGGCTCAGCTGCAATCGACTGTAATTCCAATCGATTCTCGCAAGCTTTAGTAGGTAAGTAGTGAGTAATCAAACGAGGAAACGCCACCTGATTGGATAATTTATTTATTACAAAGACATACAGGCTAAAAGGAAAAGTTTCCAACATACCGGCAAGTTATAAAAGCAACAAGTTAAATTCCCAATAAGTAGCTTAATTACAAAAAACATAAATAGGTATAAACACAATAGTTAGCCTAGTAGCCTTACGTAATGATGCATTGGGAGAGTAGGTCCACAAGTGGACTGATGTGGGCTGATTTCGATGATGATGACGATGTAATGATAGAAAATGACAGCAATTACTGAGAGTTATCATGATATCCTGTGTTACTTATTTAGAAATAATGTTAGAAAAACATTTATTGTTGCTCTGTCCTGATCTCTACCTCAGGCAACAGTCTCTAATAAATGTAGACCATAAAATTGTCAGATAGCTCAGCCTAAGAATTAAGTCATTGTGAAGAACTAATAAACGTTTTATTTTTATTCTTATTTATCAAACGTTTATTCTTGACATCAATATAACTTGCCTATACCCTGTCCTAGAAATCAAAGTCAAGCCGGAAATGGGCAAAAGGCCAAGTCGTGTCAGTTATTAGAAAAATACGAAAAAAAAATCTTGGTCATGTACTTTTCAAATTGTTAGGATTTAGAAATAAATCCTAAAAAAATTACACCCTGTGATGATCTTTCAAGTCCTGTGATATACAAACATTACAAATATTAACTTTTCGTCAGTTTTTTTTCTGTGATGTAACCATGAATAACCCTTCTGTAAATTACAGTTAAAAGTTAAAACATATCTGCCTCAGTTTTAAATACAATATTAGATTTGTGCCCAACATTGATTCAAAATAATTACATAAACCAACTTTACTTTTAAAAAAATGTACTACACTGTTTTGGCAAGTAACATCAAAATATGGCGCGTTTAGTCTGGATTCTAAAATGGTATGACACTTACTAATATTGCTACTTCTTAATTCAGAAAAAAAATAAAATTCAGTTGTTAGATTCCTTTAGATAAGATTTTTATTAAAACAGATTTACAAGGTTTTATAACAAATGTTCGAATTGTTTGCCTTCAGCTGCAATGCAAGCTCTACATCTCTTTAAATCTATTATCTCTTGGCTAAGCAACTGCCCTCAAAATGTATATGAACTTTTATTTTATTTTATAGATAGCTCGGCAAATGACTCCATCCCACCTGATGTTAAATGCAAATGGAGTCCAGACGCGAAGATAACTGGTGCAGCGTGAAATCAAACGTAGCATCAGTTACCCTCACTCTGCCGGCCCACAAAGTGTTCACGCCTCGTTTGAAGGACCCCATATCATAGAAAGGAGGGAAAACGTGTGCTGGTAGAATATTCCATCTTTTGGAGGTGCGACAAAGAAACGAGCTACCAAATTTCTTTGTGTGCGATGGGATATTTGAGACAGTGAAGCGGTGACTCCGAAGAGCAGCACGTGTACTCCTATGAAGGAATAGAGAAGGTGGGATGAGGTCAAAGAGCTCACTTCTCACCAGCTTGAATTATTGAAATATTGATTAAATAATAATAACGTGTTTATTATTTTCCTAGACCTTTCGTGAACAAATCAATAATTTAAAAGATGTTAACTTGTTTTTATGGTTTTGTTTGACAAGCAAGGAAACGATAAATAAGATTAAGACGTTCCGTTTGACAAAAAAAATATGGAAAATATGTTTTTATCATTGTTGATTTAGTTTTTCCAAGTCTGAAAACAAACGCCTAGCTAAAGTTTATAGCAAAATGTTTGATTGAAGCTTTTTAACCTATTTACTAAGTAGAAGTTTCTGTGACTTTATTTTCGAATGCAAAGAATTGAATCGTTTTACATATGAAATAACAATATTTAGCTATCCAGCATTACGTACTACTAGATACGATGTTTATACATTTCAGGGCAGTCGTCCATACTGTATTTAGCCATGTCCTTTTCTAATTAAACTAAATTTATCAGCAATTAACAGAATTATTAGACATCGAACTAACAGGATGCACGGAATATATTTATCAACTGTTTGCCAGCGACGCTGATGGCATATCGGTGTGAAAATATTTATTTAATTTAATTGTGAATTTAATGTTCTACCGGCGCGGCGGCGGCGGCGGCGGCTGTTAAATAGGTACAGATGGCTGCACATCAACCTATACATAACTGTCAAATTTCTTCAATTAATACTCAACCATATTCCCTATACATAAGGTTCAGAGTTTATTGAGGAAATTTGTCAGTTTGTAGTAGCCTGTGCAGGCGTGCGTGTGCCTACTAGCTTCGTAAACAAACGTCATGTTCATGATGATGATTTTTCAATCCAAATTGCTAACAATAAATAAATTATTTGTATTCATGAATAAGCCGCCAAAACCACAGCAGCGTAGGTCCGAACGTCATTTACAATAATGTTGTAATAAATAATAGGTAATGTAATTAGTAATTGTATTTGTTATTAGTAGTTGGAGGACATCTTTTTTTTATAGGTAAGTATTTAGTTTTTAATTTGCTATTTATTATTCTCTATTTTTTTAAGTTTAGTTGAGTTATGTTTCTTTTTGTTACATACATATATTTTAATTATATTAGTAATTTTTGTAATAATATTGAAATACCTTTGTGCAATGTAGGACACACACAGCTGCACAACATCATCATCATCATCATCAGCTCATTTTTATGTCCCACTGCTGGGGCGCGAGCCTTTCCTATGGATGGATAGGGAGTACGGGCCATAAACCACCAGCGGGCCCAGTGCGGTGCGGCGGTTGATACACATCAGACCCTTCTGGGGCATACATGTCCAAGGGTCGAGTCTAGGTGTTACATTGTCCATTGTCAAAAAGTTCAAAAGTTATAATGCCCCCTGGTCGGATTGTCCATATGCCAGAGAGTCCAGGTGTCACATTGTCCATTGTCCATCAAAAAGTTCGAAAGTTATAAAATAAATCGATGTTATAATGCCCTAATGTCGGGTAGTCCTAGTGTTACAATATTAAATTGTTTGACAGGATTTCAAGATGTAATTTTGTAACGCTAGGATAGTTAATACCTATAAGTATATTAACAGGTTCACTGTCCAAAACTTATAACAATGGTTAAATCAATTGTTACAGACCTTATTATGTGGTCTGCGGGACAGTGAACCTATTAATTGCAAAAAATGTGGCTGTATCCAATTAGGCACACCAACTGCAAACCAGGGGCTTCATTTCAGCTATTTTAATGTCAAAATAAACATTTGTAATTTTGGATTATATCATACTACCTATAAGATCTGACTAATGACAGTAAATCTTGTTAAATTGTAAAAAATCTCGTAATATTTGTGTATAATATCCTACCTATTGATTAAAAAAAACCCTTGACCACGGATAAAACCGAAGGTTTTGTGTGTTATTGCTAAAAAAAGAAAAAAATTACTTCGTTAATCGGTATAAAACATGCCTACAAAGTAACGCAATAAAAATAATTTTATCAGTGGGCAACCCTAGTTAAGACATTGTATTTTGAATGAAACAGTTCTGACCTTGATAAACTTGACAACAGCTGCACACATGGCGATCACAGTAAAGAGTAATAACAAAAGAGTTAACCTCACTATTCTATCACACACACACACTCACATTTCTAATAGTTCATCACAATGTGTTAAAATCGTTATACTGTAAAGTTTAAAATTAATTCACTGTGAAAAATAACAAACAATTCTTATATCAATTTGTGATTATCAAATCAGTTCAATGACCTAATAACAAGGTTTTAAAATGCTTTCCGTTACAAACGGCGGCGGCGTGGCCGGACGCTTACGCCAAAAGACGATACTAAAACTCGCGCCATAATGACGTCTCACTCAACACAAACCATGCGTATGCGCAGCACAATAGACCTATAACAATAACATTCAAAAATATAACTTACGATCCTAAAAATTAGGCATACTTTTCAATAGTACCAACTTAGTAAATGCATTCGATTTAGTGTGACGTTTTACAGCTAGATGGCGTTGCAGCTGATTCTAAATTGGGTACAGAGTCCCGATTGTATTAATTTCTTGTGATGTGAACTTGTGACTTGTGATTAATAATGTTTCATTAAAAAGCGACTGATACCACAGAATACATAATAGTACCTGACACGTCCACTGGAAATTGTCGTTGTAATGACAAACCCTCAGAATAATAACTAAAAGTTATTGTTCTAAGGACAAACCTATCGTTCCCACAGTCACAGAATAAGTAATCTACAATTTAAGCTGTAGACTGAACAAAAGTCACAGTTTTCTTTTGTCTTTTATAGGTATTTTTTATTATTCCTAAACAGGGTAGAGCTTGGCCCCTTTTTACACCCTTAGAGCATTTTTACACCTTATTATTATGGTAAATCGCGAAATCCGCAACAACTAAGACATTGCTTGTTTTTTTCTATTCTAAAAGGGCACTCTTGTCCTTTTTAGATGTGTCCTTTTTTGATGACGGCCGCAAAATCTTCGCCTTTGCTTCAAATTCAAATTCAAAAATCATTTATTCAGTTTAGGCTACAAGTAGCTCTTATGAATGTCGCTATGCCATCGGTTCGTAAGTCTACTCTGGGCGGGAGATCTTGCACTGAGAAGAACCGGCAAGAAACTCAGCAAGTGTCCAGCTCTTTTTTCCCTTACAGCGTCAAAAAAAATAAAAATTGAAAAATGCCCTATCATAGCAGGACACTTTCCATTACAAATAAACACAAAAAAATATAGAAGACAACCACAACATGTAAAAAAAAAAAAATCGAATTCGAATCGCAATTGGAATTATATCTATGAAGAACATAACCAGGAATGCACTGGAATCGAAGGCGTTTTAGCCTTTGGCTGTATATTCATGAAAATACGCCATAGACGAACGATAATGTCGCATTATTTATTAATAACTCTGCATTTTCATATTCAGCGTGCGCGGAGAGAGGTGCTTACGTACTAACATTAGACTGCCCGGCCCTAGTAAACCCCCGCGTAGGGTCTGGTAGGGGATTTCTAGGCGTGTACGTTCCTATGATCCCGATGATGAAACCCATCACCGTTGATAACGCCCTCTGTCTCGACACTCAAAATGCCACTACACTCTCAAAAACACCACACATGCACACTTAAAATGTCTTGTAGAACGTCTTGTAAATGTTTTCGTAGAACAGGAGTACGAATGAAGACACGGCTGGCTCACACGCGCTATATTTTATGTAGGTACTTAAGTACATACCTACTGGGAAGCTTTCTTCACCAACCCCAAGACCTGAGCAGAGGTCGTCATGCTTTAGAGGCGCCCCCGATGTCCCGCTCTCGATCCGACTCGAACGCCTCGTAGAATCTAGTAGGAGACCTTTTGAACCGACTTTTTTTTCCTTTAGATAATGGCTTTAGGCGGTTAGCACATTTAGACAGTGTCAATGTAATTTTTCTTACAAGTTATATACCTACATTCAATAAACAATATTTATTTCTATATGATGATGAATGATAAGGAAATGAGAAATAAGAACTCCCCCAACCCCTTGAGTATCTCAGTAAAGATGTGGGGCTTCACTAAGACCTCAAGCGGACTTTTTGAGATCATTTTAAAAGTGACGTTGCACTAGTGCACGTTCACGTTCACAAAACATCTTTATCTAATCCGAGTTCACGTTTAATAATCCACCATTATTTCACATTCATATTCAACCTATGGCAAATTTTAGAAAATAAAACAAAACCGCAGACATGACTCTTCACTTTCCCGCCAATAAGTCTGGCTGGACCCAAAATAGCGGTAAACATAGCGCGGAAGGCGCGGGATGTCGCGAAACGATCTTACAGGCAGTACTTACCCGGCAATGGGACACACAGCTAACAATAACAATAATAAATGATAGAGATTCGAACGTCTTTCTAGAATCTAGACCGTCACTATCGCCATCTTGTGCAGGGCGTGGCCTTTGGGGGATTGCATGTGCAAAATCCTCGATCCGATCCGAACCCTTCGGAAAACCTGGTAGGGCACGGGGACACGCACTAGTGCGTGATGCCGTTCCCTCAACAAAACCTCCGAAGGGGATTCGTTTCACACGGCATGAGGAACCCTTTAAGCTTCTCGCCGCCCCCAAAAAAGCCAGGTGAAGCTGAAAATTTCGTCTGAGCCAATCAGCAAACTATCTTAGTTGCAACACTTTTTTTTTATAATAGTATCATTACTGATTACTTACTGGCAGCATGATTCAGTTTCGTTGTGTATTTAATTAAGATGGGTGAGCATGAGGAAAATAGTTGCCAAATAGCCGCCAATTTAATGCTATGTGTTATCGGGTAGTGGCATGGCATCAGTGTTTTCGATAGGACAGGAACCACTTTTTTCCATTACTTATTTAAATCGGGGATTTTTTTATTTATAACAAAAAATATTTGATGACCTCCTGGTCGAGTGGCTTGCACACAGGTTTTCATGGTGTCGCCATCTCTGAGGTCCCGGGTTCAATCCCCGGTCGGATCAATTTAGAAATAACTGTTTTTCTAATATGCATAATACGTATATTTAAGTATGTTTATCCGTTGTCTAGTTAACCATTTCTCGAGTTTCTTAAGGAAGCTTTTCTTGGGGCTAGAGAATTGGTGTGAGTGTAGGAAACATTTATTATTTATTTTAATTTATAATAACAAAAAATAGATACGCTAGCTAAGTATAAAAAATCTTTTTTTTACCATTCTAAGATAAGATAAGGTAAGAAAATATAAAAAGTTTATTTGCCAAATTACAGTAAACAAGAAAGACTACAATTAAAATGTATTACGACATCGCATTAAAATATAAATAAACCATTTGACATCCGAATCCGAACATCCGTCATCTGAATCAAATTAACCGAATCAAAATACCTACTTAAAACTCCCTGTGTGGTGCCGGGGCTAAAGAATTGCACCACCCCATCTCTTCCTGTCGAGCCGACTAAGGGACCATTCCAGAGGATGGGCAGCAGCATCTCTCTGAGGTTACCCTCAACCTACTGCGACCGCCAACCCGCCTGCCAAGCGTGGCGATTACGGCAAATACCTTATAATACATATCCTTGGGGGAGACTTTTGTCCAGCAGTGGACGTCTTTGGCTGAGATGATGATGATGACTTAAAACTAAATCAAGAAACGCAAATAAAAGATATTAAAATAAATAAAGATATTTTTTCTTTATGTAGGTTTTATTTTAAGAGTGCAGGTGCAGACAACCCTAATTATCTGTATTGAAAAAAAATCAACCCACATAAACTCTTCTGTTCAACATACCAATTTACGACGATGAGATAAGCTTTATATTTGCTGAGCACACTTTACGCTCCACTGAAGTCAGTCAATGCTGCCAACTTATAAAATACTATTGATGTTAGTTTTTAGTTACCTGCTCGCTAGTCTCGCTACTGGACCGCCCACAATAAAACTGTGGACATAACGGAATCTTTAAAAATTATTATAATTTTTATCTATTTAAAGTCAAAGTCAAATAGTTTGTTCAATATAAGCGTTTACAGGCACATATTGACGTCAAAACTAAGAATTAAATTAATATAATAAACACTGCGCCATCGTCGAGCTGCTCAAAATCATCACCTGTCTGAATATTATGCTTCTTATTTTTTTTACTTCATAAAGGGCAATAGGCAATTTATATGGAATGGAACCCTCCATTTATCATTTCAATGCATAGCGTACATGGAAAATTAAATTAAAGGATATATGTTACAAGTTTGACCCTACGTGGCAAGCGTCAACAAGTAAATAACAATATAAAATTGTTGGTTACATACTCAAAAAGGGAAAATAAAGGTTTAACGCATGGTTTAACGTAAAATTTGACACTGACAGTTCGCTTACATCCGGAGTAGCGAAGCCAACTGATAAATAGCCTCACTTATTTATTTATTATTGTGTTTTTCTTAATTATATTTAGGTATGTAATGTAAATATATTGTTCAAACATTTTATAAGATATGTATGTAATTCTGTTTATTCTTTAATATATGATCTCTAGTAATATGTACACGCACACACACAACACATCAGTCACACACACACATAAGCCCTGTCAAAATACCAGCGTCGTGGTTTTGGTGGTGTTTGTTTCAAAAATTTTCATTTTTTGTAAATTCCAAATAGGTATTGAATCTATCAAACTATATTTATATTTTACTAGTGGCCCGTCGAACACCAGTATCCCATGACGAACCCCAATTGCAGCGCCACCTACCGGGTCCAATTGTAAATCTAACTAAACCACTTGAACACACAAAAAAATTTATCATTTTTACCCACGCACAGAAGATTTATAATAATATACTAGCTGACCGGCGGACTTCGTACCGCTTTGACAGTTTCCATGACACCAAAACAAACAAATCATTAGTCCGCTTAGGTACACCCGTATCCCATGATGGAGCTCTATAGCAGTGCCACCTACCGGGTCCAATTGTAAATATAAGCCATTCTCGAATCCACTTAAAAACAGAAAATTTCATACAAATAGGTCCAGCCTTTTAGGAGTTCAGTGACACGCACAGAAGATTTATCACTACACTAGCGGCCGCTCGCGGTTTCACCCGCGTGGTTCCTGTTCCCGTAAGAATATCTAGATAAAAAGTATCCTATGTGTTATTCCAGGTTATAAACTATCTGTATGCCGAATTTCATCCAAATCCATCCATCCGTTGCAGCGTGAAGAACTAACAAATATACGAACATACATACACACAAACTTTCGCATTTATAATATTAGTAGAATAGTATAAAACAAAGTCGCTTCCCGCTGACCCTATGTATGTATGTATGCTTATATGTTTAAAACTAAGCAACGGATTTTGATGCGGGTTTTGTAATAGATAGAGTGATTCAAGAGGAAGGTTTATATGTATTAATACATCCATAATATAGTAGAGAAACACTGATAACTTAGAGGTTTCACATTTTTTTGCGCTTACATTGCAAACGCTTACCGAACCCTACGAGATAGATCAAAATAATGTACTACAGTATTGTACACCTTAAAAAGGTCTACAAAAAAAGTCCGCGATGGTATAATATGTCTATCTCTTAGGGATAACCCACAATATTAAATTTTTATCTTTTACTTTTTACGAGAAATAATGGCTTATTTACGAAGCGATTTTAAGCAATACAGCATTAATCCTTATTCAATTAAGTACCTTAAATACATTGTGCATTTAATGTAGATCAATATGGCCCTTTACAGCATGTAATTTAAGTGAATATTTTCGAAGATATTACAGATTTAAAATGCAGGAACATAGCGGTTGCGTGTATCAGCATTGCACCCGTGCGAAGCCGGGGCGGGTCGGTAGTATACCTATATAAAGATAAGTCAATAACATTTTGTAAAAAAGGTGTTATTATTATAAAAAGCGTGAACGTGTATATTGATTAATAGTAGCATGTGAGTTCAAACGTTGGCAGCACTGTTCGAGGTGACGTCATTCCGTTCGAAATCCGTTCTGTCAGACTCAGTGATACCGGTGCGAGCGTGCCGGCCGCGTTCGTGGCGCTATCAACATGTTTACTAATATATTCACTTGTTTCTGCCTCTTATTATCGTTAACGTTTACAACTTCAGCGCAAACGACGGAGTTAAGTGTCAAAGTAAAAACAAGTGAAGGCACAGTTGTAGGCGCAAGAGCGGACAATGGGAATTATTTCGCGTTTTACGGCATACCATATGCCGGGTCGACGTCGGGCGAACATAGATTCAAAGTAAGGATATTTTTAACTGCAATACCTACGTGTTTCCCCATTATAACTGGTTTAAGACTGTGTGCGGTTTGTGTATGTGTGTACTCTGTGGACGGTAGGGCTGCCGACATTCCAATAGGTTTTTGTTAGTGTTGTTTTTTTTTACTAATATTACGATTGAAAGAGTTGTAGGTCGTAATATGAATAATAACAAAATATCAATTAAACATTAAACTATTATACTATAGACATTGGTTATCGATTTGTGTGCCGTAGCGATGTAAAAAGTGAAAACTCAGTGAGACATTTGCTCATGGCTGTACAGTTACGAGCAAAAATATGTAAACAATTGTAACTCTTAATACAATATAATTTTAACCGCCCTTGTGGTTTAGTAGTTAAGACCACTGGTTTAGACCCAGAGGTCCGGGGTTCGATTCAAAGCGGGAGGTATACATGTTTGTGTACTCGGTTTGGTTGGTGGTAGGGCTTGTTTGTCCGCCTGGCTAGCTACCACCATCTTATCTAAATATGTCACCTTAACATCAATGTTTGTAGCATTGTTGTGTTCCGGCAACTAGAGATAAGATAGCCAGTGAGTGCCTCACTAGTTGAGGTTCCCGGGTGAAGTGCGCTTCCATCATTGGCCTTATCACCACTTAACATCAGGTGAGATCAAGGCACTGTGTTTACCCGTAAAATATATTTAAAAAAATAAGAGTCAGTGTATACATATCGGTGCTTGTGACTGTACCTCTGCTAACTCACCTCACTATCTACTAGTACCTACTCAGAATTGTCGCAATAGCACCGATTGAAAACACATGCACACAGACAGATACCAGCAATTAAGAAAACATGCTTTTTATGATTTTGAATACCTACTACTTTTGAAAAAGTCGTATTTTTTAAGTGTAATTTTTTATAAATACCTATGTAAAATTTATTCTTTCAACATTTATATAGACTTAGTAGTTCTTAAACCATACACAATAGAAATTCAATTGTTCTGTGGCACTGTGGTTACATTGGGCGTCCCAGTAGGTATATATTTAGTAACACTTCGTAAGTAACACATGAAACTCTAAATATATTGGGTCCCTACCTATGAAATCGGCGTTTTTTTTCACTTATTAATAGGTGTATTACTTCTAAAAGTCAATCAATACCGGTTGTTAATATTATTATACACTTTTAATTAGGACTATGATACTTAGGCTTCAGTAATAAAAATGATTATTCATTTTGCGTCTTTATCGCTCAATTTTTTTTAAATTGATTTCTTTTTTTGTTGTGTCCCCTGTCATGATTTTTTGGAAAATCGCTAATAACTCGGAAAATACGTATAAATTCAGTGGGCCTCCTTATCTTACTAAAATAATAGTTAATTTTCTTCGAAATTGGACACGGTTTTTTGGCAAATGGCAAAAATAATTGCCAGGACAGCATTTGTATGGGACCTGTACGAGCTTACAGAGAAATGCCCTCATACAAAACGTCAAATTCACAGAAACCTAAGTAAGGGCCTAATATTTTCATCTTCTTATCATATCCTGTCTATCACAAGAACAATATGAAATGGGGAGGATTGTGACAATATTTATTTAATTCGTCCCTATTTAATGAATCATACAGACATAAATTAGTGAAATTAGTTTGATGTAGGAACGGCAAAAGGATCTAGCCCATTCAGCCATGACTTCAGTTTTTTTTTTACTGGGTTATAGCAAGAAGTGTACCAACCAACTCTAAAAAAAAGTATTTTCTGTACTTTAATTTACTTTGACCTGTTTAGCCTTTAATAATCATACGCTTAAGTTTTACATTTTGTTACAATTATTTTTCCCTAAACTTTAGTTGCTGAAATAATAAATAACGTAAAATAAATAGATGGAACTCGGCCTAAGCGACGGGTGGGTACCTATTTAAAAAAATAAACGTTTTTTAAATATTAACAATTTCGTTTGTTGTCATATATATCAGTGAGGCTACTTTTATTTTATTAGATTAAATACTTTGTGATAGTAAAAACTTAGAAATCCAATATTCTTTTATTGGATCTCCTTACGCCCGATAACCTTAAATACAGTTATAGATTTACTGGTAACACAATGTGGGTGTATTTAGTAGGGTAAATTGGTAGCATAACAAAACAACTTCCAAAGAGTCTTGTTGTGAAAATTATAACTTAAGAGCGTTTACGCCGTTTTGCTCAAAAACTGTACTTTTCAAACCTCTTAATATCTATGAATATTTACTTTACAAATATGTTAATTACTTATATCATTAGGTGATCTTGTCATCAAAATAGTTTGTTGAAAACATTTTTAGATTTGTGGATATTTTGGAATTTATAACCAGATAATTGAACAGAGGTTTTCATAATTTGACTTTCCGCGTCAACTTCGAAGCTTAAAAATGTGTTTAAATTACTGACAAACCTAAGAACAAAAATTTTATTTCAATTTGAAAGATCTTCAGCAAAATAGTTTGTTGAAAACATTTTTAGATTTTGGTTACTAACAAAAACTATAAAAATCCGAACATTTTGAATTTTTAAAGAAATTATAGGTGATAAAATAATTGTTTTCTCTATTAAACTTACTATATAAATATAAGATAAAAGCTTTTTACTATGGAAAAAAGTGTTCTTTAAATTATGCGCAAAATTCTTTTTACTAAATTAGCTCTATAATTTTTCTATAAATATTTTAAAACTGCTCTAAAACTACTACAAAACTCTGCGTTCTATTAGTATCAAATCAGTCCGCCGCGAGGCCTCTGAGAGAGTGGTCACGTCGCTCGACGCTCTACCCGACGATTTTCGAACAATTGCCGTAATTTCGAAGATAGTTCAAATTTATAGCGCGATAAGCAAATCTTAGTACTTTAGTGAATAAATTACTTTATGTTACTTTTGATGAATTGCAACATTTTTAAATTGGACGACCTCCGTGGTCGAGTGGTTAGCGCGCCGGGTCAGGCGTCGCGCCGTCTCCGAAGCCCCGGGTTCAATTCCCGGTCGGGTTAATTTAGAGAAGGACTGTTTTTCTAAATTTATTTCGGGTCTAGGTGTTTTTAAACTGACAACGTATATTATGTTGCAGAGATAATGGGTAATAAATTCAACGAAACCCCCCCCCCCCCCCCCCTCCGAATCGGGCGTGGTGAGAAGTGAGCTTTAAGTAACTTTCGCAATGCTGGCCCACGGGATGGGTGGGAAATACCATCTATGTGTGTTTCTCTCGGAGGAGGGAAGGAGTGAAAAGGAGGGGGATCCTTTGCAAGACACGTAAAACCGGTGGTCCCAGTTTTTGTCACGACTGCTCCGCACCCGTGCCAGTGTGCGCTATGGGCTATGGCCCAATCTCCTCGCCATATCCTAGCAGTGCGACTTTTGTAGACTAATTATTTATTTTGTTAGTAAGTGTATTCCTTTTTTAGTTTTTTTAAGTATTCTTGCCTATTATTATGTTTTTTAGAATCCTACTTATTTAAGTTTTTCTTTCAATGTATTACAAAGAAATGATTAATTGTATGGGCAGTCAAATAACTTGACCGAGTTTTGACAGCACCTATTTTATTGCTGCATGATGCGCTTTGTGCTTATGTGGCTCATATTTTCCAAGTAGTTTTTATACAAAATTTATTTTAAAAGGAGATTAGCAAAATTGGGCTTGGTAATAGACAACATATTATTATTGATATATTCTAAAAAATCGGTCAATTTATTTGACTGCCCATACAATTAATCATTTCTTTGTAAAATATTGGAAGAAAAACTTAAATAAGAAGGATTTTTAAATGTTTCGTATCTCAAACCATCAACAAACTGTCAACTGTCAACGTCATGCAGGGAACAACAGGGACTCTATTTCCACTTAACATCAAGTGGAGTGGAGACATTTGCCGAGCTATGAATAAAATAAAATAAAATTTGTCGTCGTCAAATCAATTCGTCCAAAATAAATCGTTGAGGAACAGATAGGTATTGATTATAATTTTGTGATATAAGATTAATTACAACATTAATAAAAATACATACAATATAATATTATAGGTACTTATTTCATGTATCTGTAGTTTAGCCATCTGCTTACGCCCATAGTTAAAAATAAAAAAACGACGGGTTGCACCCCGGGAGTGCCGGCAGAAGTGAAAACTTGAATATTAACGTTGTGCATTTTTGATATTTTGGAATGGTTAGGGAATAATTTTGCACGAATTGCTTCAATTATCAGATTAAAAGTACTATCATTTATGTGGTAGAATACAATATTTATTTATTGTGCTATCGTACACAAACATGACAATTTATTCGCGCAAGCGCTCTGCGCCGCCTAAACGAAACAACAGGCATACATTTCGCCGCGCCGTAGAAAGAGAGGGGGATACTTCCTCTCCTACGCCGCGCCGGCTGTCTACTCTCCATCCGTCTTACGATTTTACGTCTTACATTTTCGATCAGGTCACGTGTCCTGACGCGAATTTAACATTTTTTACCCATTACAAAAAAAATGTATAACGCCGCTAAAGAAGTTTTCACTTCAATAATTTCTAAGTATACCGAAAAACTAAATTCGAACGGATCAAAGTAGTGAGTTTGACTATAGTGAGCAGAACTAGCCTACTCTACGCACACACTCGCGCGCGCTCACAGCCCGCTTCTGTGTGCGTGATATTTGGACTTAAAAACCTAAACTTAAGGTCTCGCGCTCGGCGTAAACGCTCTTAAATGAAAGTTGCCTAGAAACTCAAAAAACAAATGGAAATCAATTTAAAAGAAAACCTCATAAACTAAAGTGGACCCATGAGTGGACCTAACAAACACATGACATGATGACACGGTGACAGTATGTTATGAAACACGATATCTAAATTAAATAGAAAAATACAAAATATATCAGCTGACCACAGTTAAGTAGGTACGCGACAGATACGGCAATTTAATATTTCATAAAATATAGACCTTAAGATGAGTGTGGTAAGAGCACTTGTCACATAAAATTTATTGGGTTTTTTATGTGCGCCATGGATGAGTCTCTGTTTGTTATATACAATATAATATACTAGCTTTTGTCCGCGGCTTTGCTCACGTGGGCTACACGACTTGTGTTTATTCGTAATAAAAGCCAAAATTATTAAAGGGAAATATCATATATCATAATCTATATACCAATACCAATATATATAATACTGACGTCAATCAACATTAAGATTTTCATTTTTTATCATTAAAAATCCCATCCATGCGAGCTAAAATAGTAAAAAGTATCTAACATAAAACAACGTAATAAAGATCACTCTGTATAAGTAATTTTGGTCCGTTTTGAAACCTTCTGTACAAATTGTCATCCCCAACTTAAGGGATCATTTTCCAAAAATCCTGAAACAATTCATTATTTCTAACCAGGCCAAATACTGAAATTTAAGTACTGACAGATTTCCATACAAACTTTCCACCCTTATATCACCCCTCTAGGGGAGATTTTTCGAAAAATGCAAAATACGTCATTCTTTATTTTAATTAATAATACTTAAAAAATAACAAAGGAAATTTCCTTTAAAAGAAAATAAACAAAATTCCTGAGACATGTCATTCTTTATTTCTTTTCAAAAAGCCAAATACCAATTTTCATGTATTTTACTTCAAAACTGACGGACTTTCATACAAACTTTCACCCCCTATTTGACTTCCTTAGGATATGATTTCCGTAAAATCCTTTCTTAGTGGCTGGTTACGTCACTCAATGAACCTATCGTCCAAATTATATCTAATTAGGTGCAGCAGTTTCGGCTCGGCGATGATGAATCAGTCAGTCAGGACAAGTCATTAAATGTATATATTTAGTATGTAATGTAACTTTAAAGTTGGTAGTTGTAAGTTACAGACAACAGATATAAACATACCAAAAAAAAACAGTTTTAATTGTATTAACAGTTGCATTGATTGTATTGTTGCCTAGCTTTTGTTCATATAGTTTATTACACAGGTACTGCATGAATACGAAAGGTACCTTTTCTTCGTACTACATATTGAGCCGAATATTTATTAGTCAATCTACATAGAATACATGATATCGTCAATCTATTCCAAGTACTTAATCAGAATATTTATGCAATTTCGCCGCGGCGGCTATACGGAATAAATATTCGTATGAGGTATTTTGATGTGGTACTTTTAAATATTGGGATTATTCGGAATAGATTAGGTATTGAATTCCTTAATCCAACCCACCTTTATGGTACCTACCTATAGACAAAGGGAAGCGGTATTAGCGCAAAAATCGTAAAGACTTGTAATTTGTTCTAATTGGATTTGGACGTCATTATGCGGTTTGCGTCAAGCAAAAACGAAACATTTGAAAAATAAAACAGTTGCAATCGTTCAAATGAACTCTTTTTTGCTGACGTACACAGTACACGTCTGCACGTTCGCCACAAACTGACAAATTACCCCAATAAACTTTGAACTTTATAATTTTCAAATTATTTTTTTTCATGTTCTTCCTTTTATTTAGGATATTATGTTATAGTTATTTATTTATTACGTACAGGCAAAAATGTGGAACATCAAATAAATTAAAAAAAAAAATCTTATTATATTAAACCTACCTAATAAATAAAAAAATAAAAAAATACATTTGGTTAAACATCTATTGAAGAAAATTCGAAGACAAGGCCGTTTTGGGTACCTAGTCTTATGTGCCGGCGTCTCTACTTTCTTCCGTTGTTGGTATTACTCACAGACTTACTATTATAGCGTGCTCGTGCGTGAAGCTTGTAACGGTAGTGTAGGTACGTAGGTGCAGTTTTTGGGATTGTGGGGGACAACCACGAACGTCTATCGAATACCTACCTCAAGTAGTACTAGTTGTGGCTATCAATTTTCATACAATATTCATTTCGAAACCAAGCCAGCGTTGCTGGCTATAGCTCTAACTCCCCATGTGCTCTTGTGTGTGCTTCATGTGGGAAGCAGTGAGCCCAGCGGCAATAGGCGTTGACCACTTATTAGCAGGCGAGCCGTCCGCATATATACATGAATCATTAGGTAGTAGAATGACATCATTGACCATGACCACGTCGCAGCGAGCGGATTTCTAGTTCATTGCGCTCTTTCTATCACTGTTGGCTATGACTTCCGTAGTATAACGCGCAATAAACTAGAAATTTGCTCGCCGCATCGCAAGACGCTTGTGCTCGTGGTTAAAGTCTTACTCAATGTACCTAGTTGCCAAAAAGTGGTATTTGAGTAACCAATAAAAATGACACGCACTATTTGTGCAGACGCCTGCTAATCACTACTACCACAAAGTGAAACTGCCAAATTGCTTCAATAAATGTTCAACCATAAGAGAGAGATAGAGAGAGAGAGAGGGAGAGAGACATTTATTGACCACACACTGTTGCGTTGACTCACGCATGCATAGCAAGCAATGTATAATTATTTTGAACTTATTTTTTATTTTTTTTATTGTAAGATGGGCTTGCTCTTGGCCTCATTCTAATCCCTAGCGATAAGAAGAGGCCGACGATGGAACAAGCTTGTTCAGAAATAGCCTATTCACTCGGGCTTTAAAAACTTTAGGGTTATATGCACTCGGGAACACAGACGCCGGTAGGGAATTCTACTCTTTGGCTGTACGCACGCATTATAAATGTAGAAGCAAAACGCTTAGTGCGCAGAAGTGGAATATCAACCAGGTAAGGGTGGTAGCCAGCCGGTGGTAGCCAGAACTTATTTCAATAATGTCGTAGCAGTTTGTTTGTCATAGTATTCAACACACTTTTATAGATAATTAAATTCAATTCAATTATTTATTGCATTCCACAATGTAAACAATAGATGGTGAACATAAACAAGAGATCATCATGGATCCTGGCGGGCACGCAATAGGGTTTAGAAGAGAGGAGGCGCTATAATGATAGCAAGTTTTTACTTTCAAGAAGAGTAATAAAAGTAATTTTAGGTCAGAGATTTGAAATGTATTTTTTATTTAATATTGTCATTGAAGTATTCATGTAAACTGTAATAGCATTTATTTATTAGAATTTTTTTCAATTGGTTTATAAACAAACAATATTTATTTTCGTTAATTAATGAAGATGGTAATTTATTATATATTTTAATTGATGAATGCAATGTACTATTAAATTGCAATGTACTATTAATGTAATCTAGTAGTTAAACATTGTTTTCACTTACCGATGATAAGATATGCCTCCTCGATCATTGCTTGAGGTCTGACTTTTTGTGCTACATGTAATCATTGCACAACACGGCATTTTAAGCAATATTTAGCGCAGCTCTGTTCTCCAACGCACTCTAAACGCGACTGCAAGTGAATCGGTTGAAATATGATTGTCTAATCATATTAGCAGCGCGCCTGACACGCCCACATTGCCTTTCCAACCTTATTTATCTATTCCGTGATATACAGTAATCGGATAATCGGATGCATATTTACCTTTAAGTTTTTTTTTGGCTAGGAAATTATGAAAGCGGCTTCTTAAGACATGTTTTTTAAAATATAAATCCCGGGATTCCAGAGAATTTGGGAATGCAAAAGTATTCTGTAACTAACTTTCAACTTAGTCGTTTAAAACGATACTGGCAGTTGAGCGCGGGAGTTTGTTGGTGATGCTGTTTTACGTTAATAAACTGCATTCCATATTAGCCAACACCTCAACTTTAGGTAAATCTGCATCCGATTATTCGATCACTAGTACTTACAACTTAAGAGTATGTTATCCACAATTTCCGAAAAATAGTGGAACTTTACGAGTTTACGACTTGCTGACGACTCGGAAACTGTCCGTATTGACACTTTCTAATTTAAGTATTTTTTTTACTGACGATTTGGAGTTTCGGACGCTATCAAAATAACACAATACACATGCCTGCCACTAACCGTCAAATTCCCTTAATAGGCTTTGAACTTTATGAATGTTCTGCTGGGGCACGAGCCTTCCCTATGGATGGATAGGGAGAACGGGCCATAAACCACCACGCGGGCCCAGTGCGGATTGGTGGTTGTTAACGACTGCTAATGCAGCCGGGACCTACGGCTTTACGTGCCTTCCGAAGCACGGAGGAGCTCGAGATGATAAATTTTTGATCATCTATCCAGTAATCGGCCTTTGCGAAAGTTGCTTATAACCTTAGCAATCGCAGACCGGGCGCGTTAACCACTGCGCCATCGAGCTCCTCGAATATGGCATATATTAACTTCCTATGAGCACGAAACTCGACACTCCTATTTGTCCAAAGGTAAATCAATAATGCGCAAATACCTATAGGTAGGTACGTATTACCTACATCGTTTAAACATTTATTGAAGAATGACAGTTTTGTCAAATTTCATATACATTGTCATGTGATACACATACATTAGACAGAAAATTACAACGAATGTATAAAAATATATTATTATAATAAATGTGTTTTAGTTGGGGTTTGAAAACCCAATAATAAATAATGTAATATTTCATAATACCTTTTCCACTTGTAACTTATTTAAAAATCTTAAATAGTCTTTTTTTCTTGTTTCAGGCGGCGCCACCCCCTTCTAAATATGACGAGCTAGTAGCCAATAAAAAAGATATAATATGTGCCCAGCCTAGTCCTTCTGAACTCGTGGGTGTTGAAGACTGCCTAACATTAAATGTGTTTACCAAAAACGTAACTACCATCAAACCAGTCATAGTCTGGCTAAGTGGAGAAGACTATTCTAGCACGAACGGCACCCGACAATATTCTTTCAACTCTTTAGTTGAAGCAGATATAGTTTTTATTGAAGTTAATTATCGTCTTTCTATATTTGGATTTCTCTGTCTTGGTGTGACGGAAGCACCAGGGAATGCTGGTCTAAAAGATGTTGTACAAGCATTGAATTGGATACAAAAGAACGTACAAGCTTTCGGTGGTGATCCAAAAAATGTGATGTTGCTTGGACACGGGTCAGGAGCAGCGATGGTTGATCTAATAACTATGTCACCTGAGAAGTTAGTGCATAAGGCAATATCACTAAGCGGATCTGCCCTTTCGCCTTGGGCAATAGCTTACGATCCTTTAGGCTACGCCAAAGCTCTAGGATCAAAAGTTGGATTACAAGACACCGACGTTCAACAACTTGCTCGAAATCTACAAAATGTAGATACACATACATTAAACAAAGCAATAAATACATTTCATTTCACAAATCAATCAGTATTATTCGCTCCGTGTGTAGAAAATCAGAAACTTGATGGGTGGTTTCTTAAAGATGCACCCATCAATTTGTTGCGTTCAGGATCATACAATCAAGTTTCCTACATTGCTGGATACGTAGACACAGAAGGGACTATGAGAGTCGGAGAAGCTCTCAGCGAAGGATGGCTAAAACGAATGCAGAACAATTTCATAGACTTTCTCCCAGCAGATTTAGCGTTTACAGATGATGTGAATAAATTTAATATTTCTCAAACTCTACGTAAAGATTACTTTGGTGATAGAGCCATAGAAAAGGCAAACATAGAAGATTTTTTTGCATATGAAGGAGACAGTTTGATAGTTAACGCTGTGTTGAGAAGTGTCAAGGAAAGAGTTAAAACTTCTGAAAGTGCTGTAAGATTATTTACTTTTTCCTTTCCAGAGGAATCTTCTGTAGATGACTGGCCTTACAAGGACATCATACTAAATGGTACAAAGCATGGCGGCATACTCGATTACATATTTGATCTAGAATCCAGAACAGTTTCTGATATACCCAAAAAAAAGCTTTTAGAACGATTCATTACGTTTGCCAAAAAAGGGTATGTATCATAACTTTTCCATCAAAAATTTTGAAAGCTGCCGTCCATTAATAGTTAATCATGTAACATTTTCTGTTTCAGAATTCCCAAATCTGATTCCGATCTGGATTGGATACCAGTAACAACTGATGTATTCTCCTACTTAAAGATATATGGAAAAGAAAAATTTATAACTGCGACAAATGTTGAAATGAAAGCGCCTTGGGATCACATTACAAAGTTATACTATAAAACACCAAATGCTTTTCGTCGGCTTCGAAAATAAACTATTTATTTGCCGTAACGACTACGGTTTTATGTATGATGTTTTCCGAATTAATTGCAATATAGTCAATCTTGCTGTAAAGTTTAAGGGGCATAATGGCTCGTTGTCCACTAACTGTATGCTGCTGCCGGATAACGATATTAGGGGGCATAGCTGTTGTCCCGCAATTCGTATTATAGCCAACAGCGGGCTGCTGGCTTCGTGTAAAAGTAAACTACAGAAAAAACCTTCATACAAAGCGCTCGAGCAACGTACGCATAGACAGCCTCTCACGGCCGTGAAATCTCGCAACAGCTTCGCTCGGACTTTTCAGAGCTGCAGCGCTATTCTCTAAGCAAAACAGCGTCGAACTCGACGTTGAACTCGCTCCATAACTTGCAAACTAATTTCAACCTACTTTTCAATAGTAATAAAGTCTACATTCGTTTGCAAGTTACAAACGTTTAAGTTACTTACAAACGAATTTCAAACTACTTTTAAATAGTAATAAATCCTACATTCGTTTGCAAGTTATGAGCAAGTTCAATGTCGAGGTCGACGATGTTTTGCTTAGAGAATAGCACTGCTATTCCGTATACCGTGTCCGTGCAGGTCTATGTGTACGTTGCTCAAGCTACTATGTTAGCTATAGCTTACCTTCTATAGACTCTATATTGTATGTATAGTGTGACCGCAAGCGCTGTGCCGCTCGCGCCCCCTAGCTCCGATCCGAACCCTTCGGAGAATCTAGTAGGGCACGGGGACACGCACTAGCGCATGATGCCGTTCCCTCTAGAAAACCTCCGAAGGTAATTCGTTTCACACGGCTTGAGGAACCCTTTAAGTTCCTCGCCGCCCCCAAAAAAGCCCGGTGAAGCCAAAAAAAAATTGCGTCTACTAGCTTACAGAGAAGAGTTATAGCTCACGTCATTCTGACATTTCGCTGTTGAGGTTTGCGAGCTCCGAACAAAAGCTGTTCTGAATTTGCGAAAGGTAAGGCGCGTTATTTGGACCGGCGGCGGCCTGCACACATAATATGACACATGCGATAACCAAATCAAATTGTAAGAAAATTATGCAATTTTATTTTGTTTCACCTATAAAGTTTTGCAATAAATATGACTTGACTACTTGACTTGAACCGTAGCAAGCCATAACGGATTCAGAAAAAACCGTTACCTATTTTATTTTAGCAGTGTATAAATAGGTCCAAAAGAGATATTTACCCTTTTATTATTAAACAGTGATTAATGGCTCAATACGTGTTTAAACTATTGTGTCTCTGTCTAACAATATTACCTAGAAAGTGACAGCATGTGTTTTTAGCATTGTCTAACTCTAGCCATCGTTTTGTAGCAAAGCAGTTAATGTCTAATATTTTTTGTCTAAATAGAAAAATGCGAATTTGCGACGTTTTAAAAAACGTTATTAAAGTAATGAATATTCGCTGGAAGTGGTTACTCATCACCATCATTCGTTTCACTATGATGATGATGAAGTACTTCATCATCATCATAGTTCTTTTACTTCTTTTATAATGCTTTAATTAGGCTTAATTAAGTTTTAACATAATCTTATTTATTTGAAACGTTATATTATCACGTTATTTGATGTGAAGTAGTCTTGAAGCATTCCAATTTTAAGAAGATTAATAAAATTATCGGCATCCCATACATACACAGCATAAAGTTAAAATTTGTAAAAAAAAAACTTTAAATCGCTTAAATTCAGTAGAATAAACTCTTATTGATTATTTTTTCTTTCATCATCATCATCATCTAAGCCAAAAGACGTCTACTAGTGGACAAAGGCCTCCCCCAAGATGGGGGGTATTTGCCATAATCGCCACGCTTGGCAGGCGGGTTGGCTATCGCAGTAGGTTGAAAGTAACCCCAGAGAGATGCTGCTGCCCATCCTCTGGAATGGTCCCTTAGTCGCCTTTTACGACACCCACGGGTTGAGATGGGGTGGTGCAATTCTTTATCCCCGGCACCACACAGGGAACATTTTTTCTTTGCGTTTAACTTATTACTTGTATTCATGTAAGCTGTTATTGAACTTAAAAGTCAATGTGTATACCAAATAAATAAAATAAAATAATTAAAAATATTCTACTGACTGTTAAAGATCTCTGTATATGCCTTACGCTTAGAAAGTGTCATTAAAATTGATTTATTGGTAAAAGAATTGTATGGGATTCAAAAATATATTATATTAAACTACCTACTTACTAGATATGGGTAGGCTAGATCTAATTAACTGTCAAATGTATGACTAGAAGCTTGGAAAAATAATTTTTACAACATGATCTCTAAGAAAAGGCATTTTTGATTAATTCCCCCTCCCCCCTCCTTCACACGCTATCGAGCTTTCCTCTACCGTGAACCGACTCGAACGCCTCGAAGAATCTAGTAGGGACTGGGTGCCTAGTGTGAGCTTTGTTTACATACATAAATACATATAATCACGCCTCTTTCCCGTAGGGGTAGGCAGAGGCCACTTATTTCCACTTGCTACGGTCCATACATACTTGTTTCGCTTCGTCCACTTTCATTATTTCCTTCATACATGCTCTTCGGTTTAGGGTACTCTTGACCTGGCCTTTTTCCAAGACGTCCCCGATTTGGTCTCGAAACGTCCGCCTAGGCCTACCATATTCAATAGATTGATCACATTTACGAAAACGATAATTATTATGGCATTGAAGCAGCGCCTCCTGGCGACATACGAGAAGAGTTAACATTTTGCTATACTCGTTTCCGTTATGAGCGTTTACGCCGCACACTAGCGCCGCCAACGAAAAAGAAAACATATCTAGTAATTACAGATAGAAAATCAAATTATGCTCAACAAACTATCTGAATGAAGTAATTTAGCATTTTTACGTCACCTAATGAACATCTCACATGTTATGGTTTAGTTAAATATGGCGTTATAGTTAAAAGTGGCCGTAACGTCTTATTTAACTAAACCATAACTTGTGAGGTGTTCATTAGGTGACGTAAAAATGCTAAATTACTTCATTCAAATAGTTTGTTGAGCATAATTTGATTTTCTATCTCTAATTACTAGATATGTTTTTTTTTTCATTAGTGGCGCTAGTGTGCAGCGTGAACGCTCTTAACGTGATGGAATGCCGAATGAAACTAGCACTAGGACCCAATCAGGGTAACCAGACTTTAGCGTTGGCGAGAATAGGTAGGAGACCGAGACCGCAAGCTGCAACCGCAGACTGCAAGCGACACTACTGGTTTCTCGGATCTCTATGAAATTGATTCCAAGCGTGGCGACATCACTGCGGCGCGCAGCAGCGACCGCAGCACCAGTTATGTAGCAAACCGCAAAGAGTTCACACAAGCACAAGGTACGGGAGTGACTGAGACATTGTTCCATGCATTGTGCAGCCGCGGCATGACGCCACGTTTGGTACAGAGGCGATCGCAAAGCAGTGCTGCAGTGTCGCCTGCGGTTGCAGTCTGCGGTCCGTTTCGGACCTTTAAGCCGTAGTGATAAGAGACCGATCAGTGTCTAGAGGGGATGGCATCAACCAAGCGGATACGCTTGACATATGTCCTTTACACCACTACATTCTTCAAAGCGATCGTGTCGGTTGCTAAGAACGGAAGCTCCGAGGACACAACTAAAGCACAACATAAGTAGGTTGCAGAAGGTAAGCAACAGTGTAGCAAGCAGGCCGCCACATAATTTATCATAATCATAATCATTCTTTATTGCTTACACATGTGGTACATAAGAGTTGTAAAAAAAAAACAGGTAAAGATCAACACATGAACCCTGCAAGGGTATAACAACTTAGATATACCTAATTTATATACAGTTAAACAAAGTAAAAACGAAAATTTCTTATATAGGTATTACTTAGGACACATTAGTATAATATTCATTAAGTTTATAAAAGCACTTATCTAAACAATTATTTAAGAATTAAATAAGTAATGTGTAAAATAAACGCGAGTAGATCCGTAAAAGTTGTTTCATTTCAATATGGATGTTATATTTTTTTTATTATTTTCATTATTATATTTTTTATTATTTTCTTTTTTTTATTATTTTTTTTATTATCTTTTTTATTTCTTATCCTCACGTGGTTAAAGAGTTTGTAAACGCATTCCTAATCGTGTGTAGATCTGATAAAGATAAGACACGGCATCCTCCTTCCAATATAACATAACATACTTATTATTGTACCAGCGGCCGCTCGCGGTTTCACCCGCGTGGTTCCCGTTCCCGTGGGAATATCTGGATAAAAAGTATCCTATGTGTTATTCCCGGTTATAAACTATCTGTATGCCGAATTTCATTCATCCAAATCCATTCAGTAGTTTTTACGTGAAAGAGTAACAAACATCCATCCATACTTAAAAACTTTCCCGTTTATAATATTAGTAGGATAAATAGTCTTGTAAGGCTTAGATAATAAGTTAGTCACAAATGTAGTCACTGTAAATATTCATCACATAAAGAGACGCAGTCGTTATTTACCATCGCCATGGAACCCTCCATCATCACAACCTCCACAGAACAGTTAAATTACCCATAAATATATTTATTTTTGGTTTACCATAATCATCATTATCATCATCAGCCTATACACGTCCACTGCTGGACATGGGCCTCTCCTTGTGCACGTCACTGAGCGCGATCTATCTATTCCGTGACAACCTCCCATACGTCATACGTCGTCCGCGGGAACATACAGCTGCGCTAGCGGCTGTAGCGACATTCTGCGTCCATGAGAGGTGGTCTATGCGCGCGTCGGTCGCTCGAGTGTGTTCGTATGAATTTTACCTTCTGCGGTCCCTTTATTTTTTGTGTCTACAGGCTGGGACACGCACGACACCTTTTAGCTGCCACTGTACAAATGCGTCGCCATACCCTATACACGCCAAGCACTCCCTTCAGTCAGAGTGAAAAGTTAAAAAAAATGAGATTCCGAAAACTCAAAAAGGTATTTTGTTTTTGTGTTTATTGTCGTCGTTGGCGTACAGTCAACAGCAAAGGTTATATGATGATTGGTCAAGTTTCAAAATATGAAATCATTATGAAAATCAAAACTTTTTAAACACATATCGAAAAACCTTCTAGTGTCTACTAGTACCTGCGCGGATCGATGTGAACCCCGAGAAAAGTGCCACTGTGTACTTTTATCGGGGCCCCGACGATCCTTGCCGTCCGATTCGTCTATTTGACCGCCCTATCCCATGGGCTAGGTAGGTGAAATACCTCGGTGTCACCCTCGATTGGAGATTGTCGTTTGCACCGCATCTCAAGATCGTCCGTAACAGGGCCGCGTTCATATTAGGTCGGTTATTCCACCTTATAGGCAGGAAGAGTAAAATGTCTCTTAGAAGTAAGACGACAATTTACAAAGCCTGCATCCGCCCAGTCATGACCTACGCTAGCGTAGTTTTCGCGCACTCCGCGCCCTCTTATTTGTACCCACTACAGACCCTCCAAAACCGATTCATGCGAGGCGCGACGGATTGTCCGCATTACGTTCGTAATGTTGACCTCCATCGCGACCTCGATCTCCCCACAATCAAAGATTTTATCAAGGACGTCTCCCGACGTTACTTTGATAACGCCCCCCACCACCCCAACCCGCTTGTTGTGGCGGCCGCCAACTATAATGTTGAAGGCCTTCCACCATCAAGACGGTACACGTCTAGGCGTCCTAAGCACGTCCTAACCGAGACCGACGACCCAATTACAGTTGCGAACGCCCCCCCCGATCCTCCAAATGACAGCACACATTTACAGAATACACTAAACATGCACACTGTTTTAGGCCCAAGACACCGTACTCGTAGAACAAGGGTACGAAGAACCGGATCACACGCGCTCTATGCCAGGCACAGTCATGTGCCTGGGAGCTCCTCTCCTCCTCCACGGCCCGGTCTACCCGAGCCGAGGTCCGTGCCTTTAGAGGCGCCCTCGGGTGGTTCCGCTCCCCGATCCGATCCGAACCCTTCGGAGACTCTGGAAGGGCACGGGGACGCGCACTTTTAAGTGTGCGATGCCGTACCCCTCTAGAAATCCTCTGAAGGTGATTCGTTTCAACACGGCTTGAGGTACCCTTTACGTACCTCGCCGCCCCTAAAACAAGCCCGGTGAAGCTGAAAATGTCCCTCGGCAATCAGCAGTCTCTCTCAAAAAAAAAAAAAAAAAAACTAGTACCTGCAGACTTTGACTTTGACTTAATTTTGAAATCTAGTAAACATCATCTACTTTTGCTGTTGACTGTACAGGGCACGCTCTATCGCTTGTCGATTATAGCCGATTGTGGCGGTCATAACTCGCCACTGTGCAACAAATGGGTCAGAGTGCGGCAAACCAAGACTATAAGAAAAAAAAACCGACTTCAAAAAACAGGAAACTTAAAAAAGTAAAAACAGCTCTAAAAAGCAATAAATAATATTGAAATCATATTATTAATCACCTAGATACGCATGTCAGTTTAAAAAAATGTCTATTGAAGTCGGGTGGTTGGTGGTCGGCTGGGGAACAATTTTGTTTCATTTAAACTTTTATAGTTGTTCCATTATTTCCACTTTTTAGCCCCACCCGACTTCAGTAGACATTTTTTTAAACTGACATGCGTATCTAGGTAATTAATAATATGATTGCAATATTATTTATTGCTTTTTAGAGCTGTTTTTACTTTTTTAAGTTTCCTGTTTTTTGAAATCGGTTTTTTTTTTGTAAAAAAATATTTTATTTTACGATTTTTAGTGATGGGTAGACGTAGACCTAACAAAGATGCTTCTCGTATGAGGAAACGATGGCCTAGTTAGTAGTGGTATTTCTATGTAAAACTTCAATCTTAATTAGGTTTTATTTCTGTACGAACTAAACATTTTGGCATATTGAACCGTATGAAGTACCTAAGCCCAACTAAAGGTAACTGCTGTCAATCGTTGAGAAATTCCCTCGACTGTCTATGGTCTCCATCAGTCGACCTGAAATGGCACTTATAACCCTTATGGGTGCAAAGTTCTTATCAATAGAAATGAATTAAGACCAAACACAAGGTAGCTACTGTAAAACGTTGAGGAGTTCCCTTGACTGTCCTTCGTCTTCATCATCAGACCCCTAATGGCAGTCATAACCCATCTAGGTGTAAAGTTCTCATCAATACAAATTAATCAAGCCCAAACACCATGTAGGTAATTGCTGTAAATCGATGAGGAGTTTCCTCGACTGTCTTTCGGCTCCATCATCAGACCGACTCCAGACCTTCATTGAGTAGTAGTGTTTTAAAATACTTAATGAAAACTACTGTTTAACTAACAAACGCACTAGTCGCTCCTACAGTTTTCGAAAGATCCCCTCAATTTCTCTGGGATGCCATCATCAGATCCTGGTTTCCTTATCATGGTACCACCCTTGGGATATCTCCTTTCCAACAAAAAAAGAATCATCAAAATCCGCGAACACACATAAAAAAAAATATATAGAATCGAATTGAGTAACCTCCTCCTTTTTTGAAGTCGGTTAAAAATAGCATTTATTTTTCATATTAATTTTGAATTTACGATACACTCGATAAACGTTTAAACATCCAAAATGGCTCGAATGAAACCGCTATCAAGTTTTCCTTGTATGCGACATGTTACTAACCAAACAGATAACGTAACGAAGCCACATAAATATGTATGAAGTTAAACACAGACGTCAACAGGCATGCATTACTACAATACGATATGAAACGCAACGCAAAAAATTATATGGGCCTCTTTGCATTTTAGCATTATGTACACTGTTTTGTTGCCTAAAAAGAAAAAAAATCTATTCTATTCTATTCTAAAGCTGCTTAGATGGAACTACTAGCAAAAAACAGTCGGTAAACAAAAGAGCTAAAGTAATAGAATAGCTAGGTATGAAGAAAATCAATACCGGTGTAATAAATAAATAATAAAAAACCAGAATTGGTATGGCAAAATTTTAACTCTTCTCGTAAGTCGCCAGGTGGCGCTGCTTCAATGCCATACTCATTTTCGTTTTCGTAAACGTAATCGAATGGATACGGATAGTAAACAAAACTCACGCTAGGCACTCTGACTACACAAAAAAAAATACTTAATTAGGTATTTTTTTCAATAAAATAAAAACCATGTGCCAGCCATGTTCAAAGCCTCTCCAGTTAGCGACGCACTTCGATAGCACTTCCACCTATTAGGTAGTTCTGCGTTATTGCTAGTATTAAAATTTCAGGAGCTTTTGTTATTAAAGCAACTATAATAGGTACCTACTCGTATTTTAGTGGTATTTCAATATGTTTCTGTCTAAAATGAAAGGCCAAGTTTCCTTAAGTAATTAGAAGTCTGGTTTCTGCCTCGGATATATCAGTCGGTGTGTCCAGTATAAGATGAATGTCAGAACCACACATACCTATATCACAAACGTTAATTCAGTAAAAATTGTGATTGGCGTACGAAAAAGATTTAATAAAGGTTATAAAAACAATGAAAGTGTAACACACCAAAAGTTTGGAAGATAATACAGGGGTGACTTTTTATCAACGTCCAAACCTTCTGAGATGACTGCCGTGATACCAACGAACAACTATTACTATTGGACCAACTTTCAATTCATTTTTGGTTTTTATTGGTGTCGCCATATCTGAGGTCCCGGGTTTGATCCCCGGTCGGTTCAATTTAGAAATTATTGTTTCTCTATATTGTCACGGGTCTGGGTGTTTTCTATGTATAATAAGTATATACAAATCAATTGCCTAGCACAAGGGGAGGTTCCAAAATATTGTCCTTTTTTTATTTCTGATATTCTTATTTCATCACACCTGATGTTAAGTGTTAGTGGGGACCACTTGAAAAAAAAGTTACAAAAGTTGTAGGAGTATGACAAGACCAACGAATTTGAAATTTTGATATGGATAACTTCGTGCCTTTGTCTTTAAAACCCTTGCTCAAAAACACGATTGTGCAATTTTGACTCGATCGTAATTCTTTACGAAAACACCTCTAAAAATCATTAATGCTAAAATTACAATGAAATTACTCAATCTGTATGTTTTGAAATCACTCAAATATATTGATACATCAATATTCGTAATTTTGTTGCTGCATATTTTGATAACTAAAACCAGTAATTTTATAAAAATATTTTTGAAGTGAAAACTTCTTTAGCGGCGCCGGCGTTGTACACTTTTTTTGTAATGGGTAAAAAATGTTAAATTCGCGTCAGGACACGTGACCTGATCGAAAATTCGTAAGTATGCCTGCTGTTTCGTTTAGGCGGCGCAGGGCTCTTGCGCGAATGTTGGTGTGTGTTTAAGTTACAGCGTGCCACGCGCATCCATGGATGGTGACAGCTGATGGCTGTCAATAAATATTGTATTCTACCACATAAATGATAGTACTTTTATACTGATAATTGAAGCAATTCGTGCAAAATTATTCCGTAACCATTCCAAAATATAAAAAATGCACAACGTTAATATTCAAATTTTCCCTTCTGGCGGCACTCCCGGTGTGCAACCCGTCGTTTTTTTTAGATTCTGCGGTCTTTGCGGATAAAAGTCTAAAAGGAGGCTCCGTTAACTAGTTAGTTTATGTAAGTCTTTAAAAAGAAATAAAGAATTTTGTTTCTTTTTTTTAATTTTGAAGTTAAGTTAAATTGGTCTTGTCATACCCTTTCAATGAAAGTTGATGTATTTTTTTCAAGTGTCGCCAAGTGATGATAAGACCGAAGCACAGAATAAGTAATAAGCGCATATCACCCGGAATCCTCAATTACTGAGGCACTGGCTTTCCTATCTAGCTGCCGGAACACAACAATACCAAAAATATATGATGTTATGGCGACATATTTAGATAAATTGATGGTAGCTAGCCAGGCGGACCAACAAGCCCACCACCTACCAAACAGAGTGCACAAACATGTACCCCCCGCTGGGAATCGAACCCGGGACCTCTAAGGGGGTCTAAGACCTGTGCTTTTGACCACTAGACCACAGATGCAGTTAAATTTCATCCGAATGAGTACATTATCGCTGCAAATACGAGAATATAGGCACTCGAGAGAAATGATAATATCGAAGAGGTTAATTCTACATATGATACGAATGGCATGCTCTGTCGAGCGATAATATTCCCCGACTATTTCCAGACGTTTGTTTTGGCATCGCATATACTAATACTAGTAAAGAGAACAAACATGTTAAAGGATACATTCAAAGTTGCGTTTAATATAAATACTGATGTTATTATGAGATTTTAGAGATTTCAAACGTCTGCGTTGCATTACTTCTACGTACAGTCGCGACTCGAGTCTAAGGTCGGCCATACACGGGCTGGTTGAAGCAGTCTAGATAGACGACAGCTTTAAGCTGCGACTGCGCATAGTGAACTACAGTCTTCTATTTACAAACATACAGCTGTGTAATGGCAGCTTCGATACGATACGACTGCTCAAGCGGTCCGTGTATTTTGATCACTGGCTAACTGCTTTAGCAGCCCGTTTATGTAGACTCTTAAGGCGACGCACCGCTAAACAATTAATCTGGTACGGAGCGTTTGCGCCCCGTACCATAAGAAAAACTGTTTTTTTTTTCCTTCAAATTAAAACTACAAATTATTAGAAAAAATTAACTACAATATTGAAGTGTGTGTTAAGACTAATCTACTAAGATAATTTAGATGCTTAAATCGGTCTGGTTTGCCTGTAAAATGCAAATCTATGCTTTAAAAGAGGTTACTTTGATATTTTTTTCTCTGTAATAAAAGTTGACAAATCGTGTTTCTGCACCTAGCAAAATGAAGTCAATTAAATGAAAAATCATGTCATCAAATATCACTTTCATATGTTTTGTAATTGTTGGGAAAAATCAAGATCCCGCCACGTAAATTTCACTATTCTAACTCCTGTCAAACTTAGGCCTCTTCCTCACCGGATTGGTGCGCTTTCGTTTCGGTACCGCATGTACCGAATCTGTACAGATTGTTTATTGAAGCCTTTTGATTACGTGCGCTCGGTAAACAATCTGTACAGATTCGGGATTCGATGCAGAGGCGGTACCGAAATGAGTGAGGAAAAGGCCTTATGGCAACTATTAATACAGTAGAGCGACAGGGTCCTTACCCCCGATTCGATCCGAAACACTCGGAGATTCTAGTAATGAACGGGGAAACGTTTCCGTAACGCCATTTCCTCTAGAAACCCTCTCTATCTCGGTGTTTCGATTACACGGCTTGATTGGACCCTCCTGTACGCTGTAAAGTCAGTATTAGGCAAACAGCATCATCATCATTATCATCATCTCAGCCAAAAAGACGTCCACTGCTGGACAAAGGCCTCCCTCAAGGATAAATCACTTTGAGGGGAATTTGCCATAATCGCCACGCTTGGCAGACGGGTTGGCGATCGCAGTATGGTGAGAATGATCACAGAGAGACGCCAAACAGCATACTCTCTTTAAAAATGTCTTACTTAGACTTTTACTTTTTTTTAAGTGCTAATTGCTATACTTAAGCTGAATTAAATATTTATAAAATACAGTGAAAAAATTAAATGCCTACCCGACCCCGCCAGGAATCGAACCTGGGTCTTCCACTATCCGGGCGGCTGCACTGATCATTATGCTACCGGGAAGGCTAACGTAAGCACTTAATTTAACAATTTTTTACTGCTATTTAGCGGTAGCAGTGCCATCTATCCAACGGTTATTGCAACCGATGGCCATGCAGATTCATCTTTACAGATGAAATACCACAAATTTGATAACACAACGCTATAGTAACAAGAAACGAGCCTATTCCTTCCTTAAAGGCAGCCAACGCATCTGTGATTCCTTTGGTTTTGCGGGTGTCCATAGGCGGCGGTGATTGCTTCCCATCAGGTGACCTGCCTGCTCGTTTGCCTCCTTCTAATATTAAAAAAATAAATAGTAAACTTAAACTATTGAGGTATTGTTAATCGACGCACTAACGAATAGCTTTGACTGGTGTAGTGTTGGGATAGGACCAGGAAAGTTATCGTCTATACGCACCTGTTCTGTTGAGAAGATCTGTCGGCAGAACTACTGGGTTTTTTCCCATTAGTTCTGTGACTTATAAGACTATGCTTACACCAATCTTCTTCGGCTTCAATCTCAACTATTCCCACCTTCGAGCCGGTATGTTAAAATGTATATATATTTTCAAATTGCTAATGTGTAAAAGTAGTGTTTCTTAACGATACGTAAACACTGCTAGGTAATCAGGGTGGGGTAAAACTACAAAAGGCACTTAAAAAAAAAAATTTAATCACGAACAAGCGCTTATTTGGTTCCAACTGACTATTCTCGAGATCCAATAACAGAAAGGTTGTATTAATAAGAAAGAAACTCATGCATCTCACGAAGTAATCCCGGGAGATGCTCATATCGTTCGGAGAAGAGGCAATCTGGAATGTACGGACGGCAAAATAAATGCAGACATCTTTTAAATGTTTTTTGAAGAGAAAACTTCTTTAGCGGAGTTGTACACTTTTTTTGTAATGGGTAAAAAATGTTAAATTCGCGTCAGGACACGTGACCGTCAGGACACGTGGCCTGATCGAAAATTCGTAAGACGGATGACAGCCAGCGCGGCGTAGGAGAGGAAGCCTCTCTTTCTACGGCGCGGCGAAAATGTATGCCTGATGTTTCGTTTAGGCGGCGCAGGGCGCTTGCACGAATGTTCGAGTGCTTTTTAATGTAATATAAATTGTCATGTTTGTGTACGATAGCGCAATAAATAAATATTGTATTCTACCACATAAATGATAGTGTTTTTATACTGATAATTGAAGCAATTCGTGCAAATTTATTCCCCAACCATTCCAAAATATCAAAAATGCACAACGTTAATATTCAAGTTTTCATTTCTGCCGTCACTCCCGGAGTGCAACCCGTCGTTTTTTTACGTTGACTTGACGATAGCAATGCCGATTTTCTTCGACGACTTTTATGAAGAGAGTTCGCTAATTACCTCAGGCGGCATTTACAGACTCACCGGGTTCCAGAAATAGGACAGACCTATCCCGGAAGTAGTCCATA
Source organism: Eudonia lacustrata (assembly GCA_947562085.1). Classification (NCBI taxonomy): domain Eukaryota; kingdom Metazoa; phylum Arthropoda; class Insecta; order Lepidoptera; family Crambidae; genus Eudonia; species Eudonia lacustrata. Next base: position 17,694,624 of record OX387323.1, read on the forward strand.
AGGACCCTGCGTAGGTGCCAGGGCACACGATGGCATTGCAGCGCCTGTACTAAAACACTGAAGGGGAGTGTGTTGAACGCATTGGCTATGTCCAATGAGACCGCCAACACCCTCTCCCCCCTTTCTGTCGCATCGTTAATGACTCTGCGCAGGGTCAGGATTGCGTCGATAGTCGACGTCACTGGTAAGTCAAGTTGTGTAAAACAAAACACAGTCGGAGGTTTTGTAGAGGGAATGAATGGAATCACGCACTAGTGAGTGTCCTCGTTCGCTACTAGTTTGTCCGAAGGGTTCGGATCGGATCAGAAGCGGAGCAACCCGAGGGCGCCCCTAAAGACCTAAACCTCAGCTCGGGTTGACCGGGCCGGGTCGTGGCGTGGCGGTGGAGAGAAGCGCCTAGGGACAAGTCTGTAACTGGTTTATAGCGCTTGTGAATCGGGTCGTCATACACTTGTTCTACTAGTACGGTGTCTTGGGCCTATGCGAGTGTGCATGTTTCAGTCAAACAGCAAAGTCACTCTAAAAAATAAATAGAATAAGGCAAAAAATAAACGAAAGAATATTAAGATTTTTACGCGGACATAATCGCGAGCGGCATAGAATAACTAAGTTCATGCTTTTAGTTTAGCGGTCGGTCGCCACTTTTATTGTAAAGCAGACAAAAATGTGAACCTATTTTGCTGTCCGTACAACGGGCCGAATGCATCGGAACTTACAGAACTGCAGGTGTAATCTTGCAAAGAGGGGAATCTACACGCGCAATCTCCGGCATCTCGAGTGTGCTTTCAGCAGGCGATCTTAATTACAGCCTCACAAAGTTCAGATTACGATGGCATAAAGTTGAGCATGAATTGAAAAAGCAAAAGCCGCCATTGCTCCTAGTGTAATTGCGGATTGCATGCTGTATTCTCTATGAGAAAATAGAAAAGAACGGCTACAAAAATTGTCCATTATTATCATAATCTTAGCCGATTTTGTCAAAAGAAATTTTTTGTTTGGCTAACAAAACTGGTATTTTAAGATGATGCTTAATATATACAAACTACAAAACTTATGTTAAGTACATTGAAACCTACTAGATTTAAGCACCAACATGATACGTATAATAATAATAGTCTTTAGACTCTGTGAAATAGGCGACGTAAAGACCCGACGTAATTTCCCATATGCTGCCCAGCCTAGCTGTATCCTTCTGTTAGCCTCTTTCTCGAAGTTGTTTCCAGTGGCGGCGCAAGACATTATAATTTAAGGTGGGCAAGGTATACATTTCGCAAGGCCCACTGATGGTGCAAGAAGAAGGGAATATAAAATAAGTAAGTAATTTACCTAAATTTTTACTTATACTTCTTTGGAACTTGTTGCTACCCAATTGTAAAATCTGCCCGAGGTAGACATATTCCTTAACAACTTCGAGAGCACCGCCTTGTTGATACTACCGCAATGTCTTATTTCGACTTACTTTTTCTTACTCACATTTAAAGTAGATTTTTTTATGAGCAAATTGGCGCCCAACGTATTACTTTGGCCGGCAGTAAAAAGGTTTTAACAGTCGTAAACCGCCTTTACAGTGCCCTCGATACAACATCAGTTTACGACCGATACACTATTGGATACGTTTTATTATGGTTTTTTTTATTCTCACAGCGCACTTCACCTGTATCTATATTATTATAATATTATAAAGCTGAAGAGTTTGTTTGTTTGTTTGAACGCGCTAATCTCAGGAACTACTGGTTCGAATTGAAAAATTATTTTTGTGTTGGATAGTCCATTTATCGAGGAAGGCTTTAGGCTATATAACATCACGCTGCGACCAATAGGAGCGAAGCATCAGTGAAAAATGTTGCAAAAACGGGAACAAGAGCCTAAAAACTTAAAAATGCTGCTGAAAGTCACTATTCCAAGCGGACGAAGTCGCGAGCACAGCTAGTCTTCAGATAAAAATGAACTGGCTATCTTCCTCCAACTGACGGAAACCTATATACTTTTTTATTCCTTACGGCCTTCGTCTCACGATAAGGCCGAAGGTGTAAGGACACTTCACCCGGAACCTCAACTACTGAGGCACTGGCTATCCTATCTGGGTACTTCCCGTTTGGACAACTTTAGCTGGCGGAACACAACAATGTTAAAAACATTAATGTTATTGCGACATATTTAGATAAGATGGTGGAAGCTAGCCAGGCGGACAAACAAGCACTACCAACAACTAAACCAAGTACACAAACAAGAAACCTAAAGGGTTCCTCAGTCTAACTGTGTTAAATTAAGACAATTTAAGAATGCGGGCGCCAAAGTCTTGCTACCTTTTGTTTTTGTTTTGTTAAGAGCGTTTACGCCGCACACTAGCGCCACTAATGAAAAAACAAAGATATCTAGTAATTAGAGATAGAAAATCAAATTATGCTCAACAAATTATTTGTATGAAGTAATTTTGCATTTTTACGTCACATAATGAACACCTCACATGTTATGGTTTAGTTTAATAAGACGTTACGGCCACTTTTAACTATAACGCCATATTTAACTAAACCATAACATGTCAGGTGTTCATTAGGTGACGTAAAAATGCTAAATTACTTCATTCAGATAGTTTGTTGAGCATAATTTGATTTTCTATCACTAATTACTAGATATGTTTTTTTTTCATTGGCGGCGCTAGTGTGCGGCGTAAACGCTCTTAAAGATAGCAACAATGTTTGAGGTAAACGGGACAGTCCCGCTCAGACCGTGATGTATGGTCACATCATTGTCTGTTCTTTCAATTGAAAAATCAATGGTTAGGCATGTTATTCTATACATCGCGGCCATTAAGCGCATCTGTGGCGTGAATCGACGCGACTGTTATGCTTTTTTCGATCCAATTCAATATCGGAAGCTTTAATGGTATCAATTTACGGCGCACGTAAAAATGTAATAAAAATCACCATGAGATGAGCCGATGATTCAGAACGATATCTGTCAAGGCTGTGTGCAACTGTGCAGGGCGTAGCTATCATCATCATCGCTTCTTCTTGCCGAGAAGCACCACATCTGTGGTCTAGTGATAAAAACCACCGATCTTACATCTAAAGTAGGGCTGACATGAATGCTGAAATGCCGACCGGGACATTTGGATTAGAAATAGGGCAAACCATGGATAATAAAAAAAAACAACTATTAATAAAGATACTCTAATAGTTTTTTTTAAACCAGACTCTTTTACAAGGTTATTAAATTAATAAATTAAAAATATTGAAACTAAATGAAATGTGAAAAATCAACAATAAATATCTATAGAAAAAACGATAAATTGATTTTCTTAGGCCAAACCGGGACCACCGACTTACTGGCCGGGACACAACGCTTCAAACCGGGACATGTCCCGGTGTACCGGGACGTATGGCAGCCCTAATCTAGAGGTTCCGGCAGGCTATTACCAAAAAAGCAACCAGTTAACAACGCGACTGCTCTAGTTGCAGTTGATAAATTGGTATTACGGACACCCATCGCTCAATGATCGCTCGCTTAGTGCATTTGCGAATTTGCGGTTAAAATGTATGTAATAGTTTACAAGGCTCAAGGTCACTCAAAGAGCAATGGTGAGGGCTATGCTCGGGGTTTCCCTACGTGATCGAATCAGAAATGAGGAGATCCGCAGAAGAACAAAGGTCACCGACATAGCCCGAAGAGTTGCTAAGCTCAAGTGGCAGTGGGCAGGGCACATTGCCCGCAGGACTGATGGCCGCTGGGGCGGAATAGTCCTTGAGTGGCGACCGTGACATTAAGAAAACGATAGCGAAGTTCGAAAAGAATAAAATGTATGGGATTGACATAAGATTGACCACGTGATTTAGCGCAGCTTTTGTCAATCCCAAAGATTTTATTCTTTTCGAACTTCGCTATCGTTTTTTTAATGTTACTTTGGCTAAGCCTACTGGTTTCAATTCCCTGGTCAAGCACAGTGTGTTACGTATTTTTTGATATATTAACCCTATGGAATTTGTGACCACCAGCCTGCATTGGGCAAGCGTAGTGATTAAGCCATCATTAACCATTTGATGATGGAAGCTTTTGTGGCATATCCCTCCTCATTTCACTAATTCTATTCCAGTACTATGATAAGTAAGGGAGTAAGTATGATTCATTTATTTATGTTTTATTTATTTGTTAGCATTATATAAAATATTAGTATGTTTGTTTGCACTTTTGTTGCTTCTACCTACACATAAATCTCCCATTCATCTTAGGTTGGCTGGAAGAGATCTCTTTTTGAGATAAGTCCACCTTTGTTTGTGTTTTTGTTCAATAAAGAATATTATAATAAACTATTAATTATTTTGTGCTTCTATCAACAGTATAGGTTCTACGGGAAGTGCCAAACATCCCTGCGCAAGCTAAACTTGCACTGGGGACCATCCACATCAGCTCATAACACCAGATCAGAACCCGCAATTCAGTTCCTGGATTTTTTATTTTTTTATTGTGGCACGTCAAAATGGCCTCACCCTGCCTGATGAAAAGCAGCCAGTGAAGCCCAAGAAGTGAAAGCGTTCATTACAGCGCTACACGCTATGCCGAACGCTCACACTATGATACTACGATATATGGTCAAAGAATTTTAGTACTTTAATTCTAGTAAAAATATCATCTTGTAGCAACAGCTTAACTTTTCTCTTCACTTTTAACTTACCCTAACAAGTCCAACGATTAAAGGGTTAAGTTGACTCGTAACCTGATAGTGGCACGCCCGTTGTTTCGGGGCCGATGGCTGCCACACCCCAGCAATGGGGTGGGAAATGTGGGAATGGCCGATATCAATGACCAGGCTAGTTCCGATCAACGACTGTATGTATACAACATATTCGTATTATTTGATTTTTTGCATTCACATGCTATACAACGTGTAAGAGAACGGTGTGGTCAAAATTAAAAGATCTAAAGTGTATCCGACCTAGATCTTGTATGCAGAGTTACTAAGGCATAATTATTAACTTTAACTTGTTATGTAATTTTTAATTAAATAGTTCTATTGTGACGTCACATCAAAATAAACAAGTCACAGCCCTAGTGATTTAGTAACCTCTGTGTTCTTACATTTATGATTACTGCTGCTTGCTTATGCGCGCCTGACGTGCATGACTTCACTAATAAAAATAAAAAAAATAATTAAAATTAAATTTAAATTTAAATTTTTAATTGAAATTTTTAATTTAATTTAATTTAAAATTGCATGACAAATTAAAGTTAACTAATGGTCGCCCAGTGGTCAAAATTCGACCGTAATTTTATTAAGGCTGCACGGATTGTGTCTATGCAATGAAAAATTTTAAAAGATAGAATGTCAGTTTGTAATGGCATTGACAGATTTCGGCTGGTCCTCTTCCATTTTTGAAATTTTTAAAAATAGTATTATAGGTAAAAATCCGTGTGTGTCAAATACATGGTAGTGTGTGTAATGTTTGTTTTATTGATTTTATGCATTTTTTATGCATAATTTGAAAAAAATATTAACATTCTGGTACTCCTTCTCTAATAACACCTTCTGTTACACGTTGTTTAGTTAAAAGATAAAATTATACTAGAAAAAATCAACTAATCTCAGGAAACTCGATTAATCATCATCATCTCTCGGTCTCGGTAGCTCAGCGGTCGGCATTGGACCGGTTATCCAAAGGTCGTGGGTTCAATTCCCACTCGAGCTTCCTGTATCCTAAATGTTACATAATAGAAGGACACAATAATTAATTTCGTTACGAATCGACTGCCGAATCGATTTCAGCCATTATTTGTGTAGTTTTTTTTTAACCTAATACAATAAAAATTAAGACCTAGAAATGGCTAAGCTAAGCTATACAAGTAACAAAAACTTACTTACTTATTACTAGCCAAATTACCAAATGCCACTGGCATTACTTATTGCCAAATGGCAATGGCAATGGTGAAAATTCACGAAATTTGAAGTCCCCTAAGGTGTAGGACTATAAAAAAATATAAAAAATAAAAATTATTTCACTAAAAAGGTTTGGTTTACATAACTATGGATAGAGTATTATTATTCAATGGTGACGGTTTTAAGGGGTTGTCTGTGAAAACAGGCATTTTTTTTTAATATTAGAAGAAGGCAAACGAGCAGGCCCATGGACGGGTGGAATCCAAAACCAAAGGAATCGCAGATGCGTTGCCGGCTTTTAAGGAAGGAATAGGCTCGTTTCTTAAAGATCCCTAAGTCGTAATGGTCCGGAAACAGAGCAAATTTTTTTTGAGAGTTTATTGTATGCCTCTGGCGGCATTTTCGGACTTTGGGCATTAACCTTTTCGTTTAACCTAATTTTAATTACTTTGTTATTTGGTAAGTTAAAGGTAAATGCTGCGCACTGTTGTAATTGGGCACGGATATACCTTATTAACTGTACATAAATGTATTTTTGTATGTTTTCTATCTGTTGTCTGTAATTGTGCCTTAAATAAAAAATAAAATAAATAAATTATGTTACCATCATGAGATGTTACAACTTAGTGATAAAGTACGTTTTTAGGTACCTACAATCTTTGTTTGGTTTTAAACCTGACTGGCTAGCTACCACCATGTTGCTTAAGTCCTCAGTCAGTGATATCTGTCAGGCAAGCCAGTTCCTCATTGGTTTTCAGGATAAACCACCTTCAGCTAAATCGTCACTTACCGTCAGGAAAACAGATGTAGAAATGTGTGGAATACTACATTTTTATCAATTTATTGTAGCCGTCATAAATCTGGGACTACAAACGTAATTTTATATAAACTTGTTTAAACAATGTACGATACAACAACTACTGACATATTAATTATCGAGATTGTAGGTGTTACTGGTCTTACGCAGTTTGGCCGAAATGCTCTTGTAAACATACCTAGCGATGACGTCTGAAGATATGAAAACAACTTAAGTAAAGCAAATAGCCTATACTGTCCCACTGCTGGGCAAAGGCCATCATTGAAATCAAGTCATCGCTACAATTGATGGGTAATGGCTTAATCGTTGGTGGTCGTAGGCTTAGTCAAAGTAACATTAAGAAAACGATAGCGAAGTTCGAAAATAATAAAATGTATGGGATTGACATAAGCCGCGCTAAATCACGTAGTCAATCTTACGTCAATCCTATACATTTTATTCTTTTCTAACTTCGCTATCGTTTTCTTCTACCGCCACTGATCACAGACCCGGGCTATGCATCGAAAATTCGAAACACTTTGCCCGACCTGGGAATTGAACCCGGGACCTTTGGGTATCGGACCGAACGCTTTTAAACCAATTAATAATAATTATAATTAATAATATCAAACAAACAAACACGCAGTATAAACGTTTATAAACAGTTCAGCATTGCATTGCAATAGGGGGAAGAAAACTGTCGTGTTATCGCGGTAGAGAGAAGAAGAGAAGAAAGGAAGAAGAAAGAAGAAGAAACTGTAATAAACTTCGTAAGGAAGAGGAATAGTTATTTCTCCTATTGTAAAATTTTGTTACAATTGAGTTATTGACTGGTTAGTCAATAAACATTTTAGCAAATTGTCAAAACTAATTCCTTTTTATAGAAATTGTATGGGAATGGAAACTATGACGTCACTATTTTGTTTCGTTAATTGGGTGTTTATTTATAACTTCTTACGTTACAGAAATTCACGCTTAAGTAAAAAAAAGAATAGATTAGGAAGGGGTAAGTATTAAGGCAAATCGCCAATCCTATATTTGATTTTAACACTAGAAGATAAACCATGACCTTCGATGAAACAAAACATGCCTGTTACCTCGGGTCAGGTGCGACAGACTGGAGCGTTCTGCGCGGAATAAGAATGTCGTAAGCACCAAATAAGTTTTAGTTTAATCACTCGTAAAATATACCTACATTTTTTTTCAAATCGCTACTAGAGTAGCTTGGTAAATATTGGCTCAGTAATATGCATGAAATTGAAAATAAATTGATAATAGTTGAAAAGTAGACGTAAGTTCGTGATTTTTTTTAATCGATAAAATTTAATTATACTTAGTATGCTTTCACTTGTCCAGTCCCTTTCAAGTATGCTGTAGTATCTGTGATTTTTTTTTCGGGTAAATCGTGGTTTATCTTATAGTGTTAAAATCAAAACTACGATTGGCGATTTACCTTTTACCCCCTCTTAATGTTTTAAAGAACGTTTGGTGATTTTATTTATATGTTTAATGTTCTGGAATTAATTATTGTTGTAGTCAACGTTTCTACTATTATATACTATTCAAGGTTAAAAGTAATATACAATACAAAATGTGAAATAATTAACGCATGCAAATTCTGAAAGTATAGTTTGGACTTCTTAGCGGGAAAGTAAAGAGTCATATCAATCAACAAAGAAAAACTTCTTAAGCGATTATTGAATGACATGTTTTTAAAAGTCATCAAGTTCTTTTAAATTATAGGTATAACGTGTTTTAATTTACCATTTCAAAAAAATCATTTTACGGGCACACAAGTAAAATCATATTTTTATTATCCTGACAGTTTTCGACATGCGCTTTTAGCTCTATGGTTTTATGTTACGATCAATGTTTTTAAAATGTACGAATCTCATAATTATATTTTATTAATTTAAAAAAAGGTTTGTATGACAAAATCTCAACAACATAATAGCTATCTAAGAGTTAATTTTCTAAGAGAAGACAAGCGTTTCTCCATCAGCGAACTTCGACTCATTGCAGTTCTATAAAATATATAAAGTTGTTTAACCAATTTGAAGCTAGTTTAAAATGAAATAACGTACCTTTTTCGGTGGCGCTTTAATCGCCTTCTGCGTGTACGCCGATGTGCACAATATAGTGTAGATAGGGGCTTCCGTAGGAATTCCTAGAGAAGCCATCTCGATGCCTCATCCCATAAAATCACTGGTTTAGTTTAAAGAGTTTAAGAAAAAAGATCCAAAGAGTCCTTTAAAGATTTAAAACAGACGTTCTACTTTTAAAATGGTACGCAAGAAAAAAGTTACACTAAAAAAAAAGTCAAAGTCAGTTATAATTCGCGCCGAGACTTTCAATTGTTTCAGTTTGTCGAATGGAAAATTAATTAAATAAAAAAGCGCGGCGAAAATATTGGATGTACCGTTCCCGAAGTCGTAAATGGCGCAGACGCATCGTAGCACTGACTACTGTTGGGTAAACACACCCAGCCAGCACGGTGTAACCTTGTCGGGGCGATAGCTTATATAAATATTATACGTTACCTCAATTCAAATGCATAAACTAACTAAAACTAATATAATACTATGTTTGTTACACAACTAAGGCGGCTCGAACTATTTATGGAAGTTTCTTGTCTCGGATTTGAGCAAAAACATTTTGAATTTGATGATGAGATTCGTATAAATTACACTAATAGGATTTGACGCGTTGAAATTCGATATGCATATAAATAAGTTACCTAAAGATACAACAGAATTAAGCAGACTAATGTTTTTTTTTGTAAATTAAAGTTACTAAGACCGTCGTATGAGTCTATTCGTTTCAGCACGTACACACAAGGCGGCAGATCAACCTACCCAAACCTGTCAAATTTCTCCAATGAATATTGATTCTTATAACCAAACGATAAAGTTCAAAATTGATTGTAGAAATTTGATAGTTTTGGGTAGGTTGATCCGCCGCCGTGTGTACGTACAGCCCCCCTAGATAAGAGGCATACCCACAGAGCAATTTATTATTTTGAGGGCATACTCTAATCCTACTAATATTATAAATGTGAAAGTTTGTGTGTATGTTGTTCGTATATTTGTTGCTTCTTCACGCTGCTACAACGGATGGATGGATTTGGATGAAATTCGGCATACAGATAGTTTATAACCTGGAATAACACATAGGATACTTTTTATCCAGATATTCCAACGAAAACGGGAACCACGCGGGTGAAATCGCGAGCAGCCGCTAGTAAAATATAAATGAAATATAATGATTATTGTATGGGATTGACATAACTCGACGATAAGTAAATGACGTTTATGTCAATTTCTATTCCATTAGCGTTATGCCACTTGTCTAGGAGGGCTGTATCATTCAAGTCATGAGATAACGAAAAGATCCTTTAGACGTGTGTGTGAAATTGCAATAATTATTTTCAGCTCAATTGGCGCCACTGATCTTTACACAATTTATTTTTAGTATTACAAAAAGTAATAGTAGGTAGGTAGGTACCTAAAAGAGCCATCCGTCCGTCTCTAATGCTTTTTTATTACACTACAGACGCCAGCAAATCAGCCTATCCAAAACTGTCAAATGTCAAATGTCTGTCAAATGTGTCTTATTACAAAGACATAAAGTTCAAAGTCTATTGAGGAAACTTGACAGGTTGTGGTAGTAGGATTTGCAGGCGTGTGTACCGTCCACAACAAATGCCATTTATCTATACTAATATTATAAAGGGGAAACCTTTGTATGTATGTATGTTTCCAACGAATAAACTCAAAAACTAACTAACTTTCATTAACCGTACTCTAAGGCAATTCATCGTGGAAACCGAAGGAAGTCGATACGCAGGGAATCGATACCGGGGGAACAAATCCTCGAGAATGGCTGGACCGATTTTGCTAATTTTGGTTTTGAAATATTTGTGGAAGTTGAGGGAAGGTTTAAACGGTGAGAAACATAAATAATAAGTAACGGAAAATAATGAAAACGACAATTTAATTTTCCAATACAATGATTTGTTTGTTTTGTTGTCATGGAAACTGTCACAGCGGTACGAAGTCCGCCGGGTCAACTAGTATAACATAGCAGTTGATTGCCCACAATGTATTGTGTTTACAGAAGTCATTGTTACACATGGTGTACTTGTTAGCCCGTAATTGGGGTGACCTCCGACCTCCGCGTCCTTTGCAAAGCCTTTGTGAGCTTTCGTGGGGTTCCTGTGACCTTTGGCAACATTTGTAATAAAAGTTGTCGTACAATGTGGATGTATCCTTTCACAATAGGCTATTTGATGTTTGAAAATATTGTTATATTTGCTGAAAACCGCTACGATTTCGATTTTTAACCTTTCGTCAGTTTAGTGCCAGATCCGTCTTACAAGCAACTAAAATTCTATGGTGGCTGTATTCACATCAGACGACAGGTTAAGCGATTTGCATTTATTTAAGGTTTACAATTTATGTACTTATTTTTTTTTTCATACTTAGCTCGTCAAATGACTCCATCCCACCTGATGTTAAGTGGAAATGAAGTCCAGACGCGAAGACAACTGGTGCAGCGTGGAAACAAACGTAGCATCAGTCAACTTCACTCTGCCGGCCGACATGGTGCTTCTTCACGCCTCTCTTGAAGGACCCCATATCATAGGAAGGAGGGAAAACGTGTGCTGGTAGACTATTCCATCTTTTGGAGGTGCGACAAAGAAACGAGTCACCAAATTTCTTTGTGCGCGATGGAATATTTGAGACAGTGAATCGGTGACTCCGAAGAGCAGCACGTGTACTCGTATGAAGAAAGGGAGAAGGTGGGATGAGGTCAAAGAGTTCTTCAGAGCACTCGCCATGGTATAAGCGGTAAAACACACAAATATATTTGCACAAAAGATCCCGATGGGTGGAGGAAGTGTTGCTGCGAGGGGAGGGTGAACCTCGGGTGGCCCCACTAAGATATAAATAAATACCTATATTAAGTATGTTATAAATGTTAGCAACGCAAAAAGTCGCGTTCCATTTTACACGCCGCTTTTGTGATAGCAACATAATTTAAGTCCAAAACATACGAGTCACCCTCCCATTTCTTGCATGTTTCCTTAGTAATATTCAACAAAATATACGTTGTCACACCCCGGGTAATAACTAGCTGCACGCTTTTGTTAATAGTTCGTTCAGTTTTAAATTTGGCTTAAACACGAACACGAAATCTGAAAGGTGTTTGACCGAAGATTAGTGTCACAAAGTCTAATGGCGGCTGTAGACGGCGAGATGGGACGAGACCGCTGATTAGGGTTGCCAACCATACTTTAAAATAACGTATCCTACGTTATTTTTCATCCCCATACTTTATTCTTTTTAATAAAATAAAGTCGGAAAATACTTTATTTCCGACTAATGCGTGCGTTTGAACGGAATATTCATGTTGTCTTAATTTCTGAACTACTTAATGATACTCAGACTCAGAAGAAGTGAAACGAAACGCAACGCTAATTTCTGAACGCGCTATCAAACAATAAAAAATATTAGATAGTGCCAAGAGTACAAAGAAATATGTTTTTAAACATTTAAATAAATAAATTTGGAAAATACTTTATTTTTTCTTCAAATCCTTTTTTTATACTAGTTAGTAATAGATTTACTTTAATTTCCTGAAAAATAGTTGGCAACCCTACCGCAGACTGCAGTACATCGAAGCTTAGTTTTCCGCTCTTAAAACCGATTTGAACGCTTCAGATAACCTAGTTAGGGGACAGGGAAGCTCTTGTGATTACTTCTAGAAAACTTCTGGAGATGGTCGGTTACTAGAGCTTGAGGAACATTACGTTACCGTTACTGTTTATATTGTAAATAAAAAATAAAATAAAATAAAAATAATTTATTTCAGACCTGGGTCCATAGTGTTAGTAACATTCTTTAACTTAAAAAAACCTATGTTAGTGCACATTATTTATTTTATAAAGTTATTATAATTAATTTTTGTGTCTTTGACGAGGTGGACGCAGGTCCAGTGCCGCATAATGGTACTATCTACGTCCAGTCTCGTCGCGACTGTCCTCAGGATGCTGTTGGCGCTGCCCCGCACCCGATGCATCAGCGACGCGATGCGCTTTCTAATGATAGCTGAGAGGCTATCAACTTCAGCTGCTGCTAGCATCCCTGATGCACTGCAATGTCGGGGCAGCGTCATCAGCCCCCTGAATGCATTGTTATATTGAGCGCGCAGGGCCCCGTACGCTGCTTGGGTATAATTCATTCATCCACAGGCTGCACATGTATAGTGAGTGACAATAGGCTTTGAAAAGTGTAATTTTTACATTTTTTTTGCAACGTGCAAACCTGCGGGAGAGCATATTAGCCCTTACGCACAAAGCCCTGCGCTCCCTTTCCATGTCGCGGTCATCCTTAAGTGACTCAGTGACCCAATGTCCCAGGTATTTAAAACTCAAGGTATGTAAAGGCCATAAGCGGCCCGCAACAAAGTCAACAATCCCTTTCCAAAAATAAAAATAAAACCTATTTTTTTATTAGTGTCAATCTACTAAGCGCTCTTGATCTTATCTGAGTGTGTAGCCGGTATAAAAAGTTAGGCGTAGTTCTTAAAAGCTGAAAAAATCTCACTGTAACCTTTTGAAATAGAACGGAAAAAACATTGTTTTTTGTTTAATTAAATTTTTTGTTCATGGTTTATGTAATGTAGAGACGCCTGCACATCAACCTATCTAACACTGTCTTTCTTCAATGCATTTTAAACTTTAAACATATGGCATAAAGTCTATCACTATTGGCCTCATAAAAAGGCTCAAGGTCACTCAAGAGCAATGGAGAGGGCTATGCTCGGGGTTTCTCTGCGTGGTCGAATCAGAAATGAGGAGATCCGCAGAAGAACAAAGGTTACCGACATAGCCCGAAGAGTTGCTAAGCTCAAGTGGCAGTGGGCAGGGTACATTGCTCGCAGGACTGATGGCCGCTGGGGCGGGATAGTCCTGGAGTGGTGACCGCGTACCGGAAAGCGCAGTGTGGGCAGGCCTCCAACAAGGTGGACCGACGATCTGGTGAAGGTCGCGGGAAGCCGCTGGATACGAGCAGCACAAAACCAGTCGTTGTGGAGATCCTTGGGGGAGGCCTTTGTCCAGCAGTGGACGTCTTTTGGGTGAGATGATGATGATGATGATGATAATGATGATGATGATGATGATGATGATAATGAAGAAAGTCTATCTATCAGAGTCTATCGAGGAATTTTGACAGTTTGTGGTAGGTTGATACCTACATGCGTGTGTATCAAATTCAAGACCAACGGAAGTGACGAGTGAAGTGATGAAGAATTTTTCGACGGACTTTCTGTGATTCTTTGTAATGTATAGTTAAAGATATCTTTTCTTACCACTTTAGTAACACACTCGTATTTCTAAGTTGAGTAGTTACTTCAATATTCGAATGAGACTGACATCATATTAATTTACGCGAGTGATCGATCACCTAGGCACAACGCAGGTAGTTTTTAATTTTACTAAATTTTTAGCAAGGGAAATCACTTGTTGGTCTTAATAATATAACCGGGTTTATAAATGATCGCCTAGAAACTCATATTAAACCCTGAAGGGTTTTTTAAAGTTTTAGAACCCATAAGAGCGTTTACGCCGCACACTAGCGCCACTAATGAAAAAAAAACATATCTAGTAATTAGAAATAGAAAATCAAATTATGCTTAATAAACTATTTGAATGAAGTAATTTAGCATTTTTACGTCACCTAATTAACACCTTACATGTTATGGTTTAGTTAAATAAGACGTTACGGCCACTTTTAACTATAACGCCTTATTTAACTAAACCATAACATGTCAGGTGTTCATTAGGTGACGTAAAAATGCTAAATTACTTCATTCAGATAGTTTGTTGAGCATAATTTGATTTTTTATAGATATGTTTTTTTTTCATTGGCGGCGCTAGTGTACGGCGACAATTTCCTAATTATTTCGTACGTACCACAGTGCAAGATCACTACGTGCATCCAATAGGCTTAACTTATCAAGAGTGGGCAAATAAGGGGACCGAACTCCGAAGTCAAACAATTTGTGTAATCAAACAAACGAAGGCGTCACGTACGAGCCTGTACTTAGATTACCCCGTCTCATGCAACAGGCCATGCAACTCTCATTCCTGAAAATGAACCAATCGACAAGGTCAAATCGTGTGGAATTTTTATTTTATTTCTTTGTTCCACAACGGAAAAAAGCCCTTTACCTTCATCTCAAGAAATTGCTGCCGCCTATTAGCCTTTACGGTTTACAGCGTAGGTTTATGGGCCAATATAAACTTGGTAGGAAGTCCCTCAAGCCGTCGTTAAAGAACATAACCCAGAAGATATTTTAGAGTTGAAAACATGAGAAAGTAACCCCATTTCACATGTAGCTTACTAGATTAACCTGTTGTCTACTGTGAGTAGACACAAAAGAATTTCAATTGTTTGTTGGACTGATCTGGCACTAAGCAGACGAAAGGTTTAAAGGAGGTCGATCGGCGATTGCTAAAGATCGCAAAGGGTTCCCTCAAGCCGTAGTGAAAGAACATAAGATAAGAACCAGAAGACATTTCACCTGTATCTAGTAAGATATTTCATCTGTATCTAGCAAGATTAAAGGAGCTCGATCTGCGATTGCTGAAGTTCGCAAAGGGTTGTCATCGGGTAGGTGTCAAAAATGTATCATTTTGAGTTACTCTGTGCTTCGGAAAAGTAAAGCCATGACGTGGTCCCGGCTGCATTATTAGTCATTATCAAACAATCCGCACTGGTGGTAGGGTTGCCAACCATACTTTAAAATAACGTATCCTATACGTTATTTTCCATCTCCATACTTTATTCTTTTTAATAAAAATTAAGTATGGAAAATACTTTATTTCCGACTACTGCGTGCGATTGAATGGAATATTCTTGTTGACTTAATTTCTGAACTACTAAATGATACTCAGACTCAGGTGAAGTAAAACGAAACGCAACGCTGTGAACGCGCTATAAAATATTAAAAAAATATTAGATAGTGCCCAGAGTACAAAGTAATGTGTTTTTAAACATTTAAATAAATAACTTTGGAAAATACTTTATTTTTTCTTCAAATCCTTTTTTTATACTAGTTAGTGATAGATTTACTTTAATTTCCTGAAAAATAGTTGGCAACCCTAACTGGTGGGCACGCGTGGTTGTTTATGACCCGCTCCCTGTTATGTCTCCATCTCCATCAATACGAGGCCCGTGCCCCAACAGTGGGGACGTAAAATGTGCTGGTGAGGATTACTATACATACTACTAGACGTTCGAGTTGGATGATGAGAGAGATTACTTGATTGATTGTATGTCTGTTTATCTAAGAGAGTAGGCCTATGAGTCCGCTCCAGTCATGATGTTAGGCAGAAGCCGAGACTACCCGAGAAGGGTAACCACGAGCTCTTATAGTAGTAATATTGCAGTAGTGAAAACGAGACGATTGTAGCGGCGAAAATACATGCGTCTCTTTTCCACAACTGCAATAATACTGCTATAAGAGCTCATAGTCAGGGGGCAGGTGCAAAGATAGAGAAGATAGCAGCCACTGACTGCAAGTTCTTCATCACTTAACAGATCCAAATCGGTCGTATACAGTCAACGTCAAACACAGGTATCAATATAAGAATATTATTTTTAAATTTGATGATTCACTAAATTGTGCCATGTATTTTTCCTTTTATCAAAATGCGAAAATTGTTAGCATAGCTATTTATTGCGTAGGTATTATGTTTAAGACTAATTTGCTGTAAGACTCCCGACGCGACGTAATAAATCAATATAAAATAAAAATACCTACATTTTAATATGGAAAAGTGTTGAAAAGATACTGTCCCATTGAGTGAGTGAGAACTAAATAATAAAAGCAAACTTAAAAGTAATAAAAAAGCACGTATAAATAATTGCGTAATATTTATGTGATTTTTGTTTTTATTATTATTTTTCCCGCGTTGACACAAATTAAAATTACCTACGATAATCCTAAAAGAAGGTTATCGTTTTCTGAAGTTTATCATCTCCAATAATAAATACGTGATAAATACTGCATAACTATCGCCATCTATCGGCAAGCAGAACTAGCTCGTAGACGCCAACAGACGCCGCTAGAGGGCATTGACATGTGCGTGATGACGTGCGTTTATTGAATAAACCAATTATTTTTACATAGCAAATAAATGATAGTTTCGCACAAAAATCTTTTTCTCTTTTTATAAAGCTAATCCTTGGTCCGTATTCTAGAAAAGAGGCTTGACCGTGAATCTCGATTGAAATTAGATTTAAATAAAGTACTTATTCTAGAACAGCACTCAAGTATAGAGGTTTGAGCGTGAATCTCGATTGAAATTAGATTTAACTACTTATTCTAGAACAGCACTCAAGTATATATTTGTTAATCATAGTTTAAGCGTTTTCTGAAATGTGACTCAGACGCTAGGTAATCAACTGTAATCACGCAATTACGGATCTACTCGCGTTTATTTTATAAATTACTTTTAATTAATGTTTATTTATCCTTACGTTTAGAACCACGAAGTAAATTTTAGAACCAACTTATTGCAGGGTCTGTAGTCAGTTCTATTATTATTATTCGTCTCTGTGTGTAATGTGTATTATGTCGCTGAACTCCTCCTAAACTTGATGGTTCGATTTTGATGAAACTTTTTGTGTGTGTTTAAGTGGGTCCTTGGGTAGTTTAGAATTTAGGATTCACAAATTTAACTTCACAATTGGACCCGGTAGGTGACGTTGCAGTAGGGTTCTCGGATTTTATTTACAACACCGGGGTACAGGTTTTCTTTAACACAAGCGGACGAAGTCGCGAACGAGCCGCTAGTATTTTAAATCTATTCTATGTAGCAAAAATACGGCAAACGTATGACTTAGGGCCACGGGGCATTCTCTGCCAGTAGTAGAAACTAGATTCTGCTGAGATATATCTTTGAAATACCATGCCTGCTAATTCGGTAACGTCTAAATATGTATTTAATTTAAAGTATAAAATAAAATAATAATATAGTAATAATCCCGCATTGGGCAAACGGTTTGTCCAGCAGTGGGACAGTTATAGGCTATTTACCTTTACTTACTTTATTTAAAAACATAAATACCTAATAAATAGTATTTCGATAGTTTTAGGATTAGGACTATGGGAAAATCACACGAAAATTAACAAAATCAGGCCACCGACAAACGATTGTGGAAATTTTAGAATACCCGTGTAATTAGATTGTAAATGAAATGAAATGAAAATCCTTTATTCAATTTCAGCATATAAATTGCAGTTTATGACTTCACGTTCATAGTTAATAAGTATAAAAAGCAATTATAACATGAATACACACAATAGTACTTATAATTTATAAATAAATAAATAATACGTATATTTAATGCGATTCTACCGATACTGGAGGTAAGACTTGCGTGCAAAACCAATCGCAGAAAGACTATAACTAGAAAACATGAAACATTTTACTTTGAATGAGGTAAAAGCGATTGTTATTAAGTAGTAGGTATTGTGAAATATAAATAAATTAAGAGCTAAAATAAAACACTTGTTGAATCATAGCGAGCTGCCAACCAAGAAATCGAAAAACTTACATTATCTTGCTTTTCAATTCCCTTGCGGCAAGCTTATAAAATAAAGTTTCTACAGAAAAAGCTGTTTTCTTCAAGGTTCTAAATTAATGGCAGTTCAGTGTGTAATAACAAAGTTTTATTACAGGCTAGCGCATATCGATTCTACCTCACAGTTTACTCCGAGGACTAACCTTGAAACTTCAGTCATCATTTTTTTTAATTAGATTATATTATAGTATACAAGTTTTATATGTTACACTCTGTTAACAAGGAAAAACCTTCAAAACTTTTATAACTATAATGGTATCATCGGTCATGCGAACAGTTATTATAATACTCAAAATAATCAACAAGAAACATGAAAACACATTCTCATTTCTAATATGTTTTCTAGTGATGACTGCTTTTCTGATTGGGCTTTTCTAACTGCGGGTGTGCCACAGGGGGGGTACTCTCACCTCTCCTTTTTTCATTGTTTATAAATGAACTTACCAAAATAATACCTTCCCCGTACCACCTATATGCAGACGATATGCAACTTTATCGACATTTTGATGCAGCCAACACACACGCGGTTATTGAAGACATCAATAAGGATCTCCTCTTGGTGAAGTCTTGGGCTGATGCATTCGGTTTACTTGTGAACCCAACTAAGTCGCAAGCAATAATCATTGGTAGCAGCAGACTGTACAGCAGACTGGATGTTAGCGGTCTCCCCTGTATTTCATATGACGGAGTAAATATTGAATATACTGAAAAAACTAAAAATCTTGGCCTCGTTTTTGACCGTTCACTGTCCTGGAAGGCGCAGGTAAATGAAGTTAGTCGGCGCATGCACTACTCCTACCATTCTCCCAACCGACTCCAGTTTTTCTTACCGTACAATACCAAAATTATGCTCGCTCAGTCGCTTCTACTTCCCCTTCTCGACTATGCTGACGTTTGTTATCTGGACGCTACTGAAGAGCTGCTTAACAAACTGGAACGACTGCAAAATCTGGCAATCCGGTTTATATTCGGTTTGCGTAAATTTTACCACGTTTCTGAATTTCGGTCGAAGTTAAAGTGGCTCCCAGTTCGACTGCGTCGAGATATGCACATCCTTTCCCTCCTTTTCAAGTACTTAACTACCCTCAGCTCCCTCATTATCTGCGTTCCCGTTTTACGCTCATACCCGTCTCTTCCCGTCCCAAACGATCCTGCGACACACTAACCCTTCTATGTCCCCAATGTAATTCCAATTTTTACCATAAATCATTCACAGTATATGCCGCTCGAATGTGGAATAGACTGCCTGCCAGCATTCGTGAGAGTTCATCGGTAGAATCTTTCAAACACAAGCTCAAAGAGCATTATCTGTCTAACGGCTAATCGGTTACATACCGTTGTAGTAACATAATTAGTTTTATTTTTATTTTTATATGTATGTATGTTTATATTTATAATATAATATTTTATTTTCAATTATATAAATCCTTGGTAATTAGTGTATATATGTTTGTTAGTATAGTATTATTTATAATTTATTAGTCCTGCATACTTGTTTATTGCACCACAGCTAGGGTTGGCTGGAAGAGATCTCTTCTAGAGATAAGCTCACCTTTGTATATGTCCTGTGTAACGTGTGTTTAAATGTAATTTATTTGTACAATAAAGGATTCATTGAAACGTCTTAAATACAAGTATATTTAGTGCCTATGTAATGAGATAACTCATTACACTGCACAGCAGCTAGCACGATTAAGTTTCAAATGTGAAAGCTAAGCCTAAGCTACCTTCTACATGCCGGGATTTCACCATAATTTGATTTGACAACCCACCCCTAAGTTTCAAATGACCCCTAAGCCATGTTAGATGACAGTTGCCACAGTAAAACCGTCACCTAGCATGGCTTAGACATTCCTCTAAGCTTTACATGACCTTTTAGTCATGTAAGAGAGGCCGCGCACTAGGCAGCCTGGCTGCGGCAGCCAGTTCAGAGCAGCCACAACTGGCCAGTTATGATAATATTGTCGAGCGGAATGGACGTAGAAGACTTCTCTTTAAATTTAACGCTCATTCCATTGACTGCCGCAGCCATAAGTTCTTGGCAGCCTAGCGCTCATACATCAAATAGGCTGCCTAGTGCGCGGCCAGCCTTAGATAACCTGCCGGAGTAAAACCGTCACCTAGCATGGCTTAGACCTTCCCCTAAGCTTTACATGACCCCTAAGCCATTTTAGATGACATTTGCCGGAATAAAACCGTCACCTAACATGGCATAGACCTAAAACTTAGGGGTCATTTGGTGAAAACGGACATAAGTGATGTTTATGACGGACAAAAGTACAACGAGGCTTTTCCCTCGTGTGTGCAAGCCTTTAATCTTAAGTGCGCCATTATTATTCTGTCTTGTGACTTATCTGTTAAATTAAGCCGTCAGCTTTTGGGAGTGTGAGCTCCCAATTAATTTACTTATTATCATTAAGCTAATTTACTATCTTAGAAAAAGGCGCTTAGCTTAATAACTTCCTGTCTCGTGAGTCACTATAACCATGTAAAACATCATCATCATCAGCTCATTTTATGTCCCCACTGCTGGGGCACGAGCCTTCCCTATGGATGGATAGGGAGAACGGGGCATAAACCACCACGCGAGCCCAGTGCGGATTGGTGGTTCTTATCGACTGCTAATGCAGCTGGGACCAACGGCTTAACGTGCCTTCCGAAGCACGGAGAAGTTCGAGATTATAAATTTTTGGGCTCGATGGAGGAGCTTGATGGCGCACCTCATGTGTACCTTAGAAAATTTATGTGAAACATAACAAGATTTTTCTATTGTTATCATTTTCGAGTAACCGCGGATCATGCTCGGTGGCGTGCACTTGAAGAGGCCTATGTCCAGCAGTGGACTAGTATAGGCTGATGATGATGATGATGATCATTTTTAAATAAAATAGTAAAACTTTATCCAAACAATCGGCCTACAGCGTGATGGTAGGTTTAGAAGTTTTTAAGTCTGATCTCACCATGTGGAAATGGAAATGCCTGAACCCAGCAGTGGTGTGTTAAAAGGATAATAAATTATTAAATCGGTTCAAAAATAATAGGTACAGCCTTTTTTGCTTAAAAACTCGTGTGATACCAGGTTCAACACGCACGCTTTAAATGCAGCACCTACTATACTATCCGAAGAAAAATTACCGATCGCGGAAAATGCGACTCGGCAAAACGCTGCATTGAAAAAATGCGTTCGCAGAACCCATCTAACAAATCGCGACTGCGACTGGCGAGTACAACTCTCGGCTGGGATCGGCCTATCGAAACCAGAAGACTTCAGGGTGCCAAGTGCGAGTTTCATTCGCTATTCGATTACGTTTACCAAAACGAGAATTCGTATGGCATAATTTTAACTCGTCTCGTATGCCGCCAGGAGGCGCTGCTTCAATGCCATACTAATTTTCGTTTTCGTAAACGTAATCGAATAAATACGGATAGTAAACAAAACTCACACCAGGTACCCTGAAGAACATCTTTGAGAGCTATCTATCTTTACAGAGGAAGAAGAGTGAAAGGATGGGGTCGCACATAAGAAGATGCCCAATAGGTTCGTATTGCTACTGGGAGAGGGAAACCGCAGGCTCACTAAGATAAGATAAGATTAGCCCGTTTTAGAATAAGAGGGCCAACAGTCTCCAATTACCGTCAGAGTCAGAGTACAGACGCCGCACATCAACCTATATATTTTCAACCTTATCACTTAGACATAAGTTTCAAAGTCTATTGGGGAAATTTGACAGATTGTTGTAGTTTGAAAAAAGACAAAGTGTTGAAAAAATTCCACGAGCGGGATTCGAACCCGCACCCCATGACATGCCGGGTCAGGTGCACTGCCAACTGTGCTATCGTGGCTCAATCCAACTCGCCGAAATTAATCAACTAATCAAAATTGAAATTAATTGTTTGTAAGGTCGACGACGTGCAGGCGTGTGTACATCGACATTTTAATACGCGCACGGATACGTATACAAAAGAGTCATGTGTCCCTCTGTGCGTCAAAGAGGATTTCTCATGTTTAATGTAAGACGACGCTGTTGCCATGTGGGGCCACGAAACGGGTGGTCGCTTCAGCGGGTGATTAACGCTGCAATAAGCCATGACTATATTGTTACGTGCTCTCGTTACACAGTCAAGTCGGCTCTGAACGACCGCCATTGATGTCGCCAGCTGATAAGTTACGCCACTAAATGAGCGGGTTATTTATAAATGGTATGATATGAGTGACTAATTCGGTGTATTCAGTGGAATTGTTAGTTGTTGGTCTCGTTTTGGCTTACTTAAAATGTCTACAATCGCGTATCAGTTGCCTGGTGCCTTAAATAAATAAATAAATAAATACATTTTTCCTACACTCACACCAATTATCTGGCCCAAGAGAAGCTTCGTCATGAAACTCGTTATTTGGTTAATAGACAACGGATAAACATACTTAAAATACTTAAATACATACTTATTATACATAGAAAACATCCAGACCCGAGACAATTTAGAAAAACAATAATTTCTAAATTGACCCGACCGGGGATCGAACCCGGGACCTCAGAGATGGCGACACCATGAAAATCGGTGTACAAACCACTCGACCAAGGAGGTCGTCCTTGCCTCGCCTTGTTAAAATGTTAGAAACAAGTCACCGTGACTCGATTTTGGAGGTTTTAAATACCAGAATCGTGGTTCAGATGTCAAGTATTTATCTAATATTGTAAATTTTATCGAATTTTTACGATAATTTTAATATTGTTAATTTTCTCACTAACTCATAGCACCAATTAAAAAGCTGACTAGCCCACAACGACATATCTCTTTTAGCTTAAAATCAATACAATTCTACTTATAAAAATAAATTTATTTGTAGAACTTATCAATAAGTTAGAATCAACGATGCCAGCAATTAATCGGAAGTCACCTTTCATATCACAATTTACAGTCAATTGAACCCAAATGTATTTCGGCTATTGATATATCAATTCAATCAAATGAAATAACGATACATTATTAATATTCGGATACTTTCAACTAATCTGTGATTTTTGTGTAACTATAGTACTGTTTATGGTTTTAGTTATATTTAGCCAGAACACGTTTACTCCAGCTGGACCGACGCGGCGTCGGGTCCAGAGGCTAACATGACAAATTAAACTTTAAGTTTGCATTTATTATTACAGGTTACCTATCTACTGTCATTAAAAGTTAGTTATGGCAAATTATGAATAATTACTAACGGGATTATTCTAATAAATAATGAAAGTGACCATGGTAGTGTTGGTTTAATGCTCTAAGATAAGTAGTAGTAGTAGTAGTATATGAAAAAAATATAAAATTAAAACTATCTTACTGAATTCAGACAAACAATCACATGACCATATCCTTCATCAATCATCTTCATCATCATTTCTAAGATTTCTAAGATACTATTATCTTTATCAAACTAAAGTGAAATGTACATGTTGCTTGCTTACCACACCAACTATGAATAGGATTAGTTACTCAATTGTTTGCACGCGCAGATTATTTATAATCTTATCAATCTTATTATCATCCTGCAAATGTTTTGTCATATGGAAATGTTTGGGTCATTCATGTGTATTTAGTTCTAGCTTTACATTATGGATAATGTGTTACTAGAATTCAAGTAAAATTATATTATTAGATAACAACTAGTTAATAGGCCTCGCAGGCTAAGGGTTCGTCCACCAGGATCCCCTAGCCTGATCCCCCAGGGGATCCTCGTGAACTCATTTGTTCATCAGGATTCCCTATAATAAAAATAAGCATAAAAAGATGGTAGCACACTGAGTCCGATTTAATTAAAAACTCGTATATACATTATTTTGATTTATAAGGATATTTAAAAGTTCATCAGTACCTTGTGAGTTTTACTCGATGTTCGAGTATAAGTAAAGTGAATAGTCTAGTTTTTTAGTAAGTATACCTCTGCTCCCTGTCGAACTTGTGGGAGTTGGGCGGGGCGCGAGGGGGAGAGCACCACATAACTCGCGGATTACCCTAGACATCATTGTATGTTCCCACTGCTGCTGGGACACGAGCCTTCCCTATGGATGGTAGAACGGTACACACACAGGGAGAACGGGCCATCAATCACCACGCGGGCCCACTGCGGATTGATGGATACTGTCTGCAGATTACTGACTGCTAATGCAGCCGGGACTAACGGATATACGTACGTGCCTTCCGAAGTACGGAGGAGCACGGACAAGAAATACGGACCGATACGGACTACTGAAAAGCCTTCATGGCCGAGTGGCAAAACACTCGGCCCGATATTCAGAACTCCTGGGTTTATTACCCAGTGTGAAGTGTGTTTCGGATTTTTCGATGTATAAACCCGGATTTATTTAACATCAACCCGCATTTGGCAAGAAGTGATACCAATACCCATTAATTGTAGCGATGATTTAATTTTAAATAATAAAGTCCTTTGCTCGGCACTATGGAACGTATCGGCTATTACCTTACCACTAGAATGGCGGACTTATAAATATCTAACACAATTTCGGTATTCGAATAAGGCTTGATGCTCAAGCGGAACAGAAATCGTTATCAATCTCCATACCTTAAATCTTCAAATTCAATCCCAACTACTGACGATGACGAACCCAATATCTAACAAAAGCGTATTATGTTTCCGGATTGATTAACAGGATAATAAAGTTATACTAATAATGCATTTATTTCAGATAACCATGATCCAAAAAATTATAAATTAAATTAAACTACTATAAAAATAACACAAAAAAACAATAAAATTAAATAGAAAATTAAATTAAATTATATAATGCAAGGTAAAATAAAATATACTCGTATATGGCCATAGCCAACCCTACCGCCAATGCCTACCCAAAATGCTACAATACATCATGTATTGTAGCATTTTTTGTATAGGTAGCGAACTTAATTTTACTAATCCAATTAAAGACGAGAGTGATTTTCCGTGATTTTCCGTGCCTTTTATGGCCCCACGGTGCCAATGGCTGCGTGAGATCCTCGCGTTGGTTTTAAATAACTGATGTAATATGCACCAATTAGGAATGAAGATAACTTAAGACTGGTTTTTCGTTTTTCGATTCCTGCAAAGTTATTTATCTATCTATTTCATATTAATTTATCTATTTCTGTAGGTTTTAAGGGGTCACGGTTGGTAACCACGAGTTTGTCATACAATACTAGATTCTCCGGGGCGGTAGTCGAGTCGTATGAACGGAAGGAGCGCAGCAAATTTACATTCTAATTAGTAAACTACATACAATACAATACAGAAGTAAAGCGAGGTCGCGAAATGCAAATACGAAGGAAACTCTCGCTACACATGAAACATTATTTGTACTGTCAACAATAAAAGTCGATCATCAAAACCAGATTACCATGCCTGGATTCTGCCCAGAATGCATACCATGACATTAGACAAGAAATATTAGGAGTAATATTACTTATAACAAATTTTGTAAATCGCATTGAAAAAAATATTTTCTATTTCTATTTCAGAATGCAATGCGATGGCGATGGCGACCACCCTCTATTTCTACCGCGAAGCAAGCTGATGTGTTTCAGTTTGAAGGGTACTAGACTAGATCCAGCAACATTACAGGATGTAGAGACATAAGCATTAAGGCCACAAAGTATGCCTTTAATTTAGTTTCTTTAGTAGTGTTTACAAAGTACCCTAAATGAAGAAGTTTTGTAATTTTTGAGCTGAGTGTACTATACACAGTTATGATTAAAAGAATGGTTGTTCCAAACGCGACTAAATATATGGAATAAAAAAAGTTTACGAAACGCTATTTTGTTTAGGTGTTTTATTAGGGTTACGAAACAGGAAGTTGTCCAAACGGGGAGTACCCGATACAAACGGCCCTAATTTTGTGTAATGGTAATCTTGGTTGGTTTTGATCATAGACTTTTGCTATTCACTGTACATACGTACACAGAAAGTGTTGGTTCAACATTTAACTAAGTGTCCGCTATGAGTGATGCCGGCTATTCATCAAAGTGACGTTATCGCATCACCAACTTTATAGCTGTAAATCAAGATAAGGATCAGCTAGCATCTATTTAGTGCGTGTTAAACCTAAGCTACTCTACCTGGATTGGTGACCTAGTAATATTCGAGCTTCATTCAGACCCTTTTACTGGTACTGGCAATATAGTTGCCACCATAATTTAAACCTTATAAGGTTGCAATAGCATCGAAAACCAATAAAAAAACTATTATGCTGTACCAGTCAAAGTGTTAAAAACCGTGGTAGAATGAATCCAAGTTATCACCAGCTTATTTTATGTCCCCACTGCTGAGCACGAGCCTTCATTATAAAATAAAATAAAATAACAAAAAAAATAAGTTTATTTTCAGACCAAAGAGTCCATAGATTGTTAGTACGGATGAGTAAACCACCACGCGCGGGCCCAGTGCGGATTGGTGGTTGTTACGTGCCTTTTGAAGCACGGAGGAGCTCGAGATGATAAATTTTTCACCACCACCCATCCGATAACCGGCTTTTGTGAAAATTGCTTAACCTTAGCAATCGCAGACCGGGCATGTTAAGCACTGCGCCATTGAGCTCCTCTAATCCTTATCTTTATCTTATCTTCTCCTTATCTTTATCCAAGTTAGGTAAACTTTTATTACACCATATAACAATTTCAAAGTAAGAGAGTAAGGTAATGATTAGCAAAGTCTGTAGCAGACAGATCTTGCTGAACACATACTAACGATCGCCCGCGACTTCCTCAGAATTTATCAGATGATCCGGCCTTGTTCCATGATACATCATAAAGAGAACCTCTGTGCAAAATTTCAGCTATCGAGGCCAAAGATTTGGGCTGGGCATTAATGAGTCACTTCAGTGAGTCAGGCCTTTTCTTTTTACTATAAATATATTCTATATATACAGGATGTCTCATTCAAATCGGTCAGTATGGGAAAGTCTGAAACTATAACACATACGAAGATCTGTTCTTAGGAACCATGTCATCGATTTTAATAAGAAGAAAAACTGCATTCATACATTTAAAAAAAACCTGTACTCAGCTCGGGCATCGAACCCGGTTGTTTTGAAAAAAATAAACTTACACTATTTTAAAAAGAATTTAGATATTGATTGTGTAGGTCTTAAGCATCAAATGGCTATATGAAACATGATGTCTAAAATGAATAAAATGCATTGTTTTCACATACTTTAATTTATTTTAGTAGGTGTTCGAAGTGGCCACCGTTTTTTTCAATACAATATTCAACACGTATAAGTAACGATCTTACAATTACAAAACCAGCAAAGAGGTACAAACAACCATAGAGACAATTTTACATGCCTGAACTTGTTGAATGTAACGATGGTCACTTCGAACACCTACTAAAATAAATTAAAGTACCTATGTGAAAAAAATGCATTTTATTAGACATCATGTTTCATAAAGCCATTTACTGCTTAAGACCTACACAATCGATATCTAAATAGAAATAGTGTAAGTTTATTTTTTTCAAAACAACCGGGTTCGATTCCCGAGCTGAGTAAAGGTTTTTTTTAAATGTATGAATGCAGTTTTTCTTCTTATTAAAATCGATGACATGGTTCCAAAGAACAGATCTTCGTATGTCTTATAGTTTCAGACTTTCCCATACTGTCCGATTTAAATGAGACATTCTGTATATAAATCAATTGCTGTTCGTTTGTCTTGCTAAAACTCGAGAATGGCTAGACCGATTTGGCTAATTTTGATTTTGAAATATTTATAGAAGTTCTGGGAAGGTTTTAACGGTGAGAAACATAAATGATATAATAAGTAACGGAAAATACTAAAAACGACCATTTAATTTTCCGATACAAAATGATTTGTTTGTTTTGTTGTCATGGAAACTGTCAAAGCGGTACAAAGTCCGCCGCCGGGTCAGCTAGTTAAATATAAAAGTTACCCACCGGGTGCCTTACCCCAGCGGAATGTTGTCGAATTTCTTAGATTCTTGATATAGAATAATTAGTGCTCCATCTCGTGTATTTGTGCGCGAAATCTTAAATTTGTGCGTCCAGTAGTTTTTGAGATATTCGCGAAAAACAGATGTATTTTTTTTCCTGTGGACTTATCAAAAAAAAAAGTACCCAGGAAGATAGATCTTGGGGCGCTGTAAATGTGCGTGTTAGTCTTAAATTTGTGCGTCTTATAATTCCGAAGTTATTCAAAATACCGCTGGGGTAACTTTTGGGTGGTTGCTGTATCTCGCGAACGGTGAGGCACACAAGTATGATATTTTTTACACACAATGTAATAAATTTGTGCGTAATTTCAACAAAAGCAGAATTTGAAAAAAGTGCACCGTTCTGAAGATATATTTATTTTGAAGAAAAAGGATAATCGGTCCTAGCTCCCTAAATACTAACCCTAGAGACTAATTTTTGATGGTGATTCGTACCTTATAATACCCTACAATGTCTATTAAAATCTTAAAAGCTTACTGCAAGTCGTTAATGAGTTAGGCACTTTAAATGTCACTGGCCCGTGAGGTTATTTTGGTCGTCGCTTACATGAGTTTGGTATGGACCAGCAAATCACTTATTAAGCAAATAATTAGTGCCTTCATTCAACTAGCCATTTGAAAATTTTCAGCCCAATCCACTTATTATTTAAAGATTTATAGTAAAAATGGTAAATGAAGCGAAATACAGTGATAAACCGACCAAGTTAAGATGAATATCAAAAAGCGGCCGCGCCATACATGACGCTAACCTTCTAAAATTGATGGCATTATTTGTACAGACGTTTACACAATTCGTAAAGTAAAGATTCATT
Source organism: Eudonia lacustrata (assembly GCA_947562085.1). Taxonomy (NCBI): domain Eukaryota; kingdom Metazoa; phylum Arthropoda; class Insecta; order Lepidoptera; family Crambidae; genus Eudonia; species Eudonia lacustrata. Next base: position 17,723,740 of record OX387323.1, read on the forward strand.
ATTTAACATTTTATGACTTTTAACTTTGACTTTTAAATGTAATCTTATCTATTTTAAATTAAAGCCCGTATGTGCGTAAATTATCGTTTATAATTGTTTTTATAATGTAAAAATGTCATATAAATTTGTTTTTATATAAGTAATAATATTAACTGTAGGATATTTTGGTGCAAACTTTAAGTCCACAAAATGAGAGGTCGTGCTTGTAAAAACAATCGGGCAAGTCAGCACTCGCGCCCCCATGCTCCTACTGAGTGACTTGCACTGAATTTAAGTTGAGGCGGGTCATAAAGTTTTGCTTATTGTATTTATACTTATCGTGACAAAGATACCTCTGAACACAGTCACCATAAACAGCACAACTGCTACAGTTTTGGAGTAACCAAGCAAGCACCAAGGTGACGTTGCAGCACTATATTATAAGATTAGTTTTCAAAATGTAAGTACCTACATCGACTTTTTCGTAAGTATAATAATATGCTTCAGCGACCTTCGCTCTTCAACAGATCTCATTAGCCATTGGCTGGTACGGGCCTCAAGCTTGTTGCCCGAGATTATTCTCTGCTATGAAAACCCATATATGAATGAATATATGAATAATGAAAGCGAACTGAAATTAATCATTAAACGCCATCGTCAAAATTAAACCTAAATCTATATGAAATGATAAGAAACCTATCGTTTCCTATAGTGGGAGGGCAAGCGAGCGCACCGCGTGCGGCGGACTGCGTGCTACTTCGTCCCCGCCAACGCCTGTACCCCGTAGGCGCGGTAAACACGATCTTGACAAGCTATTATAGTCTACTCATCGACGCTGTGTCACTGACACACACACATACTGTACCTACTTACTATCGCTTCGCGCTGGCAACGTTGGATAAGCAAAAAGAAAAAGAGCGCGCATACACGTGGCAAATTTTTATTTACTTTCTTATCGTGCTTCCTTATATGGCAACACTACCGAACACTGCACAACCACGGTATAAATAAGTACCTATAAAGTTACAGTATTTTAACTGGGCCGTGTCTTTGGATTGACTACCTACGGCTGCTCGGCTCGGTACGTAAACACGCAGTAGAGCTGCCTGTTTGCCTGTGCCGTACTACTTTTCATTTTCGTAAACGTAATCGAATGAATACGGATTGTGCAGTTATACTGATCTGCGATTTGTAATAATGTTTTTTAAATTTGTGATTATTAATCGTAAACCATTGTTAGTAGGTAGGTACAACGTTTTTTTTTTATCTTTATGAAGATAAACATTTTCTCATAATTACATTTTGTTCAAATATGCAGTCGAATGACAAAAAAAACATTGCTGCTTATTACACATTACCTACATACCTGATAGTTCATAACGAAACTGAAATAAATAGTGATTTTTTTTGTGATAACTACTTGATTTCATCAAGCTATACTAACTAACTACATAATAATACAATAAACAATCAGTGATTAATAAATAATAACAAAAATGCATCGGTGTTATATTTCTCAAGAATAGGCTATCGCTTGTGTCTGCACCTGTACCGATCATAATGCCATCAATTGTAGAAGGTTAGCGTCATGTATGGCGCGGCCGCTTTTTGATATTCATCTTAACTTGGTCGGTTTATCACTGTATTTCGCTTCATTTACCATTTTTACTATAAATCTTTAAATAATAAGTGGATTGGGCTGAAAATTTTCAAATGGTTAGTTGAATAAAGGCACTAATTATTTGCTTAATAAGTGATTTGCTGGTCCATACCAAACTCATGTAAGCGACGACCAAAATAACCTCACGGGCCAGTGACATTTAAAGTGCCTAACTCGTTAACGACTTGCAGTAAGCTTTTAAGATTTTAATAGACATTGTAGGGTATTATAAGGTACGAATCACCATCAAAAATTAGTCTCTAGGGTTAGTATTTAGGGAGCTAGGACCGTTTATCCTTTTTCTTCAAAATAAATATATCTTCAGAACGGTGCATTTTTTTTAAATTCTGCTTTTGCTGAAATTACGCACAAATTTATTACATTGTGTGTAAAAAAAATCATACTTGTGCGCCTCACCGTTCGCGAGATACAGCAACCACCCAAAAGTTACCCCAGCGGTATTTTAAATAACTTCGGAATTATAAGACGCACAAATTTAAGACTAACACGCACATTTACAGCGCCCCAAGATCTATCTTCCTGGGTACTTTATTTTCTGATAAGTCCACAGGAAAAAAAATGTGCCGCTGGGGTAACGTTACCCCAGCGGCATCTGTTTTTCGCGAATATCTCTAAAACTACTGGACGCACAAATTTAAGATTTCGCGCACAATTACACGAGATGGAGCACTAATTATTCTATATCAAGGATCCAAGAAATTCGACAACATTCCGCTGGGGTAACGCACGCTTACCCACCGCCTCGGTGGCCGAGTGGCAAAGCGCTCGGCCTGATACCCAAAGGTCCCGGGTTCAATTACCTGGTCGTGCAGTGTGTTTCAGATTTTTCGATATCCCCGGGTTTGATCACCAACCCGCATTTGGCAAGCGTGGTGATTAAGCCATTATTCATCAATTGTATTAATGACTTGATTTCGATGGAGGCCTTTGCCCAGCAGTGGGACTGTTATAGGCTGTTTACTTTTTACCTAATTACTTTTGCGAGCAAACATTAAACAGTATAATATCTTTAATATTTCCTCTCAGTATTTGGTTGGACCCACATTTTTTGGACATTATATTTCGGCGCTGACAATAACATTACCTACTCGTACGACATAGTACCTACTACCTACCTACATAAGGAAATACACTAAATTCGGAAGCCGATCTGTAAGGATTATGCTGATTTGAGGTATTTCATGCATATGGACAGATGTCGGGGCGGTCTTAGACACCCTTTGCCTGAATCTATTTCTATAAGAGGATTGAAAACCCTCCCGAGATCATGCGGTTTATTGGATTGGCGGACAGACTACGTATATATACACAAAATACGGGAACTGCAGAAGCTTAGGCCTCTTCCTCACTGGATCGGTGCGATTTCGTTTCGGTACCGCCTCTGCACCGAAACCGTACACCGATCCGATCCGAACCCTTCGGAGAATTTAGTAGGGCACGGGGACACGCACTTTTGAGTGTGTAATGCCGTTCCCTTTAGCAAAACCTCTGAAGGTGATTCGTTTCACACGGCTTGAGGTACCCTTTACGTACCTCACCGCCCCCGGTGACGCTGAAAATGCCGATTGAGGCAATCAGCAATCTCTCAAAAAAAAAAGAATCTGTACAGATTGTTTAGGCAGACCTCATGTCACGCACCACGCAGCGTAGCGCGCCGCGTGAATGCGTGTTCTAACGTTGCTTGTAAGTATCTCCGTTTGTACAGAAAACACGCACAGTCCATCACACAGAAAATGCATCCACGCCACGCGCGTCGCGCGTAGGTGCGTCGATACGCAGCATTCAGCGTGGTGCGTGGCAGTGTATTAATCGCCTTATTGGGGCCTTTTGATTACATTTCGCTCGGTAAACAATCTGTACAAATTCGGGATTCGGTGCAGAGGCCGGGATTCGGTGCAGAGGCGGTACCGAAACGAAAACGCACCGAATCCGGTGAGGAAGAGGCCTAAGCTTCATATCATATCGCGCTTGAGCAAAGCACACATAGCTCACTCTCTGCTCTCACGGACACGGAATTTCAGAACAGCTCGAAACAGTCCGAGGGCAGCAGCTGATAATAGAATATGTTTTTTTTTTAAATTATATTTTAAGGGTAAGCCCAGTGCCTTGATCTCACCTAATGTAATATATAAGGCCAATGATGGAAGCGCTCTTCACCCGGAAACCTCAACTAGTGAGGCACTGGCTATCTTATCTCTAGCTGCCGGAACACAACAATGCTACAAACATTGATGTTATGGCGACATATTTAGATAAGATGGTGGTAGCTAGCCAGGCGGACTACAAAGCCCTACCACCAACCAAACCGAGTACACAAACAGTACGTACCCCCCGCTGGGAATCGAACCCAGAACCTCTGGGGCTAACCCAGTGGTCTAAGCCACTAGACCACAAAGGCGGCTTATTATAGCGTGCACTTGGACAGGCCTATATGTATGTTTTTAAAGGTACTAGCGATATAGAAGTGTGTCACTAGTACCATTGATGGTACTATCCAATGGTACTACAGCAATAAAGCGCTATGTCCAGCTGTGCACTTATAAGTGGTCAATGATTATGATGATGAAGAAATAAAAGTTGATATAGCCTATTGGTTGCGCCAGTTGGTGACTTTTTAATTTGCCGCGCAAAGAGTTACATGCATTTTTCGCTGTAATATTTTCATATTTGATAAAAGTAGTTTGGCGCAGCTTCCTTTACCCATCTCCTCTAATATACCTAATACCTTTCTCGCGTACAAGAATACCGCAATATAGAACGCCGCACGCCAACTAGCGCTGCGGCTGCAACCACAGACTTAGTGCCCTGAGCCCTGACAACGTTTGGAAAAGATGGCCGCTTTCGCTCGCGTTTAAAGGAGATCTCCATTTGGTCATCTATTAACTTTTATCGCGTTAGGAGTGTTAAAACTGTGAGATACCACGCGCTGGTGGTCCAGGTCCGTGTTCCAGCCGACTGCATCCACTGGCCACCAACCGCGTGCCGGTTCAGACTGCTTGCCCGCCCACCGCAGACGTGGTGCCTACAGCCGCTTGCAGATCAAGGTATTTCCTATTATTCATCCTCGAACTGCTTACACATTGCCCTTGTCGCCATCCCTCGCAGTTTGAAACATTCTATAGCATAGTATAACGCCAATAAAAAAAATACAGTCCACTATAAATTAGAACATCGCCCGCGCCATCATTTTGTAGTCCACCTCGCCACAACATCTTTTAGTCCTTCTCGTTGCAACATTTTGTGTTCCAAATCGAGCCGGATTAGAACTATAGTTGTAGAATCACCACCACAGAACAGGTAAACCTTCTTTATCTATTCCGTGATCACCACCACCTATATTCTGTCCGTACTATCTAAATTTAATGCTGAGATCGAACCAGGCTTCTTCTTAAGTAGTGTGCTAAATAAAATATTTTTCATCAGATCTCGTATTATCATTATAACCAGTTGGTTACTTGTGGGGACAATTAATAAGCTTACTAATTGTCCCCACAGGTGGGGCACGAGCTTTCCCTATGGATAGATAAGGTAGTACGGGCCATAAACCACAACGCGGGCCCATTGCGGATTAGTGGTGGTTAACAACATTCAGCCGGGACCAACGGCTTTACGTGCCTTCCGAAGCACGGTAAACTAGAGATGATACATTTTTTGTCACCCGTCCGACGAGTGGCTTTTGCAGCACGCTTAAACTAGAGATGACACATTATTGGTCACCCGTCCGATGAGTGGCTTTTGCGGAAGTTGCTTCACTTCAGCATCGCAGACCGGACGCGTTTGCTACTGCTCCATCGAGCTCAAATGCAAGTGCACAAAAAATTTTCATTTATAATTAGTGGTCGCCCAGTGGTCGAAATTCGACCGTAATTTTATTAAGGCTGCACGGATTGTATCCTAAGCAATGAAAAATTAAAAAAGATAGAATGTGAGTTTGGATTGGCATTGGCAGATTTCGGCCGCTCCTCTTCCATTTTTGAAATTTTTGAAAAGAGTAGGTTTAAGCGTGTGTGTCAAATACATGGTAGTGTGTGTAATGTTTGTTTTATTGATTTAATGTATTTTTATGCATAATTTAAAAAAACAATTAACATTCTGTACTCCTTCTCTATATGAACTATAGGTGTGCGAAATTTCATACTCCTCCGTCCGCGCAATTTTCGTAAAAAGGGGTACAAAGTTTTTGCTTCACGTATTAATATATAGATAAATGAACATTTTTATACACGTTCCATACATTGGCAATGGCACTGCAATCAAGTTTCATTGATAACCTTAATGGGCGCCCCGCTGCATGCTGTTACGAATAGAAATTAAATAATCGAACCCAGTTTGAGCTTAATCAGCCACTATATAGAGCTTTAAGTCATTTACACATCCAGAATTGGTGCTTTCAAACATATTTTCTTTCGGACTATGCATTTTATCCAGTACAAAAACGCTTTTATGCTCTAGTACCATTATAAAAGCAAACATTGGTGGAAAATACCAATACATGGCTATGCAAGTATTAAGTACATACAGGGTGCCCAGAGCGACTTTTATTTGCTATTCTATCCCATTACAGAAAATGAGATTTGTAAGCAGCGCCTTCTGGGTGCATATTGCGACTTTTTAAGGAAAGTTAAAATTGTGGAACAAACTCAAATTCTCTTTAACGTGATCGAATTGTAAATAAAACTCGCACCATGCACCCTGCGCTGCGGTCTTACACCCAATTTCACTTACGACTTTTCGAAAACATGACACTTCAAAATGACCACCTTTTAACCGCATCTGTGGTCAAGTGGTTTACTACGGGTTTCACATCCGGAAGTACTCGGTGTCGATTCCAAGCGGGGGGGTAGGCAAAGATATATTAAAGGGGTAAGTATTGTACCTACATACACCGTTTGGTTGGTCGTGGGCTAGTTTGAGCCCATCTGGCTAGCTATCACCATCCTATCTAAGTTGTCGCCATTACAACAACAACGTTAGTAGCATTTTGAGCTTCCACCTCCATCCTCATGGTAAGTTGCCATCAGATGAAGGGAAGGGATGAATAAATTAAACATAAGCAGCCAGTGTGATATTTGAAAAGTATAGTGTTATCATCATCGACCAAACTCACGCAAACATCCATTAACATCGGATAAACGAGCAAGATAAGTTAAAATTCTATAGCCCCAAGTTTAAGTTCTTTAATTTTGGGGAAAAACTACCCTCTTCATATTTGATATCCCATAAGTCAAACTTAACTGACAGCTATCAAAACGATTTTGTCAAGAAAAGTGTTGCCAGCTTCCTTTAATTATCAAAACGCTAATAGAATAGAAATCAAATATAATGATTGTTGTACGGAATTGAAATAAGTCAACGAAACGTATAAATGACGTTTATTATAGCCATTTGTCTAGGGGGGCAGGTCCGGGTCAGGGGCCATTGCTTTAGTTTAGCCTTTATTTGAGCAAAAAAAAAGACTAAAATAAAACTGCGTTGTCAAAATCGTAGCTTCAGCCAGCTCTCTATTACCAACTAACCAGCCCACTTGCTATTGTTGTTATGCGAGTTGCTGGGCGACAACAGAATAATGGAACGACAACATAATTTTTCCATGCAGTGTTACGTAGGCGGCAACGACCCCCAAGCCGCTATCTTTAATTATTAATTACCGTGTTTTAGATTACAATATTGCCGATAATCACTTGACAATTACAAAACATCGACGTTGGTACGTGTATTATTAATGCTGCAGACCCTATTATCATAATATAGCGAAGATCTACATGCTAGAATGACAGTTAATAATACCAAAGGGCTCCATTAAAACAATAGAGTTTACCAAACTTAAGGCAGAAATTTATATTGTGGTTTTAAGAACGGGGATCCGATACCCTTGGAGAATCTAGTAGGAATCGGGGACACGCTTGTGTGATAAAGAGAATGCCTTTAGAAAACCTCTGACGGTGATTCTACTTTCGATCACATGGAGGGAACAATTCGGCTTGAGGCCTTTTTTTTTTGAGAGAATGCCGATTGCCTCAAACGGCATTTTCAGCGTCACCGGGCTTTTTTGGGGCGGCGAGGTAAGTGTACCTCAAGCCGTGTTGAAACGAATCACCTTCGGAGATTTTCTAGAGGGAACGGCATCGCACACTTAAAAGTGCGCGTTCCCGTGCCCTACTAGATTCTCCCAAGGGTTCGGATCGGGGGCCCGACCGCCTAACCGATCGCTTTGACTTCGTGTGTGGTTTATGACGTCATCTTGTCGTTTCGTGCCGCCTATGAAAGCAATATCGAAAGCTATAGCCTTTAGCTTTTGATATTGCTTTCATAGGCGGTGCGAGGTAGCAAGATGACGTCATAAACTATACGCGTAGTCAAAGCGATTGGTTAGGCGGTCGGGTGGCGGATCGGGGAGCGGAACCACCCGAGGGCGCTTCTAAAGGCTGGCACTGACTCCAAAAATAACAATAATTGTACCTATATATTTTCCCAATAAAATTATTGTCTTTATAAGTCTAACGCTTATTTTTTACTTTTTAGTGCAATTTTATCAGTAAAATTTTTTGGAGTCGGTTTTTTTTTGTTAAAATTTTTGTTTATTTCTCGCTTTTTCGCGTTTCGATCTATCAAAAGCGAATATGGGTAGACTACCTACAAAACACGCTGCTCGTATGAGACAGCGGTTTAAATGAGACAAGCGAAGAAAACGAGAAACGCCTATCTCAAAGTAGGAAATCTAAAACTGAGTTCCAGTGCCTGCCTTCTTTTGCTTCGTCATAGTCGCTTAACTATTTTAATCGAGATATTTTTTCGCCACCCGTGACATACTTATCATTGAGGAGTTCCGATGGCAATCTTTTTTTTATTTTATTGTGGCATGCCAAAATGGCTTCACCCTGCCTGATGGAAAGCAGCCGTGAAGCCCAAGAAGTGAAAGCGTTCATCACAGCGCTGCCACGCTATGCCGAACGGTTACACTATGGCGGCCTGCATAAATGCTTTTTCACGCCCCGCTTAAATAACCCGGGAGAGAAAGAGGAGGGAAACACGTGTGCGGGAAGCGCATTCCACATACGGGCAGTTCGGCAAAGGAACGATTGTCCAAACTTTTTGGTACGTGTCTTGATGGTCAGCACGGTATGAGGGTGGCTTCTCAGACCTGCACGCGTCGATCTGGAAAGGAATCTGTGGTCTTTTCAAAAACTGAGTTCCGGTGCCTGCCTTTTTTTGCTTCGTCATAGTCGCTTAACTATCTTAATCGAGCTATTTTATCGCCACCCGTGAAATACTTATCATTGAGGAGTTCCGATGGCAATCTGTGGTCTTCTTCATCAGTTACACTTCATCAAATGATACTTTCTGAATGCAAATGCTTAACTTATTTCTGAAAATACCAAAATCGCTATAGGTATGCTTACAATATTTGAGGAGTTCCCTCAATTCCTTGAGGATTCCATCATTAGAACTGGACTAAATTAAAATGGGACCACACGGGAAGCACCAGCTTTCAAATAAAGAAAGAATTATAAAAATCGGTTCACCCAGTCGAAAGTTCTGAGGTAACAAATATAAAAAAGAAAAAGAAATACAGTCGAATTGATAACCTCCTCCTTTTTTTTAAGTCGATTAAAAAATACATGAACTTTCATCGAAGGTTGTAGGAGTATGACAAGATCAACGAATCTAAAATTTTAATACAGATAACTTCATGCCTTTGTCTTTAAAACACTTGCTCAAAAACATGATTACTGGTTTTAGTTATCTATCAATATATCTATGTGATTTCAAAAAATCATTGTAATTTTAGCATTAATGATTTTTAGAGGTGTTTTCGTAAAGAATTACGATCAAGTCAAAATTGCACAATCGTGTTTTTGAGCAAGCTTTTAACAGCTGCGAACGCCCCCCCCCCCCCCCCCAACCTCTCTAAATGCCACTTTACAGAATACACTAAACATGCACACAAGTTTAGGCCCAAGACACTGTACTCGTAGAACAGGGTACGACGACCCGGTTCACACGCGCTCTATACCAGGTACAGGCATGTACCTGGGCGCTTCTCCCCACCACCACGGCCCGGTCAACCCGAGCCGAGGTCCGAGCTTAGACGCGCCCTCGGGTTGTTCCGCTCCCGATCCGATGCGGACCCCTCAGAGAATCTAGTAGGGCACGGAGACACGCACTAGTGCGTGATGCCGTTACCTCAAAAAAATCTTCCGAAGGTGATTCGTTTCACACGGCTTGAGGAACCCTTTAAGTTTCTCGCCGCCCCCAAAAAAGCCCGGTGAAGCTGAAAATACCTAATGAGGCAATCAGCAAACTCTCCAAATAAAAAGGTAATGCAGGTAACGTTATCTAGAAAAGTATCATTACTTTTTTGAAATTAAATGAAATGAAATATATTTATTAGAACACAGTATAAACTTATGTAAAACAAAACATAATTAAGAAGTGTGTTCTAAAAGGACTCCACTCAGCATTTGTTGCAGTGGACAAAAACCACAACGCTGATTTTCCGTGGGGACCCGAGTCGAAGGACCAAAAATGAAACTGAGAAAATAGACAATGGAAAAGATGAATCCTATAATAATAAAAAATGCTCTTATAAAACGGAATATGGGTTTATTATCATAACTTACAACATTAATTCTAAACCTCAAAAGACAATAATCAATAAAAAACATCAAAATCAATTGTGACAAATTAAAAAGAATAATATTTAAAACTATACAAAATAACATAAAAAGTGCGGCTCAAAATGAGTCTGCAACATCCCGCAGATTCTGCCATTATGAGCCTACGTAGATTTATTGCACGTAGAGGCAGTCCTGAGTCCTGACACAATATACTCGAACAATGGCACAGCATTTGTTGGAGTTAACCGCCTGATAAAAGAATTTTACACTGAAAGCGTACTGGAGTTTGCTGCCAATAAGGCAATTAGATGGAATTTCATTCCTGCTGCCGCACCGTCTTTTGGTGGATGCTGGAAAGACTAGTAAGAACAGTTAAAGTTGCTTTAAATGCTACGCTTCATGAAAGGGCCCCAGTTGTGTGAATGTGCGCGGCGCCCGCCCCGGGGCGTCGCGCTGTACATAATATACCTAATTACTTTACTTTACTTTACTTAATGCGGTTTCCAATCCACGAAGAGCGGTTAGTTTATTAACCGGTTGAATGATTCCACCCAGGTTACGGTACCAAGCCTATACCTAACCATAAGGTATTCAAAGTCCTGTCTACAGAAGTCACTCATAAAATAAACATGAAAATTTATTTTCCTCTTAAGTCCGGTAACACCACGATTTATCTTAATTTCATAATTCGTGACCACAATGGGCTATTTACGAACTAAACCAATATGATTAATTATGCATACTGAGCAGTATGGCCTTGACAGCACGGTTGATATTCGGTTGAAAACGTGATAAATTGTGTCAATATAGCTTTAGTTAGAGTAGACAGCGCAGAAGCGATAATTTTGAAACAGTGGCGTGTAAATTATCATCTATTTGTCAAAATGGCTTTGGTTCTGTTACTCTGACGGCCTCCGTAAATATGTAGCCTTCTGTAATGTATAGATTTGGAGTAATTATTAACGGAATTGTAACCAAGGTTAATTTTTGTTTTCTTTAGATTGATTAAATTTTCATCACATGAGAATGCGCTATACGACGCCGCATGAGACAATCGGCAAACTCTCTTTAAAAAAAACCACCAATCCGCACTGGGCCCGTGTGGTTTATGGCTCTATCTCCTTAAATATCCATTCAAAGGGAAAGTTCGTGCCCCACCAGTAGATACATAAAAATGAGCATTATGGTCATGGTGATGTACACACCGCCTGCACATCACAACCACAAACTTTAAAATTTCCTCAATAAATAAATAAACTTTCCTACACTCACACACCAATTATATAGCCCAAGAGAAGCTTCGTTATGAAACTCGTTAAATGCCTAGACAACGGATAAACATACTTAAAATACTCAAATACATAGGTACTTATTATACATAGAAAACACCCAGACCCGAGACAATTTAGAAAAACAATAATTTCTAAATTGACCCGACCGGGGATCGAACCCGGGACCTCAGAGATAGCGACACTATGAAAACCGGTGTACAAACCACTCGACCAAGGAGGTCGTCAATAGTCTTTGAACTTTATGTATCTTTGAACATTATGGTTGAACAGTTATTGAAGAAATTCGACAGTTCTGGATAGGTTGATGTGCTTAAGAGGCGGCATGAAACTTAAGGCTCCTCAATCAGTACCGAACCACAGAAGAGATATCCTTCGAAGGTTTCTAGAGGGGATGCTATTACGCAAGCAATTCACCTACTAGATTCGCCGAGGCGTTCGAATCGGTTTCGAGTTTAATTGAACAGATTCCTACGAATTGTCCTGAATGTTAGTCCTAGGGGTTACGATGAGTTCTTAAAGCCGTATTGTAGCACACGCGTCTCGTTTTCATCACTGCAATAACTGATAAACTGCCCCTGTGGTTTAGTGGTTAAGATCACCAGCCTCAGCCCCGGGTTCGATTCCCAGTGGGTTGGTTGGTAGTAGGGCTTGTTTGTCCGCCAGGCTAGCTACCACCGTCTTATTTAAATATATCGCCACAACATCATTGTTTGTAGCATTGCTGTTAGATAAGATAGCCAGTGCCTCAGTACCACCATTGGCCTGATCATCACTTAAAATCAAGTGAGATAAAAGCACTGTGCTATGTTTTTTAATGTCTTACGGGTAAGTAAGACATTGGACACACAGTATTATCTTGTTTTTTGCGATCGCAAAATATATAGTCCATTTTTATTACGATTTCAAGATAAACAATAAAAACAATATTAACTGTACAGACGCCTGCACGTCAATCTATCCAAAACTGTCAAATGTCTTCAATAAATGTTCAACCATTAAAATCTATATTTAATATTATAAAGCTGAAGAGTATGTATGTATATGTATATGTTTGTATGTTTGAACGCGCTAATCTCAGGAAATACTGGTTCGAATTGAAAAATTCTTTTTGTGTTGGATAGTTCATTTATCGAGGAAGGTTTTAGGCTATATAACATCACGCTGCGACCAATAGGAGCGAAGCATCAGTGAAAAATGTTGCAAAAACGGGAACAAGAGCCTAAAAAAATAAAAATGCTGCCGAAAGTCACTATTCCACCCGGACGAAGTCGCGAGCACAGCCAGTATGTCATATACATAAAGATAAAAGTCTGGTTGCGCCAGTTGGTGGCTTAAGTTTGCCGCGCAAAGGGTACTTTGGCGCTATACTAGCTTCCTTTACCCATCCCCTCCAATACCTTTCTCGCGCACAAGAAGACCGCAATATGGAACGCCGCACGCCATCGCCAACTAGCTTTTTGTTACCGACACGGCACACCATACAAGGAAACCGAGTTGCTGTATGTGTGTAGTGTCTACGTCTGCGCAGGGAGGGCTGATTTCATATTCACTGGTAGCTTGTAAAGAGACTGCCGCTTTAATTCGCCCTTAGAGATCTCCATTTCGGTCACCGAGCTATCACCGCGTTAGGAGTATTAAAACTGTGAGAGACCAAGCGCTGGTGGTCCAGGTCTGTGCTCTAGCAAAGAGCATCCACCGGCCACTAACCTCGTGCCGGTTCCGACTCGCCCGCCCGCCGCACACGTGGCGCCCACAGCCGCTTGCAGCTCAAGGTATTTCCTATTAATCATCCTCGAACTGCTTTCCCATTGCCCTTGTCGCCATCCCTCGCAGTTCGAAATATTACGGTTCAGACTGCTCTCATCATCGCCCGGTCTACCATTTTGTAGTCCTTCTCGCCAAACCAAATATACCAACTTTGTGGTAGCCTTATGTGCAGCCGTGTGTATTGTAAGGAGGATAACCTCCTTAACTTTTACTATGAGCTGCATATAAATGCAGCTCATAGTAAAAGTTAGTTTAATTTATTTGTATGTAAGCCTCTTTACAGTACCTAACGATCCTGTATCACATGCAACCTTGATAACACGCAATGTTAAAATCAGATTCGCTATTTGTACATTCACCATGCTATTTGGTTGAATTAAGAGTTAATTAATCTTTTTTTTTGCATTTGCGTAGTTGGTTAATGCATATTAATTACCTACCATGTTTTTAAATCAGAACGTGAAAACTGCGAATCGTTGTGTCGAAGAATCGAGGGCAAGTTACAGCAAAAAAAAAAAATACGTAACTTCTTTCACACGACGGACGCCTCAGTGGCAGAGTGGCAGAACGCTCGGCCCGATACCCGAAGGTCCTGGGTTCAATTCCCAGGTCGGGCAAAATGTATTTCGGATTTTCGGATTTTCGGCCGGGTTTGTGGTCACCAACCCGCATTTGGCAAGCGTGGTGATTAAGCCATTACCCATCAGTTGTAGCGATGACTTGATTTCAATGATGGAAGCCATTGCCCAGCAGTGGGACAGTTATAGGCTGTTTACTACTAACTTATTTTGTATCATTGTTTTTTTTTAATTATATTTCTTTTTCATAATGTCATATAAAACAAAAGTTGGCTGATGATGATGAAGATGATGATGATGAACCTGCATTTGGCAAGCGTGGATGACTTGATTTTATTGATGGAAGCAGTTGTCCAGCAGTTAGACGATACCCTTTCTGACAAACGGAATCTTGATAGCGAAGTCGTGGTTTTCGTTATCTTCAATGTAATGGACATATTATGTACTTTCTTTAGACTATCTTGCGCGAGGGCCAAAATAATCGTCATCGTCATTAATTAGTCAATTATCTATAAAATTTGTCCGTGACCTGACAGTTGTTGTAACGCGACTTAATCTACGAATAACAGACTCGGCCGAAATCGGTATGAGAATTAACTCTGGTATGGTCAATTTATCCTTGGGTTAACCCAAGGAGACGTTGGTGAAATGTAAAGTTCGTTTACTCTCGAGTAATTAGCGATTTACTCTCGGAATAAGACTTATACTACCTTGGTAAATCCGCCCTAAGCGCCTTACAAATAAACAAAGAATAAACTCCGAATAGTTATTCCGTGTTTTGTTTCTGACCTAAAACGTCCTTTTAAATTAGTGTGAAAGAGACAGAAAACAGTATGAATATTCGAAGCTTATTCTTTGTCTAATTGTAAGGCACTTTAATTAAACTATTACTCACTTACAATTTTACCTAAAAAGTATTTAGATAAATCACACAACACAAAGAAGCTTCACAAAAAAAACCAATAAAAAACACTGACCATTCGTTATTCTAGTCAAATATAAATAAAAAGAACACAAAGGAATACAAATATATGTAGGTAAGTACTTAAACATGTATCAAAATCTCAGCGAATAGAATTGAGCCGAGGGGAAATATCATTCCATCCAGTGCGAGGGTCATCTTCAAAGGTTCTAGTAAAATACAAAAAGTAGAGCATTCATTGTCAACGGGTTCACAAAAAACACGAATGTATTTAAAAAGTAAAAAGGTATTGACAAACACTATATGAAATCAGTCATTTAATGAAATGGCTAGGTTGTGGAATAAGAATTTATCTTATTTGTTCGTTTAAGAGTGTCAACGTAGACTTCAAGATGCTTTTAATTCATTAATTATTTGTGAAACAAACAATTACATAGCACGCAATTTTTTTAAATTACACAAAATATCGTCGAAGAATTTTAGTTAGTACAGAAGGTACACATTAATTCTACCACTTTTTGTAATGTTTCCTGCTGTAAGAAATGTCAGACTGAAATAAGCCCTTGTACCTACGTCACTTGTATGTACAGATGCCTGCACATCAACTTAGCCAAAACTGTCAGATTTCTTCAATAAATGTTCAACCTTATGCTATTTACATAAAGTTCAAAGTCTATTGAGGAAATTTGACAGTTTGTGGTCGTTTGATGTGCAGGCGGGCGTACATGAAAACTAATTCTAACTTTACTGAAGCTTGAAAGCTTTACTAAAAGTCGGTTGAACGAGTTATATCTACTACTTGGCCTTTATCGTCATTAGCAAACCTTAAACGTCCCACTACTGAGCTGAGACTTTCCCATATGGACAAAAATTCATGAAAAGATTAGACCTTAAATGGCCTAAACCATTGGTGGGTTCTAGTTGACTACTATCTACTACAACAACCGAGATCAACGGCTTAACGTGTCTTCAGAAGCACGAAATTTGGCCTTCATTTATTGTGGAATTAGGTTATGTTCTAAATCAAATTTACTTTGCACATTGTTAACAAAAACAGCTTAAAAAATAAAGAGAGTTGCGGCAAAAGTCTCCTGTTAAGCATTATCCACAGATGGCATTATGTCGATTTGTCCAGTCATTCCATTAAACGGCGGATTGAACGATACCGCTGTGACACATCAATTTCCATTAAAAATCACTTGGGAAGGCTCTCAAATACCATTAGATGGGCTATAAAAACATGCTGGTATCCATTTAAAACTCAATGTTCGCGCAGTCGATTTTTGTAACGAATCGGAACCACCATTTTGACACATAGGAGAGTGCTCAGTGTCAAGTGTCTCGGTTTTGTTTCAATATGCATCATTTTGTTTTTGTTATATGCCGTTCAAAAATGTATAGGTATATTCTTTACTAAGCAACCAGACCAGTGCTTTTTTTGATAAACACGTAGCAATATTAACTACCTCAATGGTCTACTTGTTAAGCCATATTGGTGTCAGACCCACAGGCCCCGAGTTTAATTCTCAACAGGAGGTAGATATTTGTGTATTCGGTTTGTATGGCTTTAAATTATTTTTAAGTTCGCCTGGTTAGTTACCGCCATTTTATTTAAATCTGTCGCTATAACAACATAGTTACAGACGTGTTTCGTTCGACAGTTTTTAAATTTGGTCCGGAATTGTTTTTTCCTCAGTAGTTGAAAAAGACGGGTTGACAAAAAAAATTATATTAGTTGGTATGTATTAAATAAATGTGGCTTTTCTAAATAATATATCACTAGCAACATTTGCTTAAAATTTCCTTGCACCGCGACACCGTACATTAACATCATGAACGGCGATGAATGGTGGGATAACGGGTGGGGCATAAAATAAGGCGTCCCAGAAGGTATGCTATACAAACTCGGTCGAGCAGCGCACGCAGACGCAGACAACTATTATTCAGGAAATTAAAATAAATCTATCACTAACTAGTTTAAAAAAAGGATTTGAAGAAAAATAAAGTATTTCCCAAATTTATTAACCTATTTAAATGTTCAAAAACATATTTCTTTGTATGTACTCTTGGCACTATCTAATATTTTTTTATTGTTTTATAGCGCGTTCACAAATTAGCGTTGCGTTTCGTTTCACTTCACCTGAGTCTGAGTATCATTCAGTAGTTCAGAAATTAAGTCAACAGGAATATTCCGTTCAAACGCACGCATTAGTCGGGAATAAAGTATTTAGTACCATACTTTATTTTTATTAAAAAGAATAAAGTTTAGGGATGGAAAATAACGTAGGATACGTTATTTTAAAGTATGGTTGGCAACCCTACTCGCCACAGACGCGCTCCGACTGATCCGAGATCCTTGTCCGCGCAAGGGGTCTGTCTATGTGTTAGTGTGAGTTTCTCGAGAGCAGTGTGTATTAAGCTTTCCTTCTGGTACTCCTTATTTGTGGGTGGGGTGACGGTGACAGATGACGGGTAAACACGACCAGAGCATGCCCGACACTACTGACTTTGCTCTCCTCGTTAGGCATGGACAAGGACATCATCGCCAGCCCCACGACCTTCCTGAGGCCAGTTTGCACGCCCTGTCAAACACAAAAAAGTTAACACGCAAATCTTAACATTGAAGACTGTAAATATTATAATGTAGGATGTAGGCTATTTTGTGACAGTTGTAAACACGTCATGTGATCAAGATAATAAAACACTGGAATAAAATTGTAGGTAATAAAATATTATTCTTTGGTTTGATTACACACATTATATTTTACATCTTGTTGCTTAATTAAAGAATAAAATACTTTTAAGGGTATGTTTCGATAAAATTCACTTTGAAGTAAACTCAAATTAGATAGACGAAATACATTAAAGTTGATGGGATGGAAAAGATAGCGCGTTCCGATAAGGATGTAAAAGTTAATTTTACTTTTAAATTTGGGTAGGTAGATACGATAGTTGATCAAAAATTGTGTCCGAATTTCGATCTGATAATCCACTTTTCAATTGCATTAATAAAAACAAACATAGGTAGGTTTGTCAAAAGAAGCAAAACGTCAAAAATTAAACCATATAAGCCATTACACTTTTAATACAATAAACAAGCAATAACAATATCACTCTTAATACAATGGAGTAAAAGTCAAAACTAGCCAAAGGTGTTATACATGTCAATGCTCGTGTATGTTGCCAGTATTGAAAAACGAAGATTTACCTCAGATAACAATAATTTAAATTAAAACTGACCATGACCGGTGCGATGACCAACATTGGCGCCACTACGTTAGCAAGAAAATGATTGTTTTTGTAAAATAAAAATGATACTTTCTAAATGTAAATGCTTGACTTATTTCTGAAAATACCAAAATCGCGATAGGTATGCCTACAATATTCGAGGAGTTCCCTTAATTCCTTGAGGATCCCATCATCAGAACTGGACCAAATTAAAATGGGACCACACGGGAAGCACCAGCTTTCAAATAAAGAAAGAATCATCAAAATCGGTTCACTCAGTCGAAAGTTCTGAGGTAACAAACATAAAAAAAAAAATACAGTCGAATTGATAACCTCTTTCTTTTTTTGAAGTCGGTTAAAAATAAAGCTAATAGTTTTTTAAGCATTTTGAAAGGGCTTGACGGTACTCTATTTCATTCTAGAAATTCATAGCATTCTGAAATAGCTTACTTACTTTTGATTATTTTTTTGAGTGTTTGCCGATTGCCTCACTCGGCATTTTTAGCTTCATCGGCCTTTTTTGGGGGCGGCGAGAAACTTAAAGGGTTCCTCAAGCCGTGTGAAATGAAACACCGCTAAAAGTTTTCCAGATGGAAAGACATCACGCACTAGGGCGTGTCATACTACTAGATTTTCCGAGGGGTTCGGATCGGATTGAACAGAATAGAATAAAAGAATAGAATTTTTTATTAACATACACACTTAATTATAACAAACAACAATAAAGAAAAAACAGATAGACAGAAAGAAAAAAAATAACAGATTTGTAGTAAAAAAATAAAGTGTGAAGTTAAAGGGCCCTGTCTCAGCTTATGCTGCTTCTATTCATGGATGTTCAGAATGCCACAGAAGCGCTGTTATTCTGACAGGGCCTGAATATATACGGTACAGTGACAAGACAAAATATAAAAGAAATTAAAAACAATAAAATAAAATAATAATTACATTGAAAACCATATTTAAATATACCATAAATTACTAAGTAAGGCTCCAGTGAGCACGATTCCTTTGCCGAACCCACCGGAAAAACTTAAGCTATTACCAACCATTGGACCGAGATGTCCCGATCAGATCGTGAGCTTTGATTGCCCACACTTGTTTTGTAGTGGTTCATGCTAATTCATGAGCGAGTGACATGATCAACAGTTCAGTTGTTTCTATCGCTGACTGACAGCTTTGGAAAGGTGGACTTAAAACAAACACTCTCTAATTCCACACAGAGTACAAAATAGTCCCGATGTTTTTTTCATTGACTATTTACATTCAATGTTTCTAAGCAATGTCGAAGCTTGCAATTTCATTTTCCTCGCAGAAAAAAACCAATACCCCAGCTAGGAATCAAACCCATAACTCTCGGTCTGACACCGACCTGTAGCGTCTAACCACTAGACCACAGAGAAGGCTAATTAGAACCCCTCTTTGGTTTGCCGCTCTCTGTTCTACAAGACCGTGCGTTCCTTTCTTTCCTCACCCTCATTCAATCTATTTCTGTATTCCTGCATTGCAGTGTTCCGACTTGAAGGGTACGAGATGCAGTAACGTTACTGGGCTAAAAGGCATTAAAAAGTTTCTAGAGGGTCGTAGCCTCACACTGCACGGAACAAATATGTTGTCGTTCCATTCTGTTGGCGCCCAGCAGCTCTAGCCATCGGGCGAGCTGGCTAGCTGGGGATTTGCCAACGCAGTTTTGTTTCATATAGCAACGCGCAAGATATATATATCCACAGTGTTTCATTACTACAATACAAGTGTCAATAGAATGATGCGCTGATCGCTTATTGTTACAAACTAACAAGAAAAGCTTTTTTTTTAAACATTTGTTTTAGGGTTTTTCATAATAACTACGTTGTTGAAATAAAACAACTTTTACGGATCTACTCGCGTTTATTTTATACATTACTTTTAATTGATGATCGAACCCTTTGCAAGGTCCGTGGTCACAGGGAGAACTACGTTGTTGTTTAATATGAGTTTTAAAGAAAACACTAGTAGGTAGTATTTTCTTATAGTTAAGCAGAATTTTATTACACAAAGGAAGACTGGAGATCTGTAAGACCTTACTCTACGTCCCGTCACTCACAAAATGCTTAGCAACCCTCATCTTATATCGTGATGATACACTATAGATAGACTTATTAATACCTAACGCCTACCGCTACGCATCATCTTTTTCCCCAATCGTAAGTTTATTGCCTGCGAGCTTTAGTCAGGCGCTTGCAAACCAAAGTAACGAGCTGGCAACAACCACAGAATAAAGAGAGTGCAGAAGGCAACCTTCAAGTACGCGGAATCTCGAAACAGCTGCGCTCGGAATGTTCCGAGCTTTTTTTTTTGGAGAGATTGCTGATTGCCTCAAACGGCATTTTCAGCTTCACCGGGCTTTTTTGGGGGCGGCGAGGTATCACTCACTTAAAAGTGCGTGTCCCCGTGCCCTACTAGATTCTCCGAAGGGTTCGGAGCGGTACAACTCGAGGGCGCCTCTAAAGGCTCGGACCTCGGCTCGGGTTGACCGGGCCGTGGTGGAGGAGAGAAGCGCCCAGGTACATGTCTGTAGGTACTCGGTTTAAAGCGCGTGTGAACCGGTTCGTAGTACCCTTGTTCTACGAGTACGGTGTCTTGGGCGTAAACTAGTGTGCATGTTTAGTGTATTCTGTAAATGTGTAGTGGCATTTAGAGGATCGGGCGGGGGGTTCCGAGATTCGTGTCCGTGGGGGTATTATTATGGGTGCCTTGCTTGAGCGAGGTATGTATTTTAAGTAGAGGTGGGCGTTTAAAGCAAAAGCATTTTAAAAAGCATGCTTTTTTTTTTTTTTTTATTATCTTATGAAAACCAAGGTTTACAAAATTAAAATAGGGTTACAAAATATAACACATAAAAACCACTTATAGGTTCTCACCGATAGAAATTACTTAATAATTAAAACTAGAAGCACTAAGCAACGCATTATTAATCTCGCTCAAACTATTAACAAATTGGTATTACCGCGACAAAATATACTATAGTTACAAATATTATCTGGGTTCGAAGAACTGCTCGCTCAACATCCACCTCGCTGATGGTACACTGGTACAGAAAAGGTCCAGTTCAAACTGCTTGCTAAGTAGGTTAAATTTGGCACACGCACGCCATAAGTAACTATTCTGCCTGTAATTGGTATTCGCTTTCGGTAAACTGATGGTAGGGTTACTCCTAAAATTCCTTTGAGGAACTTTTAACGAGAGCTTAGCTAAAAGTTGGGGACAGTCTATCTTAGCCGAGGCAATTTTAAGCAGATATGTTATATCAGCTATCTCGCGTCTTAGTTCAAGAGGTAAAAGGTGGTGTTTCTTACAGATATTAAGGTAATCCGAGGAGTTAAAAGTATCCTTTAAGCGGTAGCTCAGAAATTTCAAAAATTTCTTTTGAATGTTCTCAAGACGAGTAATATATATACCTGGTAATTTGGGTTCCAGACCTGAGATGCGTACTCCAGGTGACTTCTAACAAATGTGCAGTATAATATTTTCAAAGTTTTAGCTCTAGCAAATCCTACTGAACTACGCATCACAAATCCCAGGGCCCTATATGCTTTAGTTGCAACATTGTCAACATGACTATCAAATAGTAGTTTGGTGTCATGCATGACACCAAGATCTTTGACATGAGTTTTTCTTTCAAGTGCATGACCTTTTAGGGTATAACAATATGAAGACTGTACAATGTCCCTCTTACGGCTAAAAGTGACAGAAAAACATTTAGATGGGTTGAGGTCCAGTTGGTTAAGACAACAATAGTGGTCAAGACGAGACAGATCTGCCTGAAGGGCGTCGACATCTTCCTGTGAAGAGATGGCAGAAAAAACTTTCATATCATCTGCAAAGCAGAGAAGACTAGATGAGTGAAGACATGAATTAATGTCGTTCACGAAAATAACAAAAAGTAAAGGTCCAAGCAGTGAACCCTGGGGAACACCGCTAGGGATTGATACCCAGCTAGATATGTAATTGCTTATTACCACAGTCTGTGAACGATTACTTATGTATGACGAGAACCACCTGAGCAGATCGCCTCTTATACCTATATTTTGTAGTTTAATTAGAAGGAGCTTATAATTAATTCTGTCAAATGCCTTACTGTAATCGGTATATATAACGTCAACCTGTCTCCCTTTGTCCATAGCAGCAGTAAGGTTATCGTTTAACAATACCAAGTTGGACACTGTCGAACGCCCCTTCAAAAAACCATGCTGAAAATCACTAAACGAATTTTTAAGTGTTGCGTAAATTTGATTGGGGGGTAACAAACAAATCCTTTCGTGTGGCAACCAACACACCTCCTCCACGGCCCTGTCCCGTTTGAGCGTAATTGCGATCCCGCCTGCAGACAACGTACCGGCTATCGAACAACTCAGCATCGGCTATACTGTCAATCAACCATGTCTCGGTAAGCACAATAACATCGTATGAGTGCAAAGATAAGTTACGTAAAAAGGTTGTAGTTTTAGAGCGTAACCCGCGTACATTTTGGTAATAAATACATAATTTACGGCCAGTTACACAGTTATCCATTAAAATTAAAGATAAAAATTAACAATTGTATGACACTATAATATAAACATAGCTCCACCAAAATAATGTATTCAATAAAAACGCGTAAAAAAAGATAAATTAATTTTAAAACATTGGGCGGTATAAAGCAATAAGTACGTAAAGCGAACACCAAAAGCGATAAGTAGCTAGACAAGATTGAAATAAAACTGTATGCGAGGAGACGGCAGAATGAGCAACAACAACAATACCTGTCACCCGCAAGTGCGAGCGAGACAGATATCGGTTTGGCAGCGGCTATTTTGAGCATGATTGGGCAAACAGTTGAATGGGCGCATGCGCACGGCAGGTAAAAAAAGCGAGGCGTTTGGCCTTGAACATCAGTGCGACTGTTTAGCAAAGCAGAGGTTGCGAACCTTTTAACATCGAAGAGAGGCTTAATCATGCGTGCTTGCGGAAAAAAGTTAACAAATAAAAAATCTAATAAACAAAGCAAACACAATAAGTAGCACCTTATAGAAGTTTGTTTAAATCATTCTCGCTGTTGATAATTTTCACATGTGAAGTATCATCTTTCCTGACGTGGATTTTCCCATATTTGACCCAAATGTAATGGTAGTCTTTGGCCTTGAGAAGTGACTTCGTGCGTGTCAGTAACTTCTTGTAGTCGGAAGTCAGATGGTCGTTAATGAACACACGCTGTGAGTTACCTTTAAAGCCCAGATTATCTGCTGTAATGGATTTCATTGCGCGCGCCGCCGCTACAAACTCTTCCTTGACGTACCGGTTGATGAAGCAGAGGATAATGGATTTCTCCTTGGAATTGTGCACTGGAATTCTTGAGATGTAATTAACCTGGGACTTCGGGAAATCATAGTCAACCGCCTTTCCAATTGATCCAACTATAGAGAAGAGATTCTCTCCATGTTTTAGAGGAACCCCTTTAATTTCGACATTATTTAGACGGGCCCACTGCTCCTTCGAAGAAAAATCGTTCTTCACTTGAGCCAACGCCTCCTGGGTGTTGGCGACAGTCTCCTGGATGCGCACGACCTCAGGTAGTTTTGATTCCACATTAACCAGCCGCAATGCAAAGTCGTCCAATTTCGCGCTATTAAAATCACAAGAAGCTTTGAGATCGGAGATTTCGCTTTTAATAGCTTTAACGTCTTGCAGAAGAGTCGGAAGGGAAGACAGTTGAAGCTTCAGGCCACGAATTTCGTTGAGGATGACGTCCAGCGATGTTGTTTCAGGTGCCACACTAGGCGCAGCAGGGGAAGAAATCCTGCAAGTGGGACATTTCCAGGCAGCTCTTCTGTCAGTACCCAGCCTCCGGTATCCTGATTCTGTTATATTGGCGCAAGGAAAGTCCAGATATTTCTTGCAGGACGTGCACTGCACTCCATCGTTGAAGGCTTGAGTTACACAACGCGCACTTCCTCATAGTTGTAAGTAATGTAAGACAATATCAAAAAATATGAATAAAAGGTTGACGATATCTGAAGTGACTAAATGAACGAGTAGACGGGTTGCTTTGGCGAGTGCTCGAGCCGAACTGAACTACATATAAAATTTTAAAAGTACATAAGCGTTCTTTTATATTTTGGTCGGTTAATTAACACTGTTTTCGTTTAGGTACATTTATACAGAAAGTAGTACGTTTTTAAGCGTGAAGCGGTAAGTGCGCGTTCTTGTACAGTGTGCTTGCTTGCCTGCTTGCTTATTTACGTGATTGATGTGAAGTATCCTTAATCCTTAATCCTTTATTGTACATTAAAAATTACAGTCTAAATTACATTATAAAAAACATATACAAGGGTGAGCTTATCTCTAAAAGAGATCTCTTCCAGCCAACCCTAGCTGTAGTTGGAAAAGAAAGTTTGCGGGACCAATTGTCGACCATAACATAATTAACTACCTTACATATAAATAAATAAAGTAAATAGGTACATAAACTAATTATAATGCATATACGTACATACCTATACACATATACATATATATATATATATATATATATATATATATATATATATAAATATATAATTATCTAATATATAGATATTATCATCTGACTGTATAACTATATGATGTTACTGATTACTGCTCAAGCTAGAGAGGTAGTGCTCTTTGAATTTGTGTTTAAAAGATGCTACTGATGGGCTCTCCCGAATGCTGGCAGGCAGTTTATTCCACAATCTGGCTGCATATACGGTGTAAGAATTGTAGAAAAATTTGGAATTGGATTGTGGATAGAGAAGGGTTCTTGTGTCACACGACCTTTTGGGGCGGGAAGTGGCTGGTAAGAGAGTAAAACGGGACCGTAGGTAATGAGGAAGCTGAGGGTAATGAAGGATTTTATATAGGAGGGACAGAATGTGCATATCACGGCGGAGTCGGATTGGGAGCCATTTCAACTTTGACCTGAACTCTGAAATATGATCATACTTGCGCAGACCAAATATGAACCTGATGGCCAGGTTTTGCAGGCGCTCCAGTTTGTTAATCAACTCTTCCGTGGCATCCAAATAACAAACATCGGCGTAGTCGAGAAGAGGGAGAAGAAGCGACTGAGCTAGCATAATTTTGGTATTGAACGGTAAGAAAAACTGAAGTCGCTTGAGAGAGTGATAGGAGTAATGCATGCGCCGGCTGACTTCATTAATCTGTGATTTCCAAGAGAGAGTGTTGTCAATAATGATGCCTAAATTTTTAGTTTTGCCTGCATACGCAAGATTCACTCCATCATACGTAACCTTGGGGAGTTTATCAAAATCTAGTTTATCATACAATCTGTTGCTGCCTATGACTATTGCTTGTGACTTATTGGGATTCACGAGCAATCCAAATGTGTCCGCCCAAGTTTTCACAGAGACGAGGTCTTTATTAAGGGCTGCAATAGCAGAGTCAGCACTGGCTGCATCAAAGTGCCTATAAATTTGTACATCATCTGCATATAGGTGGTGCGGGCAAGATATAACTTTAGCGAGTTCGTTAATAAATAAGGAAAAGAGGAGAGGTGAGAGTACCCCACCTTGAGGCACACCCGCAGTTAGAGGAGACCAATCTGAGAATAAGTCATCACTCCTAATCCTCTGGTAGCGATTGCGGAGATAATCTGAGAGCCAAGCAATCACTGCAGGGGTAATGTTAAGGGAGTGGAGAATGGCAAGAAGGATGTCATAGTCAACGGAGTTGAAAGCGCTGCTAAAGTCCAGTAAAACAAGAATCGTGAACAATCGGTTATCCATGGCGTGGCGAATATCATCCGTGACATTTAACAAGGCAGTTACTGTGCTATGGCCTGGACGAAAACCGGATTGGTACGAACTTATTAGATTGTGACGTGAGACAAATGAAAAAAGTTGTTTGTATACAGTGCTTTCTAGGACCTTGGACAGGAATGGTAGGATAGA
Organism: Eudonia lacustrata; assembly: GCA_947562085.1. Lineage (NCBI taxonomy): Eukaryota > Metazoa > Arthropoda > Insecta > Lepidoptera > Crambidae > Eudonia > Eudonia lacustrata. Next base: position 17,749,748 of record OX387323.1, read on the forward strand.
GATGGGACGGAATTGAGAGAAAGCGGTAGGGGTAGCGGACTTTGGGATGGGAATGACATGGGCTAATTTCCATTCAGAAGGGAAGACGTTGGTTGCTAGAGAATGGTTAAAAATGTGTGCAATAATAGGGACAACGTCATCCAGAATAGGAATCAGCATGTCACGGCAAATGCCATCTACACCCATGGCTTTGGAAGTTATGGAAAGAATACTCTCCTTAACCTCCCCCACAGTGATTTCACGAAAAGTAAAGGGCTCACAGTCAGGGCGGGCCACTGTGTCCAAAAAAGTGAGCGTAGCAGCCTTGATGGAATCAGTAATAACAACCGGTGATACAGTAAAATGCCTGTTAAGCTGGTTGAGGTTCGGTAATTCACCTGTAACGCTTCGGTCCTTACCCACACCGAGTGATTTTAAAAACTTCCAGATTTTATTTGGAGGAAGATCCTCAACCGAGGTGTGAATATATCGACGTTTGGCATCCCGGCAGAGTCGATTGCAGTGATTACGCAGTCTTTTATAGGAGCACAGATTGACTTCGTTAGGGAACTTCTTTAGTACTGACTTAGCCTTGTCCCTGCGCTGCATAGCTTTCCTTATTACAGGTGTAAGCCAAGGCGCAGGCAAATGTTTGACACGTACAGGTCGAAGAGGAGCGTGATCATCAAACAGTTGCGTCAAAAGTCTATTAAAAATTTTTACCTTCTCGTTTGCCGTGTCAGCCGCAAACAAGGTAGACCAGTCAATCTTTGATTGATTGATTTGATTGGGGGGTAACAAACAAATCCTTTCGTGTGGCAACCAACACACCTCCTCCACGGCCCTGTCCCGTTTGAGCGTAATTGCGATCCCGCCTGCAGACAACGTACCGGCTATCGAACAACTCAGCATCGGCTATACTGTCAATCAACCATGTCTCGGTAAGCACAATAACATCGTATGAGTGCAAAGATAAGTTACGTAAAAAGGTTGTAGTTTTAGAGCGTAACCCGCGTACATTTTGGTAATAAATACATAATTTACGGCCAGTTACACAGTTATCCATTAAAATTAAAGATAAAAATTAACAATTGTATGACACTATAATATAAACATAGCTCCACCAAAATAATGTATTCAATAAAAACGCGTAAAAAAAGATAAATTAATTTTAAAACATTGGGCGGTATAAAGCAATAAGTACGTAAAGCGAACACCAAAAGCGATAAGTAGCTAGAGAAGATTGAAATAAAACTGTATGCGAGGAGACGGCAGAATGAGCAACAACAACAATACCTGTCACCCGCAAGTGCGAGCGAGACAGATATCGGTTTGGCAGCGGCTATTTTGAGCATGATTGGGCAAACAGTTGAATGGGCGCATGCGCACGGCAGGTAAAAAAAGCGAGGCGTTTGGCCTTGAACATCAGTGCGACTGTTTAGCAAAGCAGAGGTTGCGAACCTTTTAACATCGAAGAGAGGCTTAATCATGCGTGCTTGCGGAAAAAAGTTAACAAATAAAAAATCTAATAAACAAAGCAAACACAATAAGTAGCACCTTATAGAAGTTTGTTTAAATCATTCTCGCTGTTGATAATTTTCACATGTGAAGTATCATCTTTCCTGACGTGGATTTTGCCATATTTGACCCAAATGTAATGGTAGTCTTTGGCCTTGAGAAGTGACTTCGTGCGTGTCAGTAACTTCTTGTAGTCGGAAGTCAGATGGTCGTTAATGAACACACGCTGTGAGTTACCTTTAAAGCCCAGATTATCTGCTGTAATGGATTTCATTGCGCGCGCCGCCGCTACAAACTCTTCCTTGACGTACCGGTTGATGAAGCAGAGGATAATGGATTTCTCCTTGGAATTGTGCACTGGAATTCTTGAGATGTAATTAACCTGGGACTTCGGGAAATCATAGTCAACCGCCTTTCCAATTGATCCAACTATAGAGAAGAGATTCTCTCCATGTTTTAGAGGAACCCCTTTAATTTCGACATTATTTAGACGGGCCCACTGCTCCTTCGAAGAAAAATCGTTCTTCACTTGAGCCAACGCCTCCTGGGTGTTGGCGACAGTCTCCTGGATGCGCACGACCTCAGGTAGTTTTGATTCCACATTAACCAGCCGCAATGCAAAGTCGTCCAATTTCGCGCTATTAAAATCACAAGAAGCTTTGAGATCGGAGATTTCGCTTTTAATAGCTTTAACGTCTTGCAGAAGAGTCGGAAGGGAAGACAGTTGAAGCTTCAGGCCACGAATTTCGTTGAGGATGACGTCCAGCGATGTTGTTTCAGGTGCCACACTAGGCGCAGCAGGGGAAGAAATCCTGCAAGTGGGACATTTCCAGGCAGCTCTTCTGTCAGTACCCAGCCTCCGGTATCCTGATTCTGTTATATTGGCGCAAGGAAAGTCCAGATATTTCTTGCAGGACGTGCACTGCACTCCATCGTTGAAGTCTTGAGTTACACAACGCGCACTTCCTCATAGTTGTAAGTAATGTAAGACAATATCAAAAAATATGAATAAAAGGTTGACGATATCTGAAGTGACTAAATGAACGAGTAGACGGGTTGCTTTGGCGAGTGCTCGAGCCGAACTGAACTACATATAAAATTTTAAAAGTACATAAGCGTTCTTTTATATTTTGGTCGGTTAATTAACACTGTTTTCGTTTAGGTACATTTATACAGAAAGTAGTACGTTTTTAAGCGTGAAGCGGTAAGTGCGCGTTCTTGTACAGTGTGCTTGCTTGCCTGCTTGCTTATTTACGTGATTTATGAAAATGTGTACTAACTTTTAATAACATTTAAGTAGTGTAATTAACTTCCCGTGTAAATACATTTTGAGTATAAAACAAATAAAGTAGGTAAAAAAAACATTAAATTTTACATACTTACGTCATGAATAGGTACAACTTAATACTTAAATATTCGTTTTTTTTAAATGACAATGGAACATGTTGACAACGATAAACGTATTAAAGCAAGTAAGCAGACAGACAGCTTCACGTTTTTCATATCAACACAACGTAGCCAGCTTTTTGTAAGTACACAAAAAAGCAAAAAGCAAAAAAGCACTTTTTTGCTTTTTGCTTGACAAACAATCTTGACTGTTTCCCAAGCCTTATACTAACGAGGTTATGTAATTAAAACCACTCTTCGTATACATGTTTTCCTAGTACCGGCTAACATTATAATATAGTGAAACTAAGTGTAGCACGCCTCGTTTAATAGGAAACTACTTGCATGTTTAAACATTTATTTAAGGCTAATTATTCGTAACTGCGTCTTATAATTTAGCTAAAAAATAAAAACTTTCACTAACTAAATGCCATTTAAAATTAAATGTCTGTGTCTTATAGTTTTAATGATAATTTAATTTAGTCCATTCTGAAACTCACTTACTCGCTTCACTGTCGGATTAATCATTAATTATGCCGAAAATTTTAAGAATTAGGTATAGCTTACATAGGTACTTGGAAGGTTCATCATCATCGTCATCATCAGTCTACACACGTCCACTGCTGGACATAGGCCTCTCCAAGTGCACGCCACTGAGCACGATCCGATCTTGGTAGGTGGTTTCCTTATAAATAAGGTCATACACAACACATTCATAGACAACATAATTTTCTTTTTCTGTTCCCAATCTTATATTGGGTGGGAAAAGCGCAACAATTTTTTTACAAAAAAAAAAAAAAAAAAAAAATCTAAATCATTTTGCCGGTTTAGGCTACAAATAAGCACTTGTTTATGGATGTCACTATGCCATCGGTTCTTTTCGTGACAGGGAAGTTGTTAAACACACAATACAATATTCTAATCGATACTCAAAGATATTGCATGCAGTCCACTCAAGATAACGTTAATATTTCTAACAGGAAACTAGTCTCAAACGTCAGACAATAAAGCTTTATATGAATACGTCAAGCATGTTTGCATTTAACATAATAATTTATTTTTTATTTTCCTTGCGTTCTGCTTATAACCTAGCTCTTGTGACTCCTCTTCATTCAACTAATTTCCTTTCCTATTCTTTTTCTGTGCATGCTGTCCGGTTATGGAATTCTTTGCCTGAGCGCATCAGAAATGCTCGCACGTTGGAGTCGTTCAAGGGTCTGGTTCGGAGTCATTTTCTAAATTCACCTTAGCTGTGTTTATTTTTTTTATGATTTACTAGCTGTGCTTGCGACTTCGTCCGCGTGGAATAGTGATTCGGCAGCATTTTTATTTTTTTAGGCTCTTGTTCCCGTTTTTGCAACATTTTTCACTGATGCTTCGCTCCTATTGGTCGCAGCGCAGCGTGTTAATAGCCTAAAGCCTTCCTCGATAAATGGACTATCCAACACAAAAAAATAAAAAAATTCGAACCAGTAGTTCCTGAGATTAGCGCGTTCAAACAAATAAACTCTTCAGCTTTATAATATTATAAGAATAGATATTGCATAAACTCTGTTTAATATTATTTATTTTCCTTTTGTAAAATGGGTGCAAGTAAAAATAAACTAAATTATAATAATAATATCAAATAAAGCCTACATATTTGATATTATTATAATAATTTAGTTTATTTTTACTTGCACCCATTTTTATTTTCTCAATTTTATTATTTTTCGCCCAAGGTTTCCTGGAAGAGATTGCTTGTTAGCAGTAAGGCCGCCTATTTTGTAATATTTTATTTTTCATCAATTTGTCTGTATCTGTATTTTTTGTGCAAATAAAGTTTTTTATTGAATGTAATCTTGCTTACTTTTAAAGTACCTATTGCATTTTTCATGATCATCTCATTATTATTTTATGTGCCAAAATGTATATACATATATATGCCAATTATGCCAAAATGTTATACGTACAAAAATAAATTAATATTACCCAGTTCCAGACTAAAACTGACATCTAATAGTACATTGCATTCATCAATTAAAATATATTATAATAAATTACCATCTTCATTAATTAACGAAAATAAATATTCTTTGTTTATAAACCAATTGAAAAAAAATCTAATAAATAAATGCTATTACAGATTACATTAATTACACTAGAATACATTTCAAATCTCTCACCTTAAATTACTTTTATTACTTTTACGTCATATTGGTATTTTTTTTTTATTTTTCTTTTCTTGAAAGTAAAAACTTGCTATCATTATAGCGCCTCCTCTCTTCTAAACCCTATTGCGTGCCCGCCAGGGTCCATGATGATCTCCTATTTATGTTCACCATCTATTGTTTACATTGTGGAATGCAATAAATAGTTAAATTGAATTGAATTGCCTACTGCTGAAGCACGAGCCTTCCCTTTGGATGAAAACACCATAGGGCCATAAAACACCACGCGGGCCCAGACTGATGGTTGTTAACGACTGCTAATGCAGCCGGCACGAACTGCTTTACGTGACTTCAGAAGCACGGAAGAGCTCGAGATGAAAAATGTTTGGTCACCTATCCGATGACCGGCCTTTGCGAAAGTCAGCAATAACAGACTGCGTTTACCACTAAGCCATCGAGCTCCTCAAAAATATTATTAATAATAAGCTACATTATACTATTGTTTTTTGTGGCTATATTAACATTTAGTAACTGTCCTGTGAGAGGAGCTCGTGCTGAGGTTAAGCAACTTTCGCAAAGGCCGGCATCGGATGGGTGACCAAAAATATATCATCTCAAGCTCCTCCGTACTTCGGAAGGCACGTAAAGCCGTTGGTCCCGGCTGCATTAGCAGTCGTTAACAACCACCAAATCGCACTGGGCCCGCGTGGTGGTTTGTGGCCCGTTCTCCCTATCCATCCATAGGGAAGGCTCGTGCCCCAGCAGTGGGGACATAAAAAATGAGCTGACGATGATGAACTGTCCTGTTAAGTTAACAAAGAAATTAAACGAGTATTAACGTACACTAATTTTAGTACAACTGGCGGACTTGCGAGAGGTGGCTGAGGACAGAGCAGAGTGGCGAAATCTCGAGTCAGAGGCCAAGATCCACTTCGGGTCTCTGAGCCAGCGCAGTAACGTGTTATTAGTAAAATGGTATAATACCAGTCAGCCCGTGACCACGGCCGTTGTAACTCGGTCGAAACGTCAGGAAAAAAAGGTATGATATCTTTTTTACTAATTATTTTTGCGTTAATCACCGTTTAAATTATTTTTCTAAAAATGGAACGCGAAAATTTAAAAGTGTATCTCTAACTGTCCAGTTAAACTAGAAAGCTATTTGGAGGTAAGTAGTTACAAAAAAAAAATTTGCTCGTCAGGCATGTATTTACGTCAGTAGTTTATCGGAACTCTGGGGATCAAATCAAACCATGATTTTCCGCAGTCAATCCAATCTACTCGTTGGTCTACCGACGCTTCTAATCCATTATCATAATCATACAATTAAAATCTATAATGTGAGCGTCTAATCCATATTGAAATTAAATAATGAATCATTACGTTTCTACGCAAGAAATTAAACTTTGTGAATTGAGAATTTTGTGTTTGTTTGTGTTTGTTTGTTTGGCCCTTCTACAGTGTGTGGTATAAAATCATGCATAAAATTTGTCCATTAAATACCTATATTTTTAAATGAATGCTATTTTCTTCCTTTTATCTTTTAAGAAACTGAAAGCTGTCTGTCAGTGTCAAACTAACAATCAAGATAACCGCAATAGTCAAACAGGCAAAAATTTATTAATAACAAAACATTGCGTTTTATTATTTAATTAAGATTCCGGTTAGTTTTTTGTTATCTTTCGTTCGTTTTCCATAATAAATAGCTAGCATAATGTTTATTACAATTGATAAATTTAACAATTTGTATTTAAAAGTAAAATGAAAACAATTCTGAAATAAATGTGTTTTTATTTTATGCTCTTATGGCCTTTATGGCCTTATGCAGAGTGGTGGCTCTGCCACCATGGAAGAAGAAGAAGCATAATAATGTCTTCTAATTCTACATCACTAATTTGCAAATTCAGTTATGATAATGTTTAGTGACTTTGGATTTTTTTCAATCGATGATATTCTTGAAAATTCTGAGTTTTGGAAACAATAACATTATTGCTTATATTATAGTCTATTACAACATATATATTTTTTGGCGTTGTACGTTGTATACTTTTTATAGAGAAAATGCATATAAAGAAGCGCATTTCAGAGTGGTAAGCGCCTTGTTTAATGTTTTAACAGTTTATTACGCTGTAGTGTTTCTTGACCTTTAATGACACGCATCGGAGATAGTGACTGTAAACAAAATGACTCACAAATCACAATCGTGAATCTGAAACGGCTCACATGCGTGAGCTACCCTTGCTGCGAAAATTTAAATAAGTCTTTTATACCTAACTTCATCCACGAATACTTATGCCACAGTCTTATTATTACTAATATTTATGCTATGCAGTGGCACCCAGTGTTCGATATTAGTTTTTGTCACTTCGCCAATTAATAACATTGAATTTCATATTTTTATTGGATGATAGCTCCCATATCTACTGACCCTGATACTGATAGATAGGGTATGGCAGTTGGAACTACGGGTCCGGCTGTCTTTTCAAGGGTACCACGGGAGTTTGGATCCCAGCTTCCTGCCGGTTATGCCTTAGCGGGCGTCTCTGGCAGGGCCCGAACCTGGGTTGGACTCCTGGTGGCTATGTGGTTAGCTGTAGAGGTGGGAATGTTCGTTTGTCTGGTTGAGGTCTGGCCAGGCTTCCATCTCGTGTGCAGCGAGCAGGTCTGAGTAGCAGTCTTGGTGAGGCCCGAGGTGAAAGGATGTGCGGGGCACGGGATGTCCATAGTTGGTTGTTCTGCTCGGTGGTTTTTTTCAATGAGTAGGCTTCCAACATCTCCGGCACTACTCTGGATAACTAGTAGAGGCGCCCGCTAGATACAATGCCTCCGGTTAAGTCAGCTGCGTAGGATTGTGGAACTGACTGGATGGGTAATAAGAAGTGAGTGGGCTTACAACTCCGCCATCAAAGAGGACATTTGGTAGTCGACTTTAGAGTTGACGACCCGAGCAGAGAAAACTGCGAGTTGTACTCTTAGAGCAACGAGAAGTGAGCGAGCTTACAGCTCCGGTAACCTATCTGGATATTAGGTAGTGGACTATACGTGTCCACGGGGCAACTAGCTCGAGACACTAGTCTTAAAAGTACCGGATGAAGAATGTGCTTCGGCACGTCCTGATCTGGCGTTATGACTTGACGCAGATGGTCCCTTGTGCTTGCGCAAGGATGTCTGACACCTTTAACTTTATAATCGTTAGGTTGGTGGGGGGTGTCAGTATAAACTTTAAAGTCGTGTGTAGCGGGGGTGTGTGGATGATAGCTAGAATGCAGGTGGTTTGTTTCAATAGTCGCTAAAGACACATATTAGTTGTTGACCCCTATTTTAATGATTATAGGACCAGTGTCGACCACTGGTTCCTGTACTACCGTGTTCCTAAACTACCAAACGTCAACATTGTAGAAGACCACTTCAAAGAACAGGGTGCCATACTACCACGCCTAACTGCCTATGCCCTGCCAGATTACCAGCGCCGTTGCGATGTGACTTTCTCACACCGTAGCGGCATATGCTGAGGTAGGGTCCTGATTGGCTCGTCACACTGTTGTTTCTTTTTTTTTTTTGTTTTTGTATTTCATGTCTTTTTTTTATTATTTTTTCTATTTTTGATCAATGTGAGAGTCAATAAATGTTTTTTCTTTCTTTCTTTCCTATGCCTAGTGCGAGTTTCATTGGCCATTCGATCACCATAACGAAAAAGAGAACTCGTTTACTAAAAATAGGTAAATCAGATTGTAAACCTAGGATTAATCTATGTACTTACCTACTTAACGTACTGTACGTATGTAATATATTTACCTACTTACTCATATTTCGCCTAGAGCCGCTATTTACAATCTTGCAATCACCTAGCTGTTTTGTTTACAAACTGAAACTCATATTTCTGCTTTATGGCGTCGCGTAGGCAGGTAATTTAGTTTAGGACCTTTTATGTAGATCTCTGTTATGCTATGTTTTGCGATTCCGGGTCATCGGATGGGTGCGTTAATTAAATTATGTTAAACTTCTCCTAGGGCGTCCTAGGTATCGGTGAAGAGATGAAGCAGAGAAAGACTAGGGCTCCAGCTAGACTAGTGGTCTGAGAAGCCACAGAGTAGGGAAGATTGGCGTCTTATTGTGTCGGAGGCCATGATCCAATAAGGGTCGCTGAGCCAGCGGAGTAGTAAGTAAGTAAGTAAGAAAGCTTCTCCGTGCTTAGCTTTGTTGAATTGCACTAATTAAAAAACAAAACGCATAATCTAAAATTGCATCTACGAAAATGTGAACATCTGCTAGGCTAGGAAGATGGGCGGGTATTACAACTTTGTTTTCCTTAACTGTTTTTTTTTTTTTTTTTGAGAGAGACTGCTGGTTGCCGAGGGGCATTTCCAGCTTCACCGGGCTTGTTTTAGGGGCGGCGAGGTACGTAAAGGGTACCTCAAGCCGTGTTGAAACGAATCACCTTCAGAGGATTTCTAGAGGGGTACGGCATCGCACACTTAAAAGTGCGCGTCCCCGTGCCCTTCCAGAGTCTCCGAAGGGTTCGGATCGGATCGGAACCTTAACTGTGGTTTTCTTTTTTACTATGGACACTCTTCTTTAATTTGTGGTACTATTGCGAAATGTATTCTTTACCTAACCTAATCCTTAGTGTCAACAACTGCACTAAAGCAACTATACTAGGCTTAGAGCATTTAAAGCTCTAAGATACTAAGTATTATTTTGAATTTTACTATAGGTACCTAAAAATAAGTACCAAGGTTGTTGTTCATCGAAGTTTTCTCTTTAAAGTTAGGTATTAAGAGCCTTTGTTTCGGACTTTCCTGTACTGGAGGTCAATTCTATTAGAAAACTGCAACTGCACGTTTACGCATGTCATTTGCCGCGTGTAGGAGTAGTGCCGTGGAAATAGACGTATTCTATTAAAATTCTCTGCATCACAACTACACTACAACTGCGCGACTACTACACTACAGCTGCACGAATCCTGCAATAAAACTAAAAAAAATAATGTTACAATACGCTAAATACCTACGTAAAATGCTTATAATACGCTGTGCAAAAGTTGCTCACGATCTACTTCAATATACCTGCACCAAAACTGCACCAATACTGCTGTCATGACTACACAAATGTCAAAATATTTTCATGGAATACGATTATTTTGCAGTAAACGTGCAGGTGTAGTGCAGTTTTGTTAGTGGAATACCTATTTGCGTTACTTCTCCGTCCCTGCAACACTACAGCAGCAGCGCTGCATAACAGAATACCGAAACGTCAAAATTTGCTCATTTTGACACACGCGACGCTGCAGTGTAGTTGCAGTTATTTAGTAGAATCGGCCTACTGACCTTCCTACCTGGTTGCCTGATCACAGATTCAGTAATAGTTGCTTACTACGCCTGGGTTGCTTACTTGACTTACTTGCTTGATACAGAATCATCAATACCTATTAAGTATTAATTCATGATAATGCTAAAGGTAATAATTAATAGAATCAGGCGTTACTTTGAAGAAATTCATGGCATACCTATTTCAATTGCATTTTTAAAGGTAATGTTAGCCACTCAGTTGTTCATAGAAATTCAATTGTTTTATGGCACTGTGGTTACCTTGGGCGTCCAAGTATTTAGCAGGTTTTAACAGTTAAGGTAGGTATATTGTACAGTTAGAACAAGATGATTTCGCCCTCGTCATCCTAAAAAATTGTACTTTTTAGGACGGCATCAGGGCATGAGATGTTTTTATGCACACAAAAATGTAAATTAGGTATTTCAATTGCATTTTTGTGTTAAAGGTAATGTTAATAGGTTTTAAGAGTTAAGGTGTATATTATACAGTTAGAATAAGATGATTTCGCCCTCGTCATCCTAAAAATTACCTAGTACTTTTTAGGACGGCATCGGGATCGTGGCATGAGATATGTTTTTCCGCGGCATAACCTAGCCTTTTTAGTGTAAACAATTTGCAGTTGACCTCCAATGACCTTCACAGTGTAACCGGGTTAATGGACGTCGGAAAACTTTGCGATTCCTCAAACAGTCGTGGCCAAAGGTTTTTTAGGGTTTTTTTGTTTTCGGAGGTTTTGTAGGGGTAGACTTAGCTTTTATTTTGTTAAAATTATCTTTACAAGATTTTTTTTTTATTTCTACTCGATCTTTCTGAGGCTGGTTAGATTTTTTTTAGTAAATTTTTCTTTTATAACTAGTTATAAATAGCACTGTGAATACAAAATTTGAAAATAATATAAAAACAAATTATCTTTATTCAATGTGTACCTATGTATTTCTTCCTTTTATCATTACGAGAACTCGCCTCCAACTTATCTGACCTATTCTAGTCTTCAGCAACAATTAAATACCACCTGCTTCTCATTTTTTTTATATGAGAAGGAGGCAAACGAGCAGGGGGGTCACCTGATGGGAAGCAATCACCGCCGCCCATGTTGCAAAACAATGCAAATGCAAAACCAGAGAATCGCAGATGCGTTGCCGGCCTTTAAGGAAGGAATAAGCCTAGCTGCCAGTCATCCCTTAAAATTTTAATGAAAATCTATGTAGGTACCTACAGGTAGGTACCTAATTTTTAGGCGACCAATGTGTCGAGCACTGTTGCGATTACCCAATGGTAAACAAACTCTCGCCCAGGAACCGAGATTCTTTTTTGAATTTGTTGGTTTTTTTAAGCTCGCCTTGTCTCTCCCGAGATTAAGAGATTACTGGAGGAGTTTTAATCTGGTATCGAGAGTGGACGACACCCAGAAAGTATCCTATAACATATTTGCAACTAGGTACATAGTTAGTTACCTACCTAGACACAGAATAAATAATAGTACAAGCCAATCTTCGTGCCAAAATTTGAATTTGTAGGTTTTTTAAACCTGTGAGCTCGCCTTGTCTCTCCCGAGATTACGGGATTACTGGAGGAGTTTTAATCTGGTATCGAGAGTGGGCGACACCCAGAAGGTACCTATCTTATAACATTTGCAACTACATAGGTACCTAGGTGCCAATTCTCGTGCCAAAATCAGTTTAACGTGAAGGAAGTAAGGACTAACAGTCAATATTAGGGATTTAAGTTACCTACCTACCTCCGTCCGATGAATAAATTTATTGATTGTTGGAAATACACATCGTAGTGGTACCAATGTTCGACACTCTAAGCCCATTGTTCGACACAGTTTTTGTCGCCAAAAAACAACATAAGTTTTTTAATGAAATTTTACGGGAAGACAGTTAGGTATCAGGAGATCTGTATAAAATTGTTGGTAAAATACATAAGTACCTATCTGACCCCCATTTTAAATGATTAATTGAATACAATGACGATGATTGGTTCCTGACGAACACTGGAGCTACCTCCTAGCACAGAATAAGTAAGTCACCTAGGTAGGTATCAATATCAAATTGTGTAGAAAGCCTAGCCGTGTTTTATTATTAAACTCAGCCGTCATTGTAAAATTGAATGGTTTACTTAAAGATTCACTAGGCATTCATTCTAATTGGAACAAAACTCTGATAATACCATCTTTGTTTAGACGCAAGCCACCATGTATTATTCGTAAATTTCTCAAAGGAATAACACAAGACAGTTTAATTGCACTTCACTTGCAAAACATAACCTCTAAAATGTTGGATACTTGGCCGTTCGCTACTATGATTGAGCACAGCACACAATTCAACCAATGTTTACAAATTATTAACTCACCGTTTTGACTTCAGCAGTGGACTTGGTCGTCGACATAGCCTTTATCATCCTGCTGGAGTTATCCAGGAGGCACTTTTGGATACTCATAGCTGCTTTTTTTTACACAAAACACTTCACTTTAAATAATTCACACTTCACATCTCGCTGCTGGCACAACAAACTTAACTTTACACGTCACTGCCCGCTGTGGGGTCACTTTGGCGAGGCATTTGCTCGAGAAAGACACGCAAAGGATCACATTGTACGCTATTAGTGAGCTGAATTCGCGGCGTGTTAAGTTATATCCATTGATTGACGTAAGAAAGTTTCGATGACGAGACGCGCTGTGTGACAAACATGCGCTACGGAGCGCGGTTGCCGACCGACTGCGGCGGCGGGGCGGCTGTCATTCGAATTGGAATCGTTTCGTTTCAGCTCGGAGCCACAAAATAAGGAGTCTGCAGAAGCTAAGCTTCTTACAAACACACTCGAGCAACACACGCAAAGACAACCTTTCACGGACACGGAATCTTGCAACAGCGGCGCTCGAACTGTTCCGAGCTGTTCCGAGATCCATGCTCGTGAGAGGTTCTATGTGTGCGTTGCTTGGGCGTTGTATTTATTAAGCTGACCTTCTGCGTCTCGTTATTTTGTGTTGGTGCCTCGGACTGGCTCGGACACGCGGATGCGCGGCGCGGGCCAATATCCGAGCCAATCCGAGCTCGGGATCCATGGCCATAGTAAATATAGAACCAGCAATGAAATTATGATACCCTAGATCAGGGACGGCGAACCGATGGCACTCGTGCCATTAATGGCACGCAACACAATATTTTGGGCACGTCACTGATCACAAAATTCATTATGCATTACGAAAAAAAAGTCTAATAATCACAAAGTCAAAACTAATTGATGGCACGTCTGTGACCTCAATAAACATATCTTTAGAAAAAATGACACGTTGATACGTAAAGGGGCGAACCTTTACGTATCAACGTGTCATTTTTTGTCCCTGCCCTAGATGAATTTTGTACAGTTAAATCATACATAATATATAAACCATCTATTTTTATCTACTTAGTAACAGGAAAGTTTAGTCCAAATACAAGAGTTCTAGTCATTATTAAAAAATGGCTTTAGGTAGTGAGAATCAGAGACATTTTATTATTTTATTGCAAATACATGAAGAAGCTGCGAAATTACTGTAAATATTAAACGACTGCCAAAAAAAGGAGTGTTATGTTTTCAGGGTTCATGTATGTATGTATGTGATGTTTCTTGATGATGATGATGATTGATGATTCCACCATAACTTAGAAACGCCTGAACCGATTTAGATATAAATGAGGTATCGTTACAATCCTTGCATCGTTCCGACTAACAAAGGCTAGTAAAAATTTGGAAATTCAACCCCTATATGGGTAAAATAGGGGATGATTTAATTTGTCATTATTTGAGTTTTATAGAACTTGATGTTTAGCATGATTATCTGGTACATTTTTGTCTAGTTTTGACTCTTCATTGCACCATGGACTAATAATATCCATGATTGTAGTATGAGTTACTTTGTTTTCATGTTAACGCTCGCGTTACTGTACCTATACCGATAAATAAATAACAATTCGCAATTATAATATAATAAGTGCTGTTTTCATACACTGTTATAACCTCCATTATGGCGTAATTTTTGCGGTGCGCCGTGCGCCGCCGTGCGGTGTGTCGCGTAGCGGGTTCTTGTGTGGAACAAAGATTCGGCTTCCAGTGGCTTCGAACAGCTGATACAGGCTGGCCACACCTTTACAAAAAAAGTAGCAAGTGCACAGCGGGCCGGGCGGTGCCCAGCCGGCCGCCTGGAAAAAAACACATACCTACCGTGGCAGGGTGCCTAGCTAGCTGCTTAAATGCTACACATTCTAATTCTCCTTCCATCACCAGCCATTTTATGTCCCCACTGTTGGGGCACGAGGCTTCCCTATGGATAAGGGAGAGAGAACGGGCCATAAACCACCACGCGGGCCCAGCGCGGATTGGTGGTAGTTAACGACTACTAATGCAGCCAGGACCAACGGCTTTACGTGCCTTCCGAAGCACATGGAGCTCGAGATGATAAATTTTTGGTCACCCATCCGATGACCGGCCTTTGCGAAAGTTGCTTAACCTTAGCAATCGCAGACCGGGCGGTCTGACTGAGCCGCGGAGCCTTTAGAGGCGCCCTCGAGTTGTTCCGCTCTCGATCCGATTTGAACCCCTCGGAGAATCTAGTAGGGAATGGGGACACGCACGCTTTCTAGAGGGGATGGCTTCACGCCATCCCCTTTTGAAACCGTCTGACGATGATTCGATCAAACCATAGCGCCCTGTCCTCGGCTTGACGCATCCAGCATCTGCCTGCAGTCTTTCGCAGGTCATCATCCCACCTGGCCGGAGGGCGTCCTACACTAAGTACTAAGGGACTAATAAGGGTGATTAAATAATGAATAAAACTCGGCTAGGCAGTAAGGCTTCAATACCATACTAATTTTCGTTTCTCTACTCTGGTTTAATTGCTCTAAGCTCTATTCAGTTTTGTTTACTATCCGTATTCAATCGATTACGTTTACGAAAACGAAAATTAGTATGGCATTGAAGCAGCGCCTCCTGGCGGCATACGAGAGGAGTTAACATTTAGCCATGCAAATTCTCGTTTGTTAACGTGATCGAATGGCTAACGAAACTCGCACTAGGCAGGCACCATGATCAAAAAGATGAATAATTTATTATTGGCACTGGTTTTTATTAAATAACCATTTAAAAAAAATCTGTTATAAACATTATGGAATGTTGAAAAAAGAGCGTTTACGCCGCACACTAGCGCCGCCAATGAAAAAAAAAACATATCTAGTAATTAGAGATAGAAAATCAAATTATGCTCAACAAACTATCTGAATGAAGTAATTTAGCAATTTTACGGCACCTAATGAACACCTGACATGTTATGGTTTAGTTAAATATGGCGTTATAGTTAAAAGTGGCCGTAACGTCTTATTTAACTAAATCATAACATGTGAGGTGTTCATTAGGTGATGTAAAAATGCTAAATTACTTCATTCAGATAGTTTGTTGAGCATAATTTGATTTTCTTAGATATGTATTTTTTTTCATTAGTGGCGCTAGTGTGCGGCGTAAACGCTCTTAAAGACCGATGCCCGCAGATTTTGTATTTTTACTAAATGTTTATAAGATACTTTTGAGCACTCATGTTGCTTCAATCGACTTGTTTCTGACTGAAATATTCAATATTTTTGTGAAGGTGTCTCAATTGGCAATGCTGAATATTTGTGAATGATACCTACTTCGGTTTTATTCTCTGCACAATTATTAAAAAAAAATGCCAGCCAGCTTTGAGGTGTGTACCAAACTGTTATTCCAATAGGTGTTGGTTACTGTCTGCTGTCTGCTTTTAATGAGATTCATATGAGAGAAAAATAAAGTAAAAGCTTTGAAAATATAAATGGTGTAACATTTACTGCAGAAACACAATATTTATATCAGTGTGTTGCGGATAGCCACGCCACCTATACCTCTCCTCTGTCCTTCCACCTTCAAAGAAATCTGAAGTAGAGAACATAATTGAAATATCTAATCACAATAATTGATAACCTCCTCCCTTTTTTTGAAGTCGGTTAAAAATAAATACCTATAAAAAAGATAATAAATACCTATAAAAAATATTTTGCCTTAACTTAGGTATACGCCTAGGCCTCTAATGTACTTTTATTGCTCAAAACAATAATTTAGTTATTATTGCCCACAAGAAAACAACACTAGACCAAATAACTAAAAAAAGCTTAGAGCCCACCCATACCACCCAAGTTGAACCAAATTTTTTTTGACTTAAACATGTTGTAATTAGTTTTTATTTTCCTTTAGTTGATGGCTTCGTGCGATTAGTAGATTTAGCCAGTGTCAAAGTAATTTTTCTTACAAGTAATACTTAAATAAACAATATTTCCTTCCTGTATGATGATGATAAATGATAATAGAAATGAGAAGTGAGAAATGATAAACCCCCCAACCCCTCGAGTATCTCAGTAAAGATGTGGTGCTTTACTAAGTCCTCACGCGGACTTCTTGAGAGAATTTGAAAAGTACCGTTGCACTGTTTTGTTTCATTTGCCAACACTCATGCACACTCACGATTTCACGAACACTTAACGGTTAATATTCCACCATTATTTCAGATAAATATTCGACATAACACAAATTTTAGAAAATAGAATAAAACCGCGGGTATGTATCTTCACTTTACCGCTGTAATTATAACTAAAAAAAATTAATGAAATGAATGAAAGCAAACTACTTCTGCCATCTTGCGGATTCTTGCATTATTAGAAGGCTCTATCTAGCACGCAATACTATCAGCTAGTTACCAACACTTTGCATAGATGGCGCTATTCTGGTTACCAACTGAAATAATAGATGGCGCTGTACACGTACACGTGCAACGCAATTTGGAGTTGATAGTGCGAGGTTGTTTTGGCTTCTCTTCCGTTAAATGTTTATAATTTATCACTGTTGTGCTATCGTTTGTATACGTGCTCAGTCTTTGGAGTTATCATTATTAGTCGAGACGGGAGCGTCTTACTTGTTCATTGTTATCGAGGAGCATAGAGTTGATAATAAAGTGTGAGTTTACTTTTTTTTATTTAAGATTGAGTTTGCCACAGAACAGTTACCATATTTATCTATTCCGTGTGTTCCGTGGAGTTTGCATTGCATCATAATAATCAAACATTTTTAGCTACTTTCCGCACATATTACTTATCAAAGTAGTATGTTTTTTATACAAATACGAATAAGTTGGTAAATATAGTAAATAAGAATAAGTATAGGTATCAAGGGAATTATATTATTTATTTATATTCTGGTTTATAATCTAAATTTATTTTTCTTCCTCCTTAATTGATTAATTTGGTTGATCAAAGGTTGGTCAAAGGTTGGCCTGGAAGAGATCGCTTCTAGCGATAAGACCGCAATTACCCATATTAGCTTTAAGATTAGTGTACCTAGCTGTACTTTTTATCTATGTGTGAGCAATAAAGTATTTAAATATCTATCTAGGTATTTCTGTGTACAAAATCACGTCTATCCATCGCTCCGTTTCGACAAACAAACAAAATAATTTAGTTCTATAATTAATAATTAATAATTATACACCTTATCTACAGGACCACAAGAGTCACATTTTTAGACATAAAAATGAGGGTTGTTGTAGCAAGTGCTATTAAGCCTATTGAACCAATTACCAACGCTGTTGTTATGGTGACGACGACGACGACGACGGTTAGTTAAGATGCTGGTAGCTAGGTTAGGTTTGCCTACTTAGGTAGGCGAACTTAAAACAGCCTTAACACCAACTAAACTATGTATAGGTACAGTCGGCGGCAGATCAACCTACCCAAATCTGTCAAATTTCTCCAATGAATATTGATCCTTAAAACTAAACGATAAAGTTCAAAATTGATTGTAGAAATTTGACAGTTTTGGGTAGGTTGACCTGCCGCCGTGTGTACTACAAGTACAGTGGGCCACAATCAAGATTTCAAGTTACCCCGATCTATCGCGTACAATACAAGGCACATTAATCGGAAGCGATAGAAAAGACGGAAATGGAGTAACTTGATATGTTGCCTACTGTACAAATGTACATTGCTTTTATTTTCTTTAATCATCTCATTTCCGAATGCAACCCAATAATAGTTTCCATGTCCATTAATTATTAGATTTATCATGTTGAATTCAGAACAACGTATTTTATTGTTGTTTTGAATTGATTTTTCGTGTGAACTATATAGAGCTGTAAACTACAGTACCTATACAGTACTATTATGACCAGATTGGCCGTTATTTATATTTTGGGGGCGTAAGACGTAATAACGACAACAGAATAAGTTAATTATATATTGATATTTAAATAGAAAATGAATATAACAATTAAATAGAATGATGTCGCTTCGGCGGATCAAGTTCAAGTCTCTTCTCAATTGTTTCTCCTCTCGTGACGTCTTATTTAAATTGAAGTATGCAGAACGCGTCGGCTGCCAGTAGGTTCGCGCCTCCAAGCAGTCCCGATCACTACAGTACCTATAGTACCTATACAGCGTATGACACAATAGATTTCCCCACAATCTAAAAAAAAATAATAATAAGTAAAGGGAGTAGTGGCAACTCTATATACCTATACTCTTTAACTGACAGAAATCCGCCGACAGCCGAATCACGAAGTTGGCTGCACCGTACAACATGTGCCCCCGCTGGGAATTTAAACCGGGACTTCGGGATCTGATAGACCGGTTTTCTATTAGACCACACAGCAGTTTGAACTGAACATAAGTACAGAATTTAATTGTGAACTTTTTCAGTGTTTATAAATTAATATCGCCATGAGTAAGTTAACACCTAACCCAGCCAAAGTGCTCCTCCGGGAAGAGATAGCGAACCGCATCGCCGCTCTAACCTCTGACGAGAAGAAGAGACAATCCAAAATTGTCTATGAGAAGGTATGTAGATGAAGACCATGATAAACACCCTACAGGGACTTCTTGGCGGGAAAGTGAAGCGTCATGTCTGCGGTTTTGTTTTATTTTCTAAAATTTGTGTTATGTCGAATATTAATGTGAAATAAAAATAATGGTGGATTACTAACCGTTAAGTGTTCGTGAGTGTGCATAAGTGTTGGCAAATGAAACAAAACAATGCAGCGTTACTTTTCAAATTCTCTCAAGAAGCTCGCGTGAGGACTTAGTAAAGCCCCACATCTTTACTAAGATACTTGAGGGATTGAGGGGTTGGGGGGTATATCATTTCTCACTTCCCATTTCTAATATCATTCATCATCATCATATAAGGAAATATTGTTTATTTATGTATTACTTGTAAGAAAAATTACTTTAAAACTGGCTACTAAATGTGCTAATCGCACGAAGCCATCAACTAAAAAAAAAACACCCTACACCTCAGAACCAAAACTATTATTCTGAGCCCTACACGTAAGAATTGCACAGACCTATTACATATTATGGTCTGTGTGGGAATGTCCACAGATACTTATTATCTATCACACACGAGCCTTATTATTTTATTGAATAAAGAACATAGATGTAAGGAAAAGATGAGAATGAATGGTGAATGTGCTAATAGATGTTCAATTATAAATATTTTTTCCAACCGACTCTACCCTACAAAACCCTTGAGTTTCGCTAATGTACTTACGCAAAATTCTTGAGAGAATTAGAAAAAATATTTTACACTGTTTCACTTCATTTGCCAATCACGAACACATAAACGCCATTATTTCACATAAATACTGATAACTCACCATTTAATATAATAAAACTACAGACTTTAAAACTTACTTAGGGATTACCATAAGCGCTTACTCGTTGAGCAGCATTACTGTAATGTTTGCAGTTATCTACAGTCTGCTCTTTCCCGCAGAGAAATCTACACGATCCTTAATTTCTTATATACAGTTAATCAACCACCCCTACTACAAGTCCTCGAAGCGAATATCCCTCTTCATGAGCACCGACCAGGAAGTCGACACGTCCCCCATAATAGACCACATCAGAGGTCGTGGGGCGGCGGCGTTTGTGCCACAATACGCTGGTGGGACTATGCACATGCTCCGTCTCGAAGATGGAGATGAACAGGCCATGCCGCTCACACGGCACGGCATCCAACAGCATGCGAAGAACCAGCCCAGAGAGAATGCATTGGACAATGGTTCGTATACGTCCGTTATTAAGAGTCCATACTATTAATGGAATCAGGCGTTAAGTACTTTGCGGAAATCCATGGCACACAAAAATGCAAATGAAATAATATGTAGTTTTAATTCAGATAGATGACTAGTTTATCAAGCTTGGATGCAGAACGCATGCACCTACGCATACCGCCCTTCCGCATTCCTTTGCATGTGCATATTTCTTCGGGCGGGCTTTATTTCACCCATGTAATGTCTCCCACTACCTCAATTTAAGGCTCAGTGGAGGGGTGATTTTTTAATCACACCGGTGAACTCGATATTAAAATTAGAATAAATATTATTAACGGGATTATTGATGAGTATTACCATGTTTTTGTTGTGTTTGAGTATCCGATATTTGGGCACAGTTGCATGTGCCATGATCACGGATGTACTGAAGTTATTGTGGGTGGGTGATTAGAGTAGCCAATGTAGGAGCTACCGCAGCTGCAATCGATCTTATACACACCGGGCTTTTCTAGGAGAAAGCTGTCTTTTGGTGACCGTAGACATTGAGCTACTGTCTGGAGGTCGTCAAAACGAAGTTGCACAATAGCAATATCCTGATGGACTATATAAAATTATGACAGCACTGTTTGTCGACTAACTATTTTGTGTATGAAGGTCAGTTCTACCTTCAGATTGACGGGGTGGCTATGAGTGGCTATGGTACCCCCTATTTGAACCTCTTAGGATATGAACTCCTTAAAATCCTTTCTTAGTGGCTGGTTACGTCACTCAATTAACCTACAGTCCAAATTTCATCTAGTTAGCTTCAGCAGTTTCGGCTCGGCGATGATGAATCAGTCAGTCAGAACAAGTCATTACAATATGTATACATATATAGATTATGATACCTACATACCGTTCGAGAATGTTCGATGTCAAAAATAAGTTACCAGTGAATTTGAATAAAGAAGAGAAAAACGAGCTCTCGCATTGATATCAAAGCGTGAGAATTAGTCACCAGTTTAAAAAGCGCTCCCCTGACCTTATTTGAAGATAAACTTTACAGCTGATGTGGTTCGTTTGGTCGACAGGTGGTCTGGACCTCGTTATAGCCCCTGGCGTGGCGTTCTCCCGGGCAGGGAGCAGGCTGGGCCATGGCGGTGGGTACTACGACAAGTACATCAGCCGCCTCAGGAGTAACCAGGACACCGCAACAAAGGTAAGCTCAGCCTTTTCCCTGCTGGTAAATGATGCCAAGGACAAAGATGGAAGCGGTCTTAATCCAAATCCTCAACTTTTGAGCCGGCTGTTCCTATTTCTAACAGTCTAAACGTTAGACTAAAACTGTCGATGGAAACGGACTTGTACCCATAATCGTAGACTACTAAGAACCCTTAGAAGAAGACGAGCTCAATGGCGCAGTGCGAAACGCACCCGGTTTGCGAGTGCTGAGGTTAAGCAACTTTCGCAAAGGCCGTTCATCGGATGGGTGACCAAAAATGTATCATCTCGAGCTCCTCCGTGCTTTGGAAGGCACGTAAAGCCGTTGGTCCCGACTTTATTAGCAGTTGTTAACAAACACCAATCTGCACTGGGCCCGCGTGGTGGTTTACGGCCCGGATAGGGATATCCATCCATAGGGAAGGCTCGTGCCCCAGCAGTGGGGACATAAAAATGAGCTGATGATGATGATTTATTTCTTTATTTATTTCAGAAATGATGAAAATGATGATGAAGAAACTTTATCTTGGCTGTCGGAACACAACAATGCTACTAACTAGCTGTTATGGTGACTGACTGACATCAGTGACAGTAGCCAAAGTAACATTGAGGAAACGATAGCGAAGTTCGAAAAGAATAAAATGTATGGGATTGATATAAGATTGACCACGTGGTCACTATGACGTGTCAATATAAAAAAATGCATGCAAATGCAGGATGTCCTGTCTGATGGTAAGCAGCCGATGCAGTCCAAGATAATGAGAGCGCTCCTCACCGTGGAACAAGCACGGTAACAAGCGCACCCATTCATGACGGCCTGCATAAATGCCGTTTCACGCTCCGCTTAAAAGACCCGGGACTATAAGAACTGGGAAACACATGCGCCGGCAAAGAATTCTAAAGCCGAATTTTATTCTTTTCGAACTTCGCTATCGTTTTCTTAATGTTACTTCGGCTAAGCCTTACAGATGGTGTTAGCTTGTCACCGAGCTATGACTTGGTTTTTGAGTCCTTCGGGCTTATTACCATCTGGGTGCCTAATGTGAGTTTAATCGCTACTCGATCACGTTAACGAAAACGAGAATTTGTATGGCAAAATGTTAACTCTTCTCGTATGCCGCCAGGAGGCGCTGCTTCAATGCCATACTAATTTTCGTTTTCGTAAACGTAATCGAATGAATATGGATAGTAAACAAAACTTACGCTTCTCTACTTTGTGCTTACGCTAGGCACCCAGATCTAAATCTTGTCATGACATCAATGTTGGTAGCAGCAGTTCAAGATAGGGTTTTTAGTAGTTGACGATTTCAGGTGTTTTTCCTTCGACCTCTTTTTCACTTACCCTGCCATTTCAGATGAAGGCAATACAGAAAAAAATAGGAAAAGAAAAATCTAAGGCTTTTGCTTTGTTTTATAACTAACTAGCGGCCCGTCCCTGCTTCGCACGGGTAGACATTTTTTTTAATATAACCTGCATGGTGGAAGAATTTTTTAAATCGGTCCAGTAGTTTTTGAGTTTATTCGTTACAAACATAGGTACAAAGTACACATAGGTACAAAGAACATAGGTACATGAAAAAGTACAAAGCTTTCCTCTTTATAATATTAATATAGAAGTTATGTTTAGATATACAACCTTATTTTTAGTTTATACGAAAATCGAAACACGGGTCAAATATTTTCATTTAAAGAATCAGTACAAAAAAAATTAAAATAATATCTTGAAAACTCACGAAGTTACAGGCTTTTTGTGCTGTCCCGTTGTGTTTTTTTAGTAGGGTATATAGGTACTTTATTTGAGATTTTGTAAATATTCAAATTTGTATGTCAAAATGTAACATGGTACAAAAAATATTGAAATCGATTCTATTACTGATTCTGAAAAAACAGTTTTCAGGTTTCGTATAAACTAAAAATAACGTTGTATAATGCAACCTTTACTGTTGCTTTCCACCGATGCTTCAAATATGAAACGAGTAAGATTTTATTTACATTTACTTATTTAAAAAACTTTATTTCAGGTGGTGGCCATAGCTTTCAACGTCCAGGTAGTGGACAACGTGCCGATGGACCCGCAGGACCAAAGAGTGGATGATGTGATATCTGCTGATTAAGAAAACAAACTAACGAACTAACTAATAATAAACAGTAATTTTATATAATGCGTAGGTACGCATTAGTCTGTTAAATTGATTTCTTAGGTTTCCGCAAATATTTCTTATTTAATTTAAACAGTTATATGGATTTAACCGTTACTCGTATAATCGCAAATTAAATTTGTACATAATCAAATACTAAATCAATCAATGTTATTTTTATCATGTATATAATAATAATACTATGATTTTTCATATTTATAATTAATACATGTTACCGTCTAAAATCGGTCGATCGTTAAAAACGCATTAGCTTTGATTAACGCAGGTTGTTTCCGGAGTAGGTACATATGGCGGCAGATCAACCTACCCAAAACTGTCAAATTACTACAATCAATTTTGAACTTTATAATTTGGACATAAGGACCAATATTTATTGGAGATATTTGACAGGTTTGGGTAGGTTGATTTGCCGCCGTGTGTACCTATTGCGAGTTTTAATTGCTATTCACACAAATCACATAAGAAAATGAGAACGACAAACGAGAAGAGATTAAATGCCATTCTAATAAAATTGGAACCTTGAAACTTTGAACTCTTGGCTAGATTAAAATTCTGACAACCAGGCCAAAACCCGATTAATCGTTCTGCCTATACGCGAGATGCCAGCTGTGGAAATAGGGATAAATTTCAATTGTCGTAATATGTAACTAAAGCGTCATGAACACACACATGGGCAGGGTTGCCAACAATTTTTTAGGAAATTAAAGTAAATCTATCACTAACTAGTATAAAAAAAGGATTTGAAGAAAAAATAAATTATTTTCCAAATTTATTTATTTAAATGTTTAAAAACATATTTCTTTGTACTCTTGGCACTATCTAATAATTTTTTATTGTTTTATAGCGCGTTCACAAATTAGCGTTGCGTTTCGTTTCACTTCACCTGAGTCTGAGTGTCATTCAGTAGTTCAGAAATTAAGTCAACAGGAATATTCCGTTCAAACGCACGCATTAGTCGGAAATAAAGTATTTTTATTAAAAAGAATAAAGTATGGGGATGGAAAATAACGTAGTATACGTTGTTTTAAAGTATGGTTGGCAACCCTACATGGCGTTTATCAAAAACGTAGTTTTGTTTACATTATAAATAAAAACCGAAGATAACGTTAAAATAAAATATGTATAGCCGCGTATTTATATAGACATTGGGACATTAAATAATGCAAAACACAAAATAATCTCAAGTAAACATATGTTTTATTCGTCAAACGTGCAAAATCCATTCATATTGGTTAAAGATATATTTATAATTTATATCTTATAGGTACAAAAATCACAAAAACATTTACTAAAACTGTTTACATTATACCTTATCAAACTAAATCACAAAAAAAGATATACAAAATGTTAGTTCTTTATTAGATAGCATGAACCCAACTAGTCTTTTTTGGGCAATCCTTATTTAAAACCTAGGCTTTTCCTGGTATGATAAATATTTTATAAATCAAAACTTTGCTGGGCGATCCTATACTTACTTGTCTATTAGTTATTTTTGAATATTCGGCTTGTGTAAATATGGTTATACAAAACGTGTCCTCAAAATATTCCGAAATTCTCTTCAGCTAGTTTTCTGAAAATTATACTAAAACTTTAATTTTGAATTAACAAGCAAAAGCACTTTCAAAAGACTGTTTCCAACCAGTAACTCTGCCCAGTCCTTTTCAAGTATTTTCGATACTGTTTCTGTTTCATGGCACCAAAACGGTCAATCGTTTTAATTCAATGTGGTAGGTAATACTTATTTACTATAGTTTATAAGAAAATAATCGTTGTAGATCTATCTATCTACCTATTATTAAGTGCAAATAGAAAAAAATCTTGGTGTTTATAAAGAATACGAAAAAGGTATGGGCAATTAAGAAAATATTACTATCTAATTCTAAACTACCTACCTAGGGTAGTGGCATCAACAGTTTTATTCCTTTAATGATTAGAAATAGGTTCGACAACAGTTTTTATTTTAGCAATAATTAAATACAACCCTTTGCGTTCTATAGTTAAACAAAGAATTTAAACGGGGATTAAAAACAACCTAAGCCCGTCAGATGAACGACCGAGTGAAGGTCGCGGGAAGCCGCTGGATGGGAGCAGCAGCAGTGGACGTCTTTTGGCTGAGATGATGATGATGATGATGAAGCCCTTTTTTTTCTTCTTTTTCTTTTGAGAGAGATTGCTGATTGCCTCAAACGGCATTTTTAGCGTCACCGGGCTTTTTTGGGGGCGGCGAGGTACGCAAAGGGTACCTCAAGCCGAGTGAAACGAATCACCTTCGGAGGTTTTCTAGAGGAAACGGCATCACACTGCGTGTCCCCGTGCCCTACTAGATTATCCGAAGGGTTCGGATCGGATCGGTATTCGAGTGAAGGTCGCGGGAAGCCGCTGGATGCGAGCAGCACCAAACCGATCGTTGTGGAGATCCTTGGAGGAGGCCTTTGTCCAGCAGTGGACGTCTTTTGGCTGAGATGATGATGATGATGAAGCCCGTCAGTCAGCCCGTGACTACGGCCGTTGTAACTCGGTCGAAACGTCGGGTAAAAAGAAGGTTTTTTTTTGAGAGAGATTGCTGATTGCCTCAAACGGCATTTTCAGCGTCACCGGGCTTTTTTGGGGGCGGCGAGGTACGTAAAGGGTACCTACCTCAAGCCGTGTGAAACGAATCACCTTCGGAGGTTATCCGGAGGGAACGGCATCACACACTTAAAAGTGCGTGTCCCGTGCCCTACTATATTCTCCGAAGGGATCGGATCGGTTAAAGAAGGTATGATACCTTTTACTAATTAGAACGTCTGCTTCCAAGCTGAAATACAGCACGAATTTCGATGAAATTTTATTGGACGACACACAATATTCTATACTTATTACTTTTTGGTGACGAAAATTGGTGTCGAACAATGGGCTACTGTGTCGAATACTGGTGCCGCTACGACACATATCCAACTAATATTATAAACGCGAAAGTTTGTAAGTATGGATAGATGTTTGTTACTCTTTCACGTAAAAACTACTGAATGGATTTGGATGAAATTCGGCATACAATAGTTTATAACCTGGATTAACACATAGAATACTTTTTATCCCGATATTCTCACGGGAACGGGAACCACGCGGGTGAAACCGCGAGCAGCTGCTACTTTAATAATAAAATATTTTACATGTTTACAAAACGTGTTTCACGGAATTTGGTGATACCACCGAATATGACTATATATACCTACTTATATATAAAAAAACTATCACAGTATGTAGGTACACACATTAAATACATGAAAACAAAATTATTTCAAACACTTAGGTACTTACCTATATTATACATTTTACTTTGCTTAGCTAAGATTTAAAGAATACACAAACCAAAAGAATATATTTTTTTAAATTTATATTCTAAGTATTAGGTACACCTCGGTGGCCGAGTGGCAATGCGGTCGGCTAGATATCCGAGGGTCCCGAGTTCAATTCTCAGGTCGGGCAGTGTTTCGGACTTTTCGATGCTTAGCCCGGGTTTGTGATCACCAACCGGCATTTGGCAAGCGTGGTGATTAAGCCATTACCTATCTATTGTAATGATGACTTGATTTCAATATTCTAAGAAATGATAGTACCTAAGCTATTTGCATAAATAGAAATTGCTAAACAATTATAATTATAATACTTAACAGATTGTATCCCACTATCAAAAACACAATATAAAGAAATGTCTTATCTAAATATATCGCTAAGATATAATGTCTGGTACGCTACACAAAGTAAGGAGATTGCAGAAGGAAAGTTTCATTCCGCGCTCGAGCTACGCACATATAGATAGAGCATCTCGGACACGTCATCTCGGAACTAGGAGTGGGCTGTAACAGGTAAAATAAGAAACCTGTTCCTGTTAAATAACAGATCTGTAAACCTGTTCCAAAATAACAGCCTGTTGTGTTGTAACATAGTATGAGTATCTTTACATAGGATTCATTGTAACATCAAACTTAGAAACTCAAACGGTATATGTTCCTGAAATTGAACCCATCCTTCATGCTTAATACGCTTAGGACTGACAGTTTGACTTTAAAAATGGAATTTTAGAAAATTTGCCAAAATTCTTGAATTAATTTAATTAATTATTTATTTTATTAATAAATTACTTTTATCTGTCAGAAAATGAGCGCAACGTAATTTGTGCGTATCCGAACGAACGAATGCAACAACTGTCTGTTCTGGTGCTTGGAACAGGCCTAACAGCTACTATCTCTTTCCATGTTCCGAAGCTTTATCTCTTTCTAACAAAGGTAACCTCCATAAGCAAGAATAGAGAAAAGCATGTTTCGGCCTATAGATTCGGGCCGTTGTGGAACTGGAACAGTTTCGGATAGGTTTAGACAATAGTTCCATATTGTAATTTAATGAAACCTGTTATTTTTATCTGTTCCGATATATACGCCTCACTCCTACTCGGAACAGTTCGGAACAGTCCGAGCGCAGCTGTTGCGGGATTCCATGTTCGTGGGAGGTTGTCTAAGCGTGCGCTACTCGAGTGCGTTTGTATGCCCCGCCCGATCCTCCAAATGCCACTACACATTTACAGAATACACTAAACATGCACACTAGTTTACGCCGACACGAAGGGTTCGAACCGGTTCACACGCGCTTTAAACCAAGTACCTACAGACATGTACCTGGGCGCTTCTCTCCTACACGGCCCGGTCAACACGAGCCAAGGTCCGAGCCTTTAGAGGCGCCCTCAGGTTGTTCCGCTCCCCGATCCGATCCGAACCCTTCGGAGAATCTAGTAGGGCACGGGGACACGCACTTTTAAGTGAGTGATGCCGCTCCCTCTAGAAAACCTCCGAAGGTGATTCGTTTCACACGGCTAGAGGTACCCTTTAAGTACCTCGCCGCCCCGATAAAATCAGCAATCACGCTCCAAAAAAAAAGCGTTTCTATGAAGCTTACCTACCTTCTGCAGTCTTTTTGTTTTGTGTAGGTACGCTTTGCAACCCACCAAAATGATTCGCAATATCATTCATAGACTATGCAATATTTACAAACTTTTTATAAATATTTGATTACAAATCATTGTGACGTTCTTCTGAATATAAAAATAAGTTTGAATGCTGTTTAAGTTTATGTAAAAAGGGAAATGAAACGGAGAAAATGGCAACAGTTTAATTTTTCAAGTAGCTTATTGTTTTTTTGATTTTGTCAATTAAACCTAACTACCTACTTACTACATGATTATTTTTAAGATTTCGTAGTAATTGTAAGTACTCAATGGTTCACTTAGCACCTTCGTTTTGGAGAGAAATGACTGTTGACCGCCTTTGGCCTTTACAACATGACTGAGTGAGTTTACGGACAGCGAAATAGAATGTTTCTCGAACAGTAAGTAGTAAGTGAAAAATTCAAAATCATTTGTAATTTTACATATAATTTTACGCAAATATTGTTGCGAATAAATTACAATTTAAAAAAAGACTTTTTTCAAATTGTAAAATTGTGAAAAAAATTTTTTTTTCAGCACTTTGTGTTTTTTTTTAAATCAAAATCATTTTATTCAGTTCGTTAGTCTAAACAGTTTTTTCATATTAGAATTATTTAGTCTGTATACCAAATTTGAAAATTAGATCTCGCAATACTTTATCATCTGGCATGTTTATTCGAGGATTGATTAATCAAATCTAAGTTTGCTAGTTATATTCACGTATTCTTTTAAAATACGTTGACGATATATTTGGTTCATCGTTAAAGATAGTATTCTGTACAATCCTTACCACAAATATTTGCCAGTAACATATTATTTATAATTTAACAACACACTTATTTTATTTACTCTATATACAAATTATTCGATAGTGGAATTCAAATCGGAAATGAATATACCCCTTTGCACCTTCCAGTAAGTAATCGCTAGCAACCACAGTTCCCATAAAATTGAAATAAAATTTTTAAAAATTATACAAATACAAATTAACTTTAATTTTGATCAAATAGTGAAAAACTTGCATTTAAGGCGACGCATTGGAAATTTACGTGGCGGGGATCTTGATTTTTCTCAACAATTACAAAACATATGAAAGTGATATTTGATGATATGATTATTCATTTAATTGATTTCATTTTGCTAGTTGCAGAAACACCATTTGTCACGTTTTATAAAGAGAAAAAAATATCAAATAAACCTCTTTTAAAACAAAGATTTGTATTTTACAGGCAAACCAGACCGATTTAAGCATCTAAATTTTCCTCGTAGATTAGTCTTAACACACACTTCAATATGCTAGTTCATTTTTTTAAAATAATTTATAGTTTTAATTTGAAGGAAAAAAACCAGTTTTTCTTATGGTACGGGGCGCACACGCTCCGTATTAGATTAATTGTTTAGCGGTGCGTCGCCATAAGGTGCTATGTAAGAGAGATCGCGTTAACGAACAAGAGAGATCACGTTAACGAACAAGAGAAATCACGTTAACGAACAAGAGAGATCACGTTAACGAACAAGAGAAATCACGTAAACGAACACGATATTTTAATGGCATTGAATAAAACAACGCTTCCTGGAGACAAACGAGGTGAGTTACAATTTTGTCATAAAAAAAATATCATTTTCGTTATCGTGATTGAATGCAAATGAAACACGCACTAGGTACTCAACTGGGCGCTTCCCTGGACGATGTAACAGATCAGATTATAATAAACTAAGACGTAAGTGAGACTTCCACCTTCAATGCAACAACATTTGCTATGGTAATCAAAGCTTACAATTACACGTACCTAGGTTAGTGGCACAAGCACAAGTGTCCGACAGGAACCAGTGAGTGATCGCCATTATTAATCATTAAAAATAGGGGTTAGCAACTGTTTTTAGTCTTAAACCCACTTGGTCCGACCGGGTGTTATAACACCCCTAAAATTATTATATAGATGTACCCCAATGTAATACTTTAAGCCCCTGGGCTTATTATGTCAGGACAAATAAACAAAGAATAAGGTCCGAATAGTTATTCCGTGTTTTGTTCCTGTCATGTAAACGTCATTTCAAATTAGAGTAAAAAAGACAAAACACGGAATAAATATTCGGACCTTATTCTTTGTTTATTTGTAAGACCATTACCGCCTTACAAATAAACAAGAATATGGTCCGATTAGTTATTCCGTGATTTGTTCCTGTCATGTAAACGCCACTTCAAATTAGAGTAAAAGAGACAAAACACGGAATTACTATTCTGACCTTATTCTTTATTTATTTGTAAGGGGGTTAGAGTTTAATTTATAACAACACACAAACACTTGGTCGGACTAAATGGGTTTAAACAACAATTGAATACAGATCACCTAACTACTTCCTGGCTGTCATGCCTGCCTTAAAATTTCAATGAAAATATTATGTTATTTTTTGGTGACGAAAAATGTGACGGAATATGTGTCGAACGACCAGTGTTCGACACATTTTTCGTCACATTTTTTTCGTCACCAAAAAATAACATTTTTTTTCAATGAAAATATTATGTTATTTTTTGGTGACGAAAAATGTGACGGAAAATGTGTCGAACGACCAGTGTTCGACACATTTTCCGTCACATTTTTCGTTGTGTTGTCATTGTTGTCACAAGCGTCGAACACTGGTGCCTCTACCCTAATGTGTCACGCGCCACGAAGTCATGGATACGCTGATTACGTTTTCAGCAGCATCAGCACAAAGAAGACTATACTAAGAATGCCAGTAAACATATAAGTGTAGTTCAAAAGTTTCTACACCTTCCCGAAGTTCATTTAGCATTAGTGAAGTATCAATTTGACCAAATTCAACATTGTTTTCTGAATAAGTAGTTTTTCTACCATAATATACTGCACCACTGCCTGAAAGTTCATTTCGCAGTGAAAAAATCTTAATTCAAGCTTCACTTAATCGTAACACAGCATCGAACACCATTTGCCCCTTAGACAATTTCATTGCGCATATTGCTGCAAGCACTGCTAGGACATGGGCACACACATCAACAATCCATTTCTACCTAATGCTCAGAAAACATGACTGCTTCAACAAACGAGCCTTCCAAAGCGTTCATCTATCAGCGAAGTCTTCACTTCATCGAAGTACTGGACCGAACACCCTCTGCTCCCTTGACAGCAGAAGTTCCACGGCACTTACTGCTGTAACGAGCAGTAGGTCTACCACCAGCTCTCACACTTCAACAGTCCATTTCTAGCCAATGCTCACAAAACAAGAAAGTTCATCTATCAGCGAAGTCTACACTTCATCGTAGTACAGCACCGAACACCCGCTGCCCCCTTGACAGCAGCAGTTCCACCGCACCCACTGCCGCGAGGAGTAGCAGGACCGCTACCACAGCCAGAACTGCTCGGCAACGCCTCCGCCGCTTCTCTCCTCGCGCCAGCCGCCGGGAAAGAGCCTCTCCGCGGGCGCCGTCGAGTGTAAACAGAGCACTGGCAGCCTGGAAGTACAAAAAAATATATAAATTAGTAAAGTAAATTCACATTACCATCACTAGCTAATTATCTATATATTATAATACGTGAAGCAAAAACTTTGTACCCCTTTTTACGCGGATAAAAAATTGCGCGGACGGAGGTGTATGAAATTTTGCTCACTTATAGTTTATCTAAAGAAGGTTATCCGAATGTTAATTTTTTTTTTAATTATACATAAAAATACAATAAATCGATAAAACAAACATTACACATCACACTACCATGTATTTGAAACACACGCATATGTATTTGACACACGCATAATACTTATACTCTTTTCAAAAATTTCAAAAATGCAAGAGGACCGGCCGAAATCTGTCAATGCTAATCCAAACTCACATTCTATCTTTTTTAATTTTTCATTGCTTAGGATACAATCCGTGCAATCAACATCGTCGTTAGTCGCTCGTTAAGGGTGCGCCGACAAAAAAATGCCAAAAATGCAGTTACGGTTAAGTAGATATAATTGAAAATACTATCGTATTAAATGAACAAAATATATATTTAGTATCATAGGGAACGTGTTTACAATTTGTCAGAACCATAAATTCATGACACGCTATTGTTTTTTCTACAATATCATTTAAAGTTGGGCAAAAATCATGAAAACGAGTGGCGGCGTTTAGTAGATTTCTTATAGTTTATCTAAATTATTGTACCTCTGATTTTGTCTAAACAACCATCATTGGATAAACTACAAATTGCTAGACTACATTTTCGATTCATCAAGTGGTTATTTAAATAATTTTTTTTTTTTTATTAAGTACCATAAATTCCCCATACAAAATTAGTATGGCCGCGCGGCATCAAATAAATATGGACGACGACATTTCAAATAAAACATATGACACTTGTCACTTATGGACGGCGCAACCTTAATCGAAAAGCGTGTAAGTAAACTCATAGCGCTCAGGACGACTTCGTCATTTTCTTAAACTTGACACTTTCCTAACTTGTCTCTTTTTTAACTCGGCTCTTTCTTAGTTGGTCTCTTTCTTAAACTTGACACTTTCCCAACTCGTCTCCCCTCCGGACGATTTCGTCATTTTATTAAACTTGACACTTTCCTAACTGGTCTCTTTTTTAACTCGGCTCTTTCTTTTTTTTTTAATATACTATCATTATACAATCACATAAGGGGAAAGAAGAAAAACAAGTTCTTTAGTATTAAGTATGATATATGTATTTTTTTTTTTCGAATTTTTCTAATGCGTAACCGGCGTGAACCTTAACAGTTGAACCTAGGTGAACCACGAGAAAAAAAAATTGCCCGTAGTTCACCTAGGTGAACTGATCCGGTGGACCACGGCTAAGGAGAGAGGAAAAACAGCGACTGAGAAAGAGCCGAGTTAAAAATGAGACGAGTTATGAAAGTGTCAACATTGCAAAAGAGACCAACTAAGAAAGAGCCGAGTTAAAAATGAGACGAGTTGGGAAAGTGTCAAGTTTAAGAAGGAGACCAACTAAGAAAGAGCCGAGTTAAAAAAGAGACAAGTTAGGAAAGTGTCAAGTTTAAGAAAATGACGAAGTCGTCCTAAACGACTCATAGCACTAGGGGTAATTTTTTTATCTCACCGTTGATATCAGAATTAAAAGTGAAATTAAATAAATATTCTTGAAAAATAATTACTTTTGCTTTTACAATTTGATTATGCAGACACCGTTCGAGAATTTAAGGTGCCAAAAACAAGTGACTTGGAATAAGAGAAAAAGAAGTAAGTACTCATAATGATATCATAGCGAGAAATAGTTACGGGGCGAGAGATAGTGACGGGTTTAAAAATCGCCCCCGAGAAGAGATATCTTATAGTCAGATCTCATACAGAAACTCATACTAATATCTAATCAGGTTGCGAGTTTCATTTGCCATTCGATCACGTTGCAATAACTACAAATTGTAGTTTTTATTGTAAGGCATTGAATCAGCGCCTCCTGGTAGAAAACGAGAAGAATTTAAATTTTGTTAAACAAAAAAAATCTCGTTTTCGTTAACGTGTTAAGAGGAAACACTAAGGGTCGACTGAATTGAAAAATATGTATGAAAAGTAGATAAAATCAACGTTTCGTAGTCCCCTGATTCATCCTCCAAAACTGGACCGATTTCATTATTTTGTTCATTAAAAATTAAAGAAAGGCTTTGGCTGTGTCCCTATGTTTTGCTTTTTTTATATAATCTCGTCAAATTTGGAAAAAACAGCGGAAAATCTGGCCAATTTTTGAAGTGAAAACTTCTTAAGCGGCGTTGTACACTTTTTTGTAATGGGTATAAAATGTTAAATTCGCGTCAGGACACGTGACTCGCGTCAGGACACGTGACCTGATCAAAAATTCGTAAGACGGATGGAGAGTAGACAGCCAGCGCGGCGTAGGAGAGGAAGTATCCCCCTCTCTTTCTACGGCGCGGTAAAAATGTATGCTTGCTGTTTCGTTTAGGCGACGTAGGGCGCTTGCGCGAATGTTCGAGTGCTTTTTAATGTAATATAAATTGTCATGTTTGTGTACGATAGCGCAATAAATAAATATTGTATTCTACCACATAAATGATAGTACTTATGTACTGATTATTAAAGCAATTCGTGCCAAATTATTCCCTAACCATTCCAAAATATCAAAAATGCACAACGTTAATATTCAAGTTTTCACTTCTGCCGGCACTCCCGGAGTGCACCCGTCGTTAATTTTAAGGATTATTAAAGGTTCATATCTTTTTTAATAATTGATTTATGAAAAAAAGGAAAACATAAGGACACAGCCAAAGTCTTTCTTTAATTTTTAATGAAAAAAGTTATTAAATCGGTCCAGTTTTGAGGGGTAATCAGGGAACTGCGAGACGTTGATTTTGTCTAATTTTTCATACATATTTTTAAATTCAGTCGACCTTAGTATTTCCTCTTAATGGCCAATGAAACTCGCCCTAGGCATTCCAAATGTCAAGAGTTTTCAGCTGTAAATATAATTTCAAACATAACTACGCATTCCCGACGATTCTCCATTAAAGATACAATCTTGAAACACGTATTCAACATTGCTATTAATAAAATTTAAGTGTGATGATAAAATTGTTACGACAGTCTTAATTAAGACGAAACCACTAAAAGACATATTGAATAACCTACTCAGTATCAAGCACTAGCGTTCATGACACAAATTTATCTTGATGGACTGGTGGATATGTTAATATTGTAATTAGTAGTGATTGACACATCTTAGAATGTACGAGTATGACTATCAAAATAGTAGGGGAAGATGACAACGGCTCGGTGGCCGAGTGGCAGAGCGATACCCGAAGGTCCCGGGTTCAATTCCCAGGTCGGGCAAAATTAATTGTATTTCGGATTTTTCGATGTATAGCCCGGGTTTGTGATCACCAACCCGCATTTAGCAAGCGTGGTGATTAAGCCATTACCCATCAATTGTAGCGATGACTTGATTTCAATGATGGAGGCCTTTGCCCAGCAGTGGGACAGACTGTTATAGTAAACAGCCTATAACTGTTATAGGCTGTTTACTATAACACGTTTTCTTTACTATCTGCAATAACAATATCGGAGTGCCTAGAAGGGCGAATTTTGTACCGGCGTGGTGTTCAGCAATAGGTACAGTCTCCTACAGTTCATACTGCAAGGAAAAATACAAGTCCAGAGAAGACCAGGGCCGTAGAAATGGCAATGGCTACAGAACCTCGCTGAGTGGTACAATCTTAGTACTTCAGAGCTTTACTGAGCCGCAACATCACGGGCCTGAGTGGCCATAATGATAGCTGACCTCCGATAGGAGATGGCACATGAAGAAGAAGAAAATGTAGTGTTCTTATTCACTAGACTACAGACTGTTAATCAATTAAAGCGGCTTTAACATCACTTAAAATCAGCTGAGATAAAAGTCAAGAGCGTACCCGAAATGACAAAAAAGAGACCACAAAGGCAATTTCAAAATAGATACCTAGATAGATAGATAAAACCTTTATACGGACACTGTATATAGATTATAGACACACACACACACACAAAGAGATCTGTGAAGTTGCTTTTCAGTTACATTCAACTACAACGGACAGCAAATAAATAACAGAACTGACGTAAATCGAAACCATTATTCTCTTCTGACTGTTGTGAAGTTAACAAAAGCACAATGCGAATTCGGTCAAGTACGCAAGATCAAAATATGATTGCGATCGTAACTGCTTCGTGCGCGTAGTTGCTCGCATTGTATACAATCACTACTATTATAATAATAACGTGTATATTAAATGTTCATCTTTTATTAGCGGACCTTGAGAAGGGACTGAGATAGATGGGTGGGTACTTGTCACCTGTAATTAGGGTTGCTAACAATTTTTCAGGAAATTAAAGTAAATCTATCGCTAACTAATATAAAAAAAGGATTTGAAGAAAAAATAAAGTATTTTCCAAATTTATTTATTTAAATGTTTAAAAACATATTTCTTTGTACTACTCTTTGCACTATCTAATATTTTTTATTGTTTTATAGCGCGTTCAGAAATTAGTGTTGCGTTTTGTTTCACTTCACCAGAGTTGCCGCACAATTTATAAACGCAGTAAAGAACATGCGAACAGTTTCAAGAAAATAGATCGTAATGTCAGCACCTCAAATATCATAATCACAAACACATTAAGTTGTACTTACTGCGTTCATAACT
Source organism: Eudonia lacustrata (assembly GCA_947562085.1). Taxonomy (NCBI): domain Eukaryota; kingdom Metazoa; phylum Arthropoda; class Insecta; order Lepidoptera; family Crambidae; genus Eudonia; species Eudonia lacustrata. The sequence goes on from OX387323.1 coordinate 17,786,684, forward strand.
TGTGCGGCAGAGAGTCTGAGTATCATTCAGTAATTCAGAAATTAAGTCAACAGGAATATTCCGTTCAAACGCACGCATTAGTCGGAAATAAAGTATTTTCCATACTTTATTTTTATTAAAAAGAATAAAGTATGGCGATGGAAAATAACGTAGGATACGTTATTTTAAAGTATGGTTGGTAACCCTACCTGTTATACCCTGAGTTGAGTGTTCGAAACAGACTGTTTCAAACAGTAATGGCACTACTAACTAAACAAGAGGAAGGAACTATTAATAAAGAGGAGAGGTGAGATTTTTGTCTGTTTGTTTGATTGTATCTTTGGAACTACAGGTCCAATTCCAAAAATTCTTTCACTGATAGAATGGTATATACCTTGTGGGTAACATAGGCATTTTATAAATATAGGCACATTTATAACATAGGCATATTTATAAGTGACAAAAAAGATTTCTTTTTAAAATCTCAAATCCACTCGGACGAACGCAGGTAATTACAAATACATAATTTCGGTATCTCGATGGCGGTCGGCGATTGCTAATGTTAAGCGACTTTAACAAAGGCCGGTCATAAGATGAACTGGTGATGGTGATGATGATACAAGGTTTTAGTTCTTATAAACCAATTAGCCAAAGTTCATCATACTTTCTATGCTTACGTAAGGGAAATACAGAGATGGTGACATTTAAAATAGAAAAAAAAAAAGAAAAAAGTTTGTTCAACTAATTGAATCATACAATGAAAAGATACCTACTTAAGAGCGTTTACGCCGCACACTAGCGCCACTAATGAAAAAAAAAACATATCTAGTAATTAGAGATAGAAAATCAAATTATGCTCAACAAACTATTTGAATGAAGTAATTTAGCATTTTTACGTCACCTAATGAACACCTCACATGTTATGGTTTAGTTAAATAAGACGTTACGGCTACTTTTAACTATAACGCCATATTTAACTAAACCATAACATGTCAAGTGTTCATTAGGTGACGTAAAAATGCTAAATTACTTCATTCAGATAGTTTGTTGAGCATAATTTGATTTTCTATCTCTAATTACTAGATATGTTTTTTTTTCATTGGCGGCGCTAGTGTGCGGCGTAAACGCTCTTAACAGGGTACAACTTTAAATAGCATTAGTTTGTCTAAATCTCTGTATGTCCTTCAAGCATAGAAAGTTTCATTAAAATTGGCTTATTTATTTGTTGTTTGGAATACCGCAATGTTAAATGGTTCTAGTTAAGGCGACGCATTGGAAATTTACGTGGCGGGGATCTTGATTTTTTCCAACAATTACAAAACATATAAAAGTGATATTTGATGACATGATTTTTCATTTAAATGACTTCATTTTACTAGTTGCAGAAACACGATTTGTAAAATAAATGATTTGGAAAATATCAAAGTAACCTCTTATAAAACAGATTTGCATTTTACAAGCAAACCAGACCGATTTAAGCATCTAAATTTTTTAATAGATTAGTCTAACACACTTCAATATGCAAGTTCATTTTTTAAAAATAATTTGTAGTTTTAATTTGAAGGAAAAAAAACAGTTCTTTTTATGGTACGGGGCGCAAACGCTTCGTATTAGATTAATTGTTTAGCGGTGCGTCGCGTCGCCTTAACCCTGTTTTTAACATTTAGCAATCAATTAATATAGAAATTCCTCAAAGATTAGGATTCCGGGTGAATTATATACGCTTTCACCTGCGGCCTTACCGGTCCGTCACTTATTTATTATCCTTTTTTTCCTCTAGTTGATGGCTTCGTGCAATTAGCACATTTAGCTAGTGTCAAAGTAAGTTTTCTTACTAGTTATACATATAAAAAACAATATTTCCTTCCTGTATGATGATGATGAATGATAATAGAAATGAGAAGTGAGAAATGATTATACTCCCAACCCCTTGAGTGTCTCAGTAAAGATGTGGGGCTCTACCAAGACCTCACGCGGACTTCTTGAGAGAATTTGAAAAGGGACGTTGCTCTGTTTTGTTTCATTTGCCAACACTCATGCACGACCACTTTATTACTTGTAAGAAAATTACTTTGACACTGACTAAATGTGCTAATCGCACGAAGCCATCAACTAAAGGAAATAAAAAAACTTTCTAAAGCTTTAATATTCTGAGGTCTTCATATCTATGTGAAGTACCTAAGCAATTGGTTTTGGTTAGTTGACTGGTAATAAGTCAATAGATTAACTTTTTACCGCCAAATCGATTATTTTCAATAGAAATTGTATGGGAATGAAAACTGTGACGTCACTATATTCTTCCGTCAATTTATTGTTAAGCTTTTTAAGCTTAGATGAATGATTGGTCTTGCATTTTAGGTTACAGAAATTCATGCTTAGATACTTGGACGCCCAATGTAACCACAGTGCCATAGAACAATTGAATTTCTATTGTGTCTGGTTTAAGAACAACTAAGTTATGTCAATAAAAAATTAGGTTGATGTTTTAAAGAACTGTCACTTGATTTCGTTTATACGTCTAATGTTCTGCAGTTAAGGCGACGCACCGCTAAACAATAAATCTCATACGTTTTGATACGAGCGTTTGCGCCCCGTACCATAAGAGTAACTGCTTTTTTTCCCTTCAAATTAAAACTACAAATTATTTAAAAAAAATGAACTACAATTTTGAAGTGTGAGTTAAGACTAATCTACTAAGAAAATTTAGATGCTTAAATCGGTCTGGTTAACCTGTAAAATGCAAATCTATGTTTTAAAAGAGGTTACTTTGATATTTTTTTCTCTGTCATAAAAGTTAACAAATCGTGTTTCTGCAACTAGCAAAATGAAGTCAATTAAATGAAAAATCATGTCATCAAATATCACTTTCATATGTTTTGTAATTGTTGGGAAAAATCAAGATCCCCGCCACGTCCAATGCGTCGCCTTAATTAGTGTTGTTGGCAACATCTCTATTGATTACTACAAACAGCTCCAGCTCCACAGGCGTAATTATACAGTTAAACCAAAGTATTGTTTATAGATCATTTCGGAACAATCAATTTGACCTTCATACAGTTAACTATAGCAGAAATGTATGCCATTATGTCTTGTTATCTGTAATTTATTGTAGTTGACCAATCATTTATGTATGATAGATTAAGTCTTTGCGAATTATTATCAGATTTGTCATTACATAATAACTGCCCCCGTGATAGTTTGTGCAAAGATTAATAGTCATGGCTGATGTATTAATCATTGCAATTTAATAGACTTACGTATACTATAATTATACAAATAGTATTTTATGGCTTATTTTTGATTGTAGGTTAAGATGTGTGTTTGTTTGTCGTTTTTTTTTATAGTTAAGGCATAGTCTATGGTTAAATTGTTGACAACTATGAAACGTGCTTCACTTATAATATTTGGTTTATATAAAAAGTATACAACATACAACGCCAAGAAAAATATAAGTAATAAAAGACTATATTTGCTGATGCTGATTGCTGATGTTCGATAGATAGATAAATAAAACTTTTATTGCACCACTATAAAAGATAAACATGAACAAAAGCAAATAAATTAATAAGTAACAATTTGGCGGTCTTAGCGATTTCTTCCAGACAATTTGTTATTGACCGAACCAGACAATGTTATTGTTTTCAAAATACAGAATTATGAGATTTCTCTAATAAAAAGAGATCGAGATACACTGTCTCTATTTAAATGATTATCTTTTTCATTTACTAAGGTACGTCTATGAAATTAAATAAATAATTAAATGTTTCCCACACTCACACCAATTATTTAGCCCCAAGAAAAGCTTCCAATTATATACTTATTATACATAGGAAACAATTTAGAAAAACAGGTATTTCTAAATTGATCCGACCCTGGATCGAACCCGGGACCTCAGAGATGGCGACACCATGAAAACCGGTGCGCAAGCCACTCGACCAAGGAGGTCGTCGCTTAATTAAGTATACTTATTAAGCGACGACTAAATTTTTACTAAAAACAAATAGATTTTCAATAAATAGCGTTTTTCGAAATTCCTGACTTGAGTCCAGAGGATCACGCAGTATTTCCCAACCACTATTTCCGCATCCCTTTTGCTTGTATGCAAATCGACAGTGAGCGTGTTTCATAGTTGTTAAGTTAAGTTAAGTTTTCTGACTACATTTACTGTTTTCATAGACATGGATCAGCGACGAGCGCTTTAGGTTTGTGTTGTGATCTTGCCACTTAAGCAAACTTTGGCAATGCCAGGTCACCGGACGGGTGACCGACTTCAAATTTTCTTTGAGTCCCACTCGTGGATATCTTTTCAACGCCATTTTTCAAATTGTGATTTGTTCGCAACAAAAATTGTATAGAACTAAATAAATAAAACTAAACTCTTTTTCACTATATTATTAAATGAAGTGTATTGATTGTTGCAACTTTTAAGTGGATATATTTAAATGAAAATGAATATGAATTATTATGACCTTCGTATGCCCCAATTCCTTCCAATTAGATCATTATTAGTTTCTTTCTTTATTTAACATCCTAGTTTCTTTAGAGTATTTAATATTAACAACTATTGTGTAAGTACCCGATAGGTACCTAACTATATGGTATCGGCACAGTTGCATGCGTCATGATCACGGATGAAAAACATGGTAGTTAATAATCCCGTTAAAAGAGGCCAAATTACATGATGCTATTTGCTAAGACGCTTTGATAGCGCGATTCAGAAAACGTATAGCACCACGCCATCTAGTAACAAATATTAGAACTAACTTATTAATATTTACATGCGGCTTCAATACCAGCAGTAAGAAAAGATCAGTTAAAAAAAAAGTGACAATGATAGCATAATTTTAAGTTATATCCCAATTACTATCTAGTTGCAGAAAAGCATTGTTACGATCGCTTTCTTCGTACGCATTGATTTAAAATAAGCACCTCACTCAACCCCACGTTATGTATTGCGCGTAATGTGACAGGACAGGCGAGTCAAATGTCACAGAATCGTGACTGGCGCCCGCAAATGACACGGGAAGTGACAGCCGTGTTGTAGGGCTGCCGCCTTCTAACAGAGCGAACTAATCACCTATATCATTTGTATTATTAGGTATGAAAAAGTACACTGTATAAAAAGTTAAGTATTTACATACAAATTTTATTGCTTTCAATGATCGATATTTCTATTACATACACTAAAAAATCGTTATTTTGTTTTTAAACAATGAAAAAATGTGATATAAATTAATAAATAAAAATAACTTTTGTGTACCTAATAATTAAATATATTATATTTTTTTATATAATTTTATATATATATAAGTATATATATTTATATATAATATATAAAATAAAACAAATATATATTTACATACATACATACATACATACAGGATGTTTGGTAATATGTGTATATTCCCGAAACGTTTCCTTTTTTTACAATTTCCCATTTTCTGACATAGCATAGTATCTATATATACATGTTAACATGGGTAAGTTTCGGGAATATACACATATTACATCCTGTATTTAAATATACATATATTTTTGTATTATTTTATTTGGATTTTTACTTTTTATAAATACTTATTTGAGTTTTTATATGTTCTATTCAATCCAATTTTCTATTTTTTATTTATATGATTGTGATTTTAATTAATTGTTTTTATTTTATTGGTAATTTTATTGTTAATTATTTTACTTTTAATTATTATCGTGGTATTGCTTTACATGTTGTCTGCACATGCCCGTGGAGTTACAGCATACCAATGTTACTGTGTCCTTGTTTGTTTTATTGTATTCTGTTGTAACTCTGTTAAGTGTAGCTAATAAATAAATAAATAATTATAGAGTTCAACATAATAGTCCAAAATAGCGTACAATACTTTATTTTAAAATAACGTTGCCAACCCTTGCCCGTAATATAATATAACTACTGACTGATAGTTGACAAATGTTTGTTTGTTGTTAGAAACGTTTCAAACTTTAATTTAAACTTTATTTTTAAGATTTAAGGTTCATATTATGTTGAAGTTGTTGATGCTATCTAATGTTTTTTCAGATTTTGTTATTCGAAATTTAAATGTACCTATAGGTATGAATGAGCAAACAGGACCACTTTCGAGATGCTTTTTGGTTCCGGATCCTTTAGCTAGTTAGTACTACATTATTGATCAAAGGTGGCAGGGCTTGTCGTAAGCTAAAGAGAAAAATCTTAAGTTTTCCTGATATTGATCTTATCTGATCTAAGTCTGTTGCCATAACAACAATGATAGTAGCATTGTTGTGTTCCAACAGTAACTTAGTATAATTATCACGACAATTATTGACTTCTTATATTACTTATATTTACTTATAAATATCTGCTGATGATATCTCATACAAAATTAATCATCAGATATTTTTTTCAATTTTATAACTAGCAGTGAATATAGCAATAATAAAAACTCAAAATATTTGTAGGTACTTTTTTTAAAAAAAAGTACCTACAAATATGTGTTTGTTCCCTGCGGAACCGGCTAAGGTCATAGACCATGCTGCCATGTCATTAGTTTCTTAAATTCATTAGTACTATATGTAATAAACTATATATGATGATGATGAATGATAATATAAATGAGAAGTGAGAATGAGAATGATATACCCCCCAACCCCTCGAGTATCTCAGTAAAGAGAAGTGGCGCTTTACTAAGTCCTCACACGGAATTCTTGAGAAAATTTGAAAAGTGCCGTTGCATTGTTTTGTATCATTTGCCAACACTCATGCACACTCATGAACACTTAACTGTTAATAATCCACCATTATTTCACATTATTATTCGACATAATACCAATTTTAGAAAATAAAACAAAACCGCCAAGAAGTCCAGCCTGCATTTAACCAGCGACTCCAACGACAGATGAAGCTAGTAGACAAATTGTCTATGACGACTAAAGTCGTTAGAGTTAAGCCTACAAGTTACAACAGTTGCCAGTCGAATGCTATGCCGCGTCAGTTCAGTTGCGAAAACCAACATGTCAAGGTTGTACGTCAGCGTCCAAAATTATGCCGACTCGGAAAATCAGGGGTCATTAACCTTGCCCACTTCAATAGCATCATTGTATCAATTAAGCTAATGTGGCAATGACACGGTTGCTTGTAATTTAATTTGTGCATTTGCGTAAAGATATAACGGTACTTTAATTTTATTTTAGTATTATTAAACTAAATTATCTTCTAGTTTCGTTTTTTTTATTCGAGACACGCTTGCGTGATGTTATCCCCTCTTAAGTCAAAGTTAGAGTATTTTTTTTTATTTTATTCAAATAAACTTTAGAAAAGTGCTTTTGAATCATCCATTCAAACATTTTTTTTTACCTACTACCCATTGAGGACTCTATTTTTTGGCTGTGGAGAAGAATGGGCGCAAGGAGCTCCACAGCTTTAATATGATTCTAGAAACATATTATGAGGATGTTTGGTCACTATATGGTTTGAGGAAACATCCAATTTTGCTGAAAAATTTTCCTTTTCCAAAAAATAAATAAAAGAGTTACCTCTACTAAACCCGTAGCGGATAACTTTTTTCGAAATTTATAGTTTCATTTTTATAGTAAAAGTTCCTAATATTAATCTTGTTGTTATTAATTTGAATCGACCCGAGGGCGATCAAAACTGTGATTTAAATACCAATTTTTGCTAGATTACTTATCGTTTTAAAAAAATATATGATTCGAAATAATTAAAAGTTTTTTTTAAACATACATCCAAATAAGAATTGTTATGATATAATATTATTAAAATCTTATGCCTTTTATGCCTGCCAATACATTTGATTAAAAATTTCTTCAAAGTAAATTAAACTGACTGGGAGCGTCGACCACGGGTGCGTCCACCACTGGGGGCGTAAGCCACGGAGCCGGTATAATACTGAGATGTGATCCTTTTATACTTTTGAAATGTTTATTTACTGGCCCTTTTATGAAAAACTACAATTTCACTCGCAACTTTGTCCGCGTGGTTTTGAGATTTCAAACTAAACTCTTTTGTATAATAATATCTTTGTTACCCGCAAGGAATGTAACATTCGATCAGTGAAAGAATTTTTATTCCAAATATTCCCCTCCACAAACAAACAAACAAACAAACAAAGTCACACCCTTACCTTTTTTAGGGTTCCGTAGCCAAATGGCAAAAAACGGAACCCTTATGTATTCGTCATGTCTGTCTGTCTGTCTGTCCGTCCGTATGTCACAGCCACTTTTTTCCGAAACTATAAGAACAATACTGTTGAAACTTGGTAAGTAGATGTATTTTGTGAACGGCATTAAGATTTTCACACAAAAATAGAAAAAAAAAAACAATAAATTTGGGGGGTTCCCCATACTTAGAACTGAAACTCTTTCACTGAATTTTTTTCATCGAACCCATACGTGTGGGGTATTTATGGATAGGTCTTCAAAAATTATATTGAGGTTTCTAATAACCCGTAATTTACCTTTCATTCAATCAACTCAAATATAAAAAAAACCATTTAATTTCATAAACATAAACGAACTCAAGAACTTTTTTTTATGTTACTTGCTGCTACGGAACCCTTCATGGGCGAGTCCGACTCGCACTTGGCCGTTTTTTTATTATTAGTATAGATAGATAGATAGATAACGTCTTTATTTGGACACTATAGACACACACAATATACAACCGTAAATAAAAAAAAACAACAATTACACTAAACATAATTTCATAAGGTAAGGTATAAGGTCTATTGTAATTACTAACAATCTATGGAATTATTCTGAAATAAATACTTATTATTATTATTATTATAACACAAGTATTAAAAATACAAAAATGTGTGTGTGCCGCAGCATCTCAAAAGGGTCGTTGCTCAGCGTGGTATTCACTCGCATAGCTAGTGAATCGCTGATTTTCAGCAACAACCAGGAGTGACCACAAGGACGGTGCCCGTAACAATTATCAGTAAAGTGCCCATGAGCGTAGCCTTGACCGTGTTGTAAAAAAATATTAAAATTTGTAAATAAAGATTTTTTAATGTACTTATAAGCTGTGCAGTGTATATTATATATAGTAGTATAGATATAGATAATGCAGGTTTAGTTTTCGGTGGGACAAAACTCTAGCTTTTCAGTGCAGATTTATAACGCGCAACGACCCGGTTCCTACCTAAGCTGGTCAAACTCCCTCCATTAGATATAATTGTCGACAACATCTTAAATCCACTTTCATTTAGCTGCATAACTATAACAAACCAGTTGCATGGAAAAACTAGATTACGGAATACGGACATGCATATCGGCCTAGTATTAAGAGCGCTTGATTTATCATACTAACATTATGTGTACGTCACTACAGAGGGCCTCGATGGCGCAGTTGTTAAGGCAACGCACTGCTAAACCATAAATCTCATACGTTTTGATACGAGCGTTTGCGCCCCGTACCATAAGAAAAACTGTTTTTTTTCCTTCAAATTAAAACTATAAATTATTTAAAAAAAAGTGAACTACAATATTGAAGTGTGTGTTAAGACTAATCTACTAAGAAAATTTAGATGCTTAAATCGATCTGGTTAGCCTGTTAAATGCAAATCTACGTTTTAAAAGAGGTTACTTTGATATTTTTTTCTCAAATCGTGTTTCTGCAACTAGCAAAATGAAGTCAATTAAATGAAAAATCATGTCATCAAATATCACTTTCATATGTTTTGTAAATGTTCTGCGAGTGCTGAAGATAAGCAACTTCGCAAAGGCCGGTCATCGGATGGATGACCAAAAATGTATCATCTCGAGCTCCTCCGTGATTCACGTTGGTGGATTGCACGTTAAAGGATGGCACTTCCCGTCTGCTTTAGCAGTCGTTAACAATCACCAATCCGCAATGGGCCTTCATGGTAGTTTATGGCCCATTCTCCCTATCCATCCATAGGAAAGGCTCGTGCCCCAGCAGTGGGGACATAAAATGAGCTGATGATGAGAGGGCCTATACTAGTGTGTAGTGTCATTCATCTCCATCTCACTAGTAGAAAAGAAATGATATAGACTGATAGTAAACAGCCTATGACTGTCCCACTACTAGGAAAAGGCTTCCATCATTGAAATCATTCAATCTTATTGATTTGTCCTCTATTGTGGATAATAATACTACATAACATATACAATAATAAAAATAAACATGGATATAATCAATCACACTAATATTATAAATGCGAAAGTTTATGTGTATGTCTGTATATTTGTTCCTTCATCACGCTGCAAAGGATGGATGGATTTGGATGAAATTCGGCATACAGATAGTTTACAACCTGGATTAACACATAGGATAGTACTACACACTATAAATATACTAAAAACGACAATTTAATTTTCCAATACAAAATGGTTTGTTTGTTTTGTTGTCATGGAAACCAAAGAGAATTGAGACTTGATGGAAACTGCGGTACGAAGTCCGCCGGGTCCACTAGTAAAATATAATATAGCCTATCATTGCGATAACTTAAGTGACAGAAAGTGATCCTTTTGACATCGATCACGTTAACAAAACAAAAATTATTATGGCATTGAAGCAACGGCTCCTGGCGACATACGAGAAGAGTTAAAATTCTGTCATACAGGTAAGGTAGCATGATGACGGATAGTAAACGAACATCACACTTTTTTTAAACAGGTAAACACTTGGCTTACATATCACCTGATGTTAAGTGATAAAAAGGCCGAAGGTCAAAGGTGGTAGCGCACTTCACCCAGAATCTTCAACTACTGAAGTAGTGGCTAATAAGATATTAATATATAATTAAATTAAATTTTTACTTTTTATTTCCAAGTGCTAATTGCTGCTAATTAGCACTTGAAAATAAAAAGTAAAAATTTACTATAGCGTTGTGTTATCTTTGTGGTATTTCATCTGCAAAGATGAATCTGCATAACCATCGGTTGTAATTAGTAATTACCGTTGGATAGATGGCGCACTGTGCCGCTATTAGCACTCAAAAAAAATTAAAAAGCAGTGACAAAATTCAGCGCTTACGTCAGCCTTCCCGGTAGCATAGCGGTCAGTGCAGCAGCCCGGATTGCGGAAGACCCAGGTTAGATTCCTGGCTGTGTCGGGTAAGCGTTTAATTTTTTCACTGTATTTTATAAATTTCATAAATATATAATTAAATTAATTAATTAATAATAATAATGATCAATAATTAATTAATAATTAATAGATATTAATCTCTAGCTGCCGGAACACAACAATGCTACAAACATTGATGTTATGGTATGACGACATGTTACGATAAGATGGTGAGTACACAAACATGTACCCCCCGCTGGGAATCAGACCCGGGACCTCTAGGTCTAAGCCGATGGTCTTAACCACTAGACCACAGTGGTTACATGGAATTGAAGCTCCTGGCGACATACAAGACATTTTGCCATAGAAATTCTCGTTTTCGTTAAAGTGATCGAATAGCGAATGAAACTTGAGCAAGGCCCTCTGCACTCCTTCTTCATATGAACTTTAACAATGCCTATAGTAATGTTACACTCTTCCGTGCGCGTTATGTCAGCAATGCCCATAAAAATGGGCACAAAGGATTTCCTTTACGTATTAATGAAGTTATAGATTATACCGTGTTAATCATAAGACCGTTTCATATAATACATATTTTACGCAAACATTACATGTTTACAACTTCGCTGTCCAAATGTTATAACAATTAAGACAATAATAATTGTAATGTCTCACACATGCATTGACTCACGGGACAGGGAATTTATTAAAATGAAAAATACCTAAGAAAACACAATGACAGTGTTGAAACATACTTATTTTAAGAAAGGGCTTTTTTCTTACTTTTTTATTATTGGCCTTCATCTTACTACTAGAAAGAATAAAAATTCATATTCACAGGCAAAAGATCAGTATTCACAACCAAGAAATCTAAGACACAAAAATAGACTGGCTCATCCCTTTACTAAACTCCATATGGTTAGCTCATCCACTCATCACATGTTAATTAAAATATTTAATAAAATACCTACTGCATTTTAAAAATATTTCTAAAGATAGAGTTTTATATTAAGTAAAAAAAAATATTTAGCAGAGAATTGTTTTTATAGTTTACTAGAGTTTTTTTAATAGTTAAGTTATGTAAGTATATTACGTATAAGTTAAAGAGCCGATCTCAAGAATTCGTGTTAATTAAGATTAAGTTTAAATTTATTAAATAATCAATTATGTTTATTGTTGCAACGCCCTTGCAGGGCCATGTTTGGGACTTAATACTGTTTTTATAAAATCTTTGTACAACATGATGCAATAAATACCTATGACTATGACTACTTGATGGTAAGTCATTTACGATGGTGGAAGCGCACTTTAACCAGATTTCCCAGTCACTTCAGTCACACAAACAGTTCAGGAACTACCCCCAACTGTCCAAACTTAACAATGCTGTTGATTTTGTTGTTAAAGTATAGTCTATCCGGCGGCGTAAGGGCTAAGAGCCATAAAGATAAGCTAATTAGCCATCTATTGTAAAAACAGCATAAGTGATTACTTATGTATCCTTAAAGCTAACGTAAAATGTTTGTGTTAAGGTTCAATATCGAACGACACGACTAAAATTGCAAATATAATAACAAACATTGGAGGGTAGGGTTGCAACAATCGGGAAATTTCTAACTAGTATTACGTTGGAACTGATTTAGTGATTACGTGTATACGCTATTTAACTGTTTTGCTAAAAATGTTTCGTCCGTGGGAAGATAAAAAGGAAATCGGCAGTACAAGTGTTCGGACTTATTTAAATAGTGAAAGTAAGCAAATAGTTAAGAATGTGTACAATGTAGTAATATTTATGTTGTATTATTTTTACTCTTGTTACATTTTTGACAACCCTATGCAGAAGTGAGGATGTCTTTTGTTTAAGAAGAATTAAAGCAGTTTAAGCTTTAATAGAAGGTCTTTTGGGTCGAATCTCATTTCGTCGTATTACGACTTATCACCTTTCGAAATAAAAATGCCATTGTAATAAGTTTTATGGGTCCTAGCCCTTACGCAGCCGGATAGACTATAACAGGCAGATAATTTGGTGGTATATGGTCAGGCGAACTTGCAACAAGCATTAGTACCCACCAAACCATGTATATACCCTAGCAGGGAATCAAAATCGTAACTCTAGACTCTGAGACCGGTACAGGAACCACTAGACCTCATAGGCTGTTAAAAGTAATTACTAACTAATTTATTCTTAGTCCTAATCTCAGGATGAAACGATACGGTTTTATAGCAGCCATCTACAATAATGTTGCACCACATAATGAGTGTTGTAAATACTCTCCAGCGTCGTAAAGCAATCACTTACAATCGTTTATTGTTTTCTAAAGTTAAAGCGCACATTAAACATTGAAATGAAACTCTTTAGACGAACCTTACATCATACAGGTTATTAAATTGTAGTCTATTCCCAGTATGACCACATTAAGCATTAAACGGAACGCAACCGATTAATAGTAGTGGCGTGTGCGTCGGGTCGTTACGTTCCCTAAAATATGGTTGAGCGAAGCGATGGCTGATTCATATGTCATGCTCGTGAACGGGTGCTGCCTGTGGAGGCTGGTCTGCTCTTGCATACTTATCTTATTTTTAGTATTATTAATTATAGTTTGACTTTGTTTTACCTAAACAATTTTTGACTTTTACTAGAGTACTGTAGTGGTGCTGTATGACATTGTGGAAATTGAAACTTTTACATAATTATCTGATGTAAATTTGTTAACTTACATTTTTTATTTTAACAGCATTGTCCTACAGATAACAAACAGCGTTGCGTTAAATAGTTCATTAAGTTTTTATTTAGAGTATCTTGAGTGTGTCATGCTCTCTTTACTGTCTCTGCGGTGGTGGCGTGTGCGTCGGGTCGTTACGTTCCCTAAAATATGGTTGAGCGAAGCGATGGCTGATTCATATGTCATGCTCGTGAACGGGTGCCGCCTGTGGAGGCTGGTCTGCTCTTGCATACTTATCTTATTTTTAGTATTATTAATTATAGTTTGACTTTGTTTTACCTAAACAATTTTTACTTTTACTAGAGTACTGTAGTGGTGCTGTATGACATTGTGGAAATTGAAACCTTTACATAATTATCTGATGTAAATTTGTTAACTTACATTTTTTATTTTGTTTTTTTACATGTTGTGGTTGTCTTATATATATTTTTTGTGTTTATTTGTAATGGAAAGTGTGGCATTTTCCAATATTTTTGACGCTGTAAGGGAGAAAAGAGCTGGACACTTGCTGAGTTTCTTGCCGGTTCTTCTCAGTACAAGATCTCCCGCCCAGAGTAGATTTACGAACCGATGGCATAATGACATTCACAAGAGCTACTTGTAGCCTAAACTGAATAAATGATTTTGAATTTTGAATTTTGAATTTTGAATTGAATAAATAATTGACTGCGGCATATTCTCCTAAGCTGTGCCTCCTGTGCTGTCTGATGCTTTCCTACTCACGAAGGTTTCTACACCTTCATGGTCTTACCGCTGCTGGGCAAAGCCTCTCCCCTAGTCCCCTATTCCCCAAGCCACCTCATGAAGTGGCTTGGGGAATAGACAAGTGGAGGGACCTACTGGCATGCCAGTAGGTCTGGTGAGCATCCAAGTCATCTTATCGGAAGACCAGCGTCTTGGCATTACTGAAATGCTACGCCATATGCTGAGAAGAGGCCCTTTCAGTACCTTATTATTGTATTAAGGAGGTTTTATAGGCCCCATTTTTTGTGATACTGAATAAATACTTCACTATTTCTATCTTGTTACCTTTTTTCTGGGCCGACATCGGCGGCGTTCTTTAGGAATCTAATGTTATAAATAAATTTTGAGACGACTACATTTAGTGGGGATTGCATAGATCCTGCCAGGATGCCTATCATACTTAATATGCCTATTTCTGCAGCCAAGCAGTGTTCTACAATTTTTTCTTCCGGTTTGAGATCAAGTGACAGTACTGGACAAAGACACGTTACAGCGGATGCTTCAAGGTCGGCAGTGCGCGAATTATTCACATGTTTATTTAATTTAACCAAAGAGAATGGCAACACTGCATTTGCGGTAACCAATTACAATGAGGTGGAACGCGGAATTGATGCTCGTTTGCCGACTCAGTCGAATTAAAAGTATAAAAAATCAGTGTTCTAATTTTAAATTTTAATAGGTCAATGAGTAACATAGTAACATGAAGCTGTAGATATAATGAAATAAGTATTTTAATTATCATAAAGGAGGCTGACTACACCATCCACCTTTTTCATATCTCTTATATTTCATCGGCTATGGCTACGAATATGTATAGATTCTACGCCATTTGCCGCTACAAAGGGCATCGTAGACGCATCGTAGCTAATAATATATCGTAACAATTAGTGCCATTCTGATACAGCTAGATACATTATATAGCCAGCCACATAGATTGCAGTCTGTTGCTTCACCGACCTTCAGGGTCTTGCATCTCCGTTTGTCTGTTCTATCGTAAGTTGTAATTGATTCAAGATCTTATGTAATCCACTTATATTGTGTAGTAAGATTAAGCGCCCGATCTACGATTAATGTTGTTTGTAACAAACCGTGCTTCGAAGTAAATACTCCTTTTTATGTTTTATACTTTTTCTAATTTTCTTTTTATCATTTTATTTTGTTTTGCTTGTTTGTTAGCGTAGTCGTGGCCTTTTGATTGATAACGTGGTTGCTGACTGACTTGGTATGTTTTATGGTATTATTTTCATATTCTTCTTATTGTAATTAATTTTACGTTTTACTTTGCTTCTTATTCCTAAACTAGCTGTGCTCGCGACTTCGTCCGCGTGGAATAGTGACTTTCGGCAGCATTTTTATTTTTTTAGGCTCTTTTCCCGTTTTTGCAACATTTTTCACTGATGCTTCGCTCCTATTGGTCGCAGCGTGATGTTATATAGCCTAAAGCCTTCCTCGATAAATGGACAATCCAACACAAAAAGAATTATTCAATTCGAACCAGTAGTTCCTGAGATTAGCGCGTTCAAACAAACAAACAAACAAACTCTTCAGCTTTATAATATTAGTATAGATGCAGTCCACCTTTTCCTTTTCGCCTCCTTCCGTTTTACAATCCGTTTGATTGTTTTTCGCAGTTTCAATTGTTTTAGTAAAACCACAGAAGAGAATACTTTTTACGAATCATCAGTGTTTATTTTACAAAAATACAAATTTAAATTTGAGTTATGGTTCAGCTATAGAAATACTGCGATTCCGGAGCCATCTCATTATTATTATTACATAAAAAGGCGACGCATAGCTAAACAATAAATCTCATACGGAGCGTTTGCACCCCGTACCATAAGAAAAACTGTTTTTTTTTTCCTTCAAATTAAACTACAAATTATTTTTAAAAAGTGAACTACAATATTGAAGTGTGTGTTAAGACAAATCTACTAAGAAAATTTAGATGCTTAAATCGGTCTGGTTTGCCTGTAAAATGCGAATCTATGTTTTAAAAGAGGTTACTTTGATATTTTTTTGCTCTGTTATAAAAGTTGAAAAATCGTGATTTTGCAAATAATAAAATGAAGTCAATTAAATGAAAAATCATGTCATCAAATATCACTTTCATATGTTTTGTAATTGTTCGGAAAAATCAAGATCCCCGCCACGTAAATTTCCAATGCGTCGCCTTGAACAAAGTCATAATCAACCATAGTCTAATCGTATTAAAGTATCTCCTAGCGCCAATGCTACAAGCTCCTAGGACATCTTCAGCTAGTTATTACTACTACACGTAAGCACACAATAGTTTCGGAGTAGTTAACTCCGAAACTATTGTGTGTGTATTCTGCCGCTGCTGCAGTCACATAAATTGGCCACTCTCTTGCTCGACCTTCGGGCGTAAGGTTGCCAATACTTTTAATATATTTATTGAGGAAGCTAATATTAGGTCCTTACCTATGAAATTGACGTTTTTTTCTCACTTATAAATAGGTTTACTTCACTTCTTTACTTCTAAAAGTCAATTGTTGTTAATATTATTATACACTTTTAATTAGGACTATGTAATGGCTTGGCTTCAGTAATAACAATGATTATTAATTTTGTGTCTTTATCGCCCAATTTTTTTTTTAATTGACTACTTTTTTTGTTCGCGGAAATGTCCTTTGAAGAGACTTGACTTTGTTTATTTTTAATGTCTGCTATATTTAGCTAGTGAAACAAACACACTACTCTACAATTTTTATAGTGTTAACATAAATAGTTGCTAAGAAAATTTAAAAAACGTTAGTATGAAAAATAAAATTTTATAAAAATTTTTCATACAAAACGTCAATTTCATAGGTAAGGACCTAATAATAGTTTAATTACTGTTCCTACAGTTTGTCTGCATTTTACTGAATGATAAATTGATAAGTGATGATAAGGCTGAAAGTGGAAGTGCACTTCACCCGTAATCCTGAACTACTGAGAAAATCGCTATCTTATGCCTAACTATTAAGTACACAACAATATTACTACTATGTATGTATGTATGTATGTATGTATGTATGTATGTATGTATGTATGTATGTATGTATGTATGTATGTATGTATGTATGTATGTATGTATGTATGTATGTATGTATGTATGTATGTATGTATGTATGTATGTATGTATGTATGTATGTACGACCTCCTTGGTCGAGTGGTATGTACACCGGTTTTCATGGTGTCGCCATCTCTGAGGTCCCGGGTTCGATCCCCGGTCAATTTAGAAAGTTTTTCTAAATTGTCTCGGGTCTGGGTGTTTTCTATGTATAATAAGTATGTATTTAAATATTTTAAGTATGTTTATCTACACTAATGTTGTAACATTCTACTTATGTTTCCAATACTTGACTTATAATTACTACTGTTATAGCGCAGACAACAAAACACTCAATTTAAGCAATTTCACATGATGGTATAATATCCACATCGATATCGTAATAGTAGTTTATGCAACTGTCATATAATGAAGGGTATTAAAACACGAGTGTGAGTTTATGAAACGAGCGCAGCGAGTTTCATAATAGTAACGAGTGTTTTAATACCCGTGTTATATGCAGTTGCATACACTACTTTATCTTCACTAATGCAATTAGTCAAACAACAATAGTAAAAGCTGACAATAGTTTATTTATAATAATTGTTCAAATTTTGGATGGTACAATTTTGAAAGTTAATGTTAATTATTGATCCAGCAGCTGTAGCGGTCGCGGGGCAAGCAGTAGAGCTCGTAGACGGAGTTGGAATATTTATAATTACTTCATTCGTCTTGTTTTCTATACTGTTCAAGATCGTATTTGAGACTTGAATTTTATTCATTAAAGACTCATCAATGTAGCTTTCAGCCACAATAGAAGACTTCCACCCCCCGTGTCGTTTTAGTGCGGTCAAATCACCACCGCTATCTATTCAAAATTCAAAATTCAAAATCATTTATTCAGTTTAGGCTACAAGTAGCTCTTGTGAATGTCATTATGCCATCGGTTCGTAAATCTACTCTGGGCGGGAGATCTTGTACTGAGAAGATCCGGCAAGAAACTCAGCAAGTGTCCAGCTCTTTTCTCCCTTACAGCGTCAAAAATATTGGAAAATGCCCTATCATAGCAGAACACTTTCCATTACAAATAAACACAAAAAATATATATAAGACAACCACAACATGTAAAAAAACAAAATAAAAAATGTAAGTTAACAAATTTACATCAGATAATTATGTAAAGGTTTCAATTTCCACAATGTCATACAGCACCACTACAGTACTCTAGTAAAAGTCAAAAATTGTTTAGGTAAAACAAAGTCAAACTATAATTAATAATACTAAGCAGAGCAGACCAGCCTCCACAGGCGGCACCCGTTCACGAGCATGACGTATGAATCAGCCATCGCTTCGCTCAACCATATTTTAGGGAACGTAACGACCCGACGCACACGCCACCACCGCAGAGACAGTAAAGAGAGCATGACACACTCAAGATACTCTAAATAAAAACTTAATGATCTATTTAACGCAACGCTGTTTGTTATCTGTAGGACAATGCTGATAAAGGCTGTCATATCAGTATAAAAAGTATAAAAAATAATTTTAATAAATTGATTCAAATATAATATGTGATTTTTATTATAACCAGGCTGTTTTATCATCTAAATATTCTTTGACTGTATAATAACCTTTTATAAGTAATAAATACTTCACATGTTTTTTAAACTTATCTAAAGGTAAATCTAGTACAGAATTTGGTATTTTATTGTAATAGTGTATACCTTGCCCCAAGAAAGAACCAAGTACCTTCTGTAACCTGAACAGTGGCATTACAAGTTTTGTCTTATTTCTAGTATTGAAATTGTGTACGTCACCGTGTTTAGTAAAGGAGTTGATGTTGCAACGTACAAAAACTATACAATTATAAATATATTGAGATGCAACTGTCAGGACATCAATCTCCTTAAAAAGATTTCTTAGGGAAGTTAGTGATCCTAGTTTATAGATTGCTCTTATTGCTCGTTTCTGTAAAATGAATATAGTTTCAATATCAGCCGCTGTTCCCCACAGTAGGACGCCATACGACATGACACTATGAAAATAACTAAAATAATCTGTTCTAGCAGTTTCAACGTCTGTTAACTGCCTAATTTTTCTAATGGCATAAGCAGCAGAACTGAGTTTACCGGCCAATTTCGATATATGAGGATTCCATTGAAGTTTTGAGTCAAGGGTAATGCCTAAAAAGACTGTAGAATCTACCAAATCTAATTGATCACCGTTTATTCTAATATTGGTTGGTTCATTTCTGACATTTGGTAATATAAATATAATACATTTTGTTCTCTTAGCGTTAAGCTGTAAATTATTAATAGTAAACCAATGGAGTACCTCTGAAAGAGCTTTATTTACATTTTCATAATTAGTCCTACACCTAGTCACATTAAAAATGAGTGAAGTATCATCTGCAAATAATACAATTTCACAGAAATTCTCTACAAAGAATGGTAAGTCATTAATATAAATCAAGAACAGAAAAGGACCAAGAATCGACCCTTGTGGAACTCCCATTTTTACATGAGAACCAGATGATTTAGTAACATTTATATCGACAGTTTGAGTTCTAGAGCTGAGATATGACTGTATTAAATTTAGTGCAAAATCTTCGAGACCGTAATAATGTAGCTTCAACACTAGAGTCCGGTGCTCAACGCAATCAAAAGCCTTGGACAAGTCGCAAAAAACTCCAAGAGCATTTTGAGACTTCTCCCAGGCATCAAATATATGTTTTATTAGAGCAACGCCTGCATGCTATGAGAAGGGTCGCCGAGGTGCGCCGGAAGCAATGCCCCGTGTACAACGCTGGGTTAGGCAGATTCAAAAAACTTGCGATAGTTTTTCCCAGAGCACAAAATTTATTAATACCAGTTCTTTGATCGACGCACTTCCCCGATCTATAGCTCAAGAAAAAGGCAGGGTTTCGACAGGGGGTGGGTCGAAGTTCCATGTATTTTTTACATACGGCATAGCAGTTGCCCGTCACAACGAAAGAACGATCTATTTTCTTTTTTGTTTTCGAAACTTTCACCATGATTGTGCTGTCGTCTATGTTAGAGACTTCATCGAACTGGATGTTGTATAGCTCTTGCCTTCGGCATGCCCCCATTATGCCGAAGATTAGTGCAACTTGTAACAATAAACGATATAATAAGCTTGAGGTACATAGCCAAGGCAAAAACTATGATTTATGAAGTAGTAAAGTGTAGGTACCTACTACCTAATTTATACACAAAGCGCTTAAACGGAGTGTCTAGATAACTTGCGTGTGTAGTACGTAAGTACTAGGTAGATTAAATAACAGAACTAAAATACACTTACCTTTTCAAAAAGATACAAAATATCTGGTGAATCTTTCAGGAACATCTTTATTTGACCTGATGTAAACGTCAAGGACTTTTTTTCCTTGTGTCCTTCTGAACTGCGTTTCAGGAACGCTATGACTTTTGAATACTTCGTGATATCAATATTGTTGTAGATACTCAGTGTGGACTTGAGCATAGAATATTTAGCCCACATAGAAGATGGCTTGAATTTGTCGGAGAGGTCTTTGAGATACACAAGAATGACATTTTCAGAAAATGATGTAGTTTTCTTTCGATCTTCCATGCCAAAAAGTTATTATATTCTTTTTCATATAATTTTCTAGATTTTTCTGGCAAAAGATTGTGAGTTACTTTTGTTGCCAATTCTAGAATATCCGGAGGCGTACAAATATCATCGTCGCTGTCCATTTTTAACTTTTAATTTGTATTTTAAAAACAAAACACATTGCGAAACATTAAATGCACGCGTACGTGTATTGTCACAGTGAACTTGCCGCCATTAAAATCTAACCAATGAGAGCGAGCGCGCGCTGTTCTTTTTTTATTTAATTGGCACAAGATCTTACCAAATAGTTTTGTGTATGTAAGTTTAGTAGTTTCGACGAAGTTTTCACGTATAACCCAACTGTTTTCAAAAGCCAGCCTAATATCAAAATTTTATGCAACTTGTATGAGGATTTTGACATAAGGCTCGCCAGGTTAATTGGTCGCGTTTTATTGATGTTATAATGAGATTTTACGATATCGATGTGGATATTATACCATCATGTGAAATTGCTTAAATTGAGTGTTTTGTTGTCTGCGCTATAACAGTAGTAATTATAAGTCAAGTATTGGAAACATAAGTAGAATGTTACAACATTAGTGTAGACAAAATCTCATTATAACATCAATAAAACGCGACCAATTAACCTGGCGAGCCTTATGTCAAAATCCTCATACAAGTTGTATAAAATTTTGATATTAGGCTGGCTTTTGAAAACAGTTGGGTTATACGTGAAAACTTCGTCGAAACTACTAAACTTACATACACAAAACTCTTTGGTAAGATCTTGTGCCAATTAAATAAAAAAAGAACAGCGCGCGCTCGCTCCTGATTGGCCCTGCGCGCGCAGCTGCGCTCTCATTGGTTAGA